>SKCR01038887.1:0-194460 GCA_019454045.1 Zanthoxylum bungeanum | reverse complement strand
GCAGCCATGTCTCCCCTTTATTTCCTAAATCCCCCACTTTGTAGGGAACTTCAGAACTTGGTGATAAGTGGATGATACTGCTCTCATTTCATGAACCCATGGTCTACCAATGATAAGATTGTAGGTTGAAGGACAATCCAAGACTAAGAAAGTAGTCATCTTGTTGATTCCTCCTGCGTAGACTGGGAAAATAGTCATCTTTTTGTTCACCACTGAATCCAACTAACACCGTTGTTCGCCTGTTTATTTTTTGCAGCTCGGTTCCCATGTCTGCAAGGGCTACTACGAAGATGATGTTGGCTGAAGAGCCTATGTCCACTAGCACTCATTTAATCATAAAATTCGCCACTTGCAAGGAAATCACCAAAGCATCATGATGTGGATTCATTTCACCAGAGTCGCTGTCATCTGGAAACTCCATCTTCAGGTCAGTAAACATCATCTCCAAGGACATTGTAGAGTGAGGAATGTTCATCATGACTGCCCTGGTATGTCGTTTGGCTGCTGAGTAGGAAACTCCACTGACTTCCGATCCCCTTGAAATGAAATTCATCATATTGTCAATTACTGGAGGTGGAATTGGAGCGTCCCCGTGGTCGTCTCTTTCATTTCTTCGGGCTAAAGTAGTTTTTCCTTTCTCTGTAAGTAAATCCCTCAGAAATCCTTTATTCAGTAGCTCCAGGACCTCCAACCTCAATGCTAAACATTCAGCTGTAGTATGGCCGTAGTCCCGATGGAATTCGCACCATTTACCCTCAAGAAACTATACAAAATATTAAGTTAAATGTATTCCGCTTTTGTTGTTGAATCGGAAACATTATCTTGCTTGGAAGATTTCTAGCTCACTGTTTCGTTGTTCAAATAAAATATGTACCCTTATTGTGACTCAAAGTCGTCTTTATCGGTTTGGAAACTTGCATCGGTTATCCTAGTCACCTTAAGTTCTCCATCTCCATAAATTAAGAAAGCATCCTTAGTTCGTCTAAGATACTAAAGGATTTTCTTAACATCAATCCAGTGACCATCACCTGGATCGGCCTTGGTGACTGCAAATGCTCAAAGTATATGAGACACTAGAACGCATACATGTTTGTCAATGTATGAGTTCTTGGAGAGTGCCAACAACTTTTAGATCTATCCTAGCAGATCCTTATTCCTAGAATAAAGGTTGCCTCTCCCAAGAATTTCATGGAGAATTTTAATGAAAGCCAAGCTTTCACCGATTTTAGTATGGGAATGTCATTGCTAGGAAGCAATACATCATCAATGTATAGGACAATTAATGTCAGTGCGCTCCCACTAACCTTCTTATATACACAAGAATTATCATCTTTTTGAATGAAACCATATACCATTATGATCTCATCAGAACGTTTGTTCCAAGAACGCAATGCTTGCTTCAATCCATAAATGGATCGATTTAACTTGCAAACCTTGTTTGCATGTTTTGGCACGACAAAATCGTTAGGCTGTTGTATATAAACATCCTCCAAAAGGTTTCCGTTAATGAAAATGGTTTTGACTTCCATCTGCCATATTTCATAATCGAAATATGCAGCAATAGCAAGCAATATCCGAATGGATTTAATCATGGCAACGATTAAAAGGTTTCTTCGTAATCGACATCATGTTGATGACAATACCCTTTTCGCTACAAGCCTAGCTTTGTACGTTTGTATGTTGCCATCCATATCTGTCTTCACCAAGAAGACCCATTTACTACCAATAGGCATAATGCCTTTTGGTACATCAACCAATGTCCAAACTTGGTTGGTATATATGGAATCCATTTCGGACTACATGACGTCTTGCCATAAAGCGAAGTCGATACCTTGTATCGCTTCCTCATACGTAGCCAGCTCATTATCCTCTATAAGATTAATATCTACATGAGGTGAGATCAGAAACCCATACCTCTAATGTTGTTTTCTGATTCTCTCTGACCTACGCGGTTCTTGTGTATTAGAAGATTGTGGAACAATCTCATCCATAATGAACTGTTCATGTTCCGTGAGGGGATCAGTGCTAGGAACAGTATCACTTCGATTTTCATCGAGTTCTACTTTCTTCCCACTTACCACTGTATTTAGGAATTCCACTTAGGATAACCGCATGGAGAGCAACAAATACCTTGTTCTCTTATGGGTTGTAGAAGTAATATCCTTTGGTTTCTCTAAGATAACCTACAAATAGGCATTTATCTGATTTGGGTTCTAGTTTGGTACCATCCAAATGTTTAATGTATGCCCAACATCCCCAAATCTTCAGGAATGAGAAACCCGATTTCTTTCCTGTCCATATTTCATAAGGAGTCTGTCTAACAGACTTTGTCGGAACTTTATTCAAAATAAGTATTGCACTGTTCAATGCGTATCCCGTGAAGGAAATTGGTAGCTCAATGCGACTCATCATTAACCTTACCATGTCCAACAAAGTTCAGTTTCTCCGTTCGGACACACCGTTCAATTGAGGTGTTCCGGGAGGAGTCCACTGTGAAAGAATACCATACTCTTTTAATTAATCCAGAAACTCATTGCTCAAGTATTTTCTACCACGGTCCAACCGTGATGTTTGAATACTTTTGCCGGTCTATTTTTCTACTTCGTGTCGAAATTCTTTGAATTTCTCAAAATTTTACGACTTGTGTTTCATAAGATACATATAACCATAACGTGATGCAACATCCGTAAAGGTTACGAAGTATTCATAACCACCTCTAGCCTAGCTAGACATGGGCCCTTATACGTCACTATGATCAAGGGCTAACAGCTCGGTGGCACGTACACCTTTACCGCTAAAAGACATTTTAGGCACTTTGCCTAATAAACAAGATTCACAGACGTCATATGAATTAGGATCAAATCCGTCCAAGTATCCACTCTCCGAAAGTGTGGATATACGAGTTTTGTTAATGTGTCCCAGACAACAATGCCACGTATGAGTTTCATATGTTTTACTCAATTTGAGCCTTTTGTCTGTCATGTTATATGTTTGAGATTCATTTATATTCAAAATATAAATACTATTATTAACATCTGTTGTACATATCAAAATTTTATCTTTATATACAAAACACCCAGTGTTCCGGAATACAAAGGTATACCCGCAATGGGTTAAACAAAATGCAGAGATGATGTTCCTAGTCAAACTAGGTACGAAATAACAGTCACCTAATGTAATTACATGCCACAAGGGCAGATACAAAACATAGGTCCCAACGGCCAAAACAGCGACTCTCGTCCTATTTCCGACTCATAGGTTGATCTCATTTGAAGCCAGTATCCTGCTAATTAGCAGATCCTGCACACCAGTACATATGTGAGTACCATATACAGAATAAAAAATTCAATTTTTAAAACTAGTAGTGGACATGTTTATAACAAACATACATGAAGCCGGAGCCTTTGCCAATCTTCACTTCCTTCAACTCCGCCTTGTACTCACGGCAGTCATGCTTCCAGTGACCCCGTTTGCTACAATGTAGGTAGACGTCTTGGGATATGTCCTTAGTCATCCCAGAAGTCTTTGATGATTTGGCCCTTCCCTTTTTCTTCATTTTCTTCACAACCCCAGAAGCTTTCGGCCAAGCCTTGGCCTTCTGGGATGTCGAAGTAAGGTGCGCCTCACGCTTCTTGCCCTTCAGAATCTCTGGCTCTGCTTCTTTCAGCATCGCCATCAACTCTCCAAGAGTCTTTTCTTGGTTCATCATGTTATAGTTCATGACGAACCCGCCCCAGCAGTCGGGCAGAGACTGTAAGATCAAATCTATGGAAGTCTCGACCTCGAAGGTTATGCCCAGCTAACCTAGCTGTTCAATGTCAGCAATCATCTGCGACACATAATGCTCGACAGATGTACCCTATGATATACGCGAGCGAAAGAGCTTCTTTTGCAATTCTTACTTCTGAGATCTAAGGTTAGATATGTGAAGATCCTTCAATTTCAACATCATACTATAAGGATCCAATCCTTTGTTCTGACGATGAAACTGAGGAGTCATTGCGGCAAGCATGACAGATTGAGCACTAAAGTTATCATCACGATGAGTCTTCCAAAGCTCATGCTCTATTATTTGCTCAACTCCGGGCTCAGGCCCGAGAGGTTTCTCTATGACATAGAGTAACTTCTCGGCTCCCAGGACTATCCTAAGATTCATCTCCCAATCTGAAAAATTGGAGCCGTTAAAGACATTGTAACCCATGATAATGTCCCTGACGCTAATTTTTCCATCCATCTTGATTGCAATAGTCCAACTATCCAATCAACGATTTCGGGTACACTCAAAATACAATGGTTACTATAGTCCAACTATATAACCAACTACAAGTGGAGTAGTGTGAAAACAGTCCAACTGTTCAATGAAAGCAATAAAAGATATTAGTCCAACTAATATATATTTATAACAATGATAAATAAAATAAAAGAGCGCGTGTAAGCAAGTATTAAACGAAATTAAAAATTTAATACCGGCCTCCCACTATTTTTGGGCGAGCCTCTAACCCTCTGTGGAGTATTCGGGAAACCCAGTTTCCTAGTGGGCTAGGATCCCGTTAAATAACACACAACCTTGACTTTGGCCAACAAGCTGTATGAAACTTAACTAGGTAGATCTCTAAGATCAATTGGATCTCATCTAATTCCTAGATCCGGTAGGTGGACCTCTAAGTCCAAAATATATATCCAATATATCATCCTAACCTTTTCCTCTGAATCAACTAAGCCTTGGCTTTGGCTCAACAAGCTTAATGATTCCAGTTAAGCGTGACCCATTGACAGTGAGAAAGCTTTGTAATCCACGTCGATGTAAAGAAATGACCTTGACTTTGGCCAACAAGTCACAACTGCCCAAGACATGCGATATATAACAAAGCTTTCATGGTTCAAACACATCTATGATGGACAATGATCTTGACTTTGGCCAAGAAATCAAAGTCAATCTTGGATCTTGAGAGAGAACCACTCAATGGAAGGAAAACGCTTAATATTAAAGTGAAGGTTTTTCGCGTAAATTGGCAACCAATTTATTATCTTTAATTAGGTCTCATCATACACCCTTAAACATGCATTCTAAAAGCATAATAATGCACGATAAAATAATAATGATATGCGGATGGATATATAATACAATTTGTTCCTAGAACAAATCTCTCTATTTCCTCTCTCTCGCTAGCACTTTACATACTTCTACCCAATTACATAATACATTAGAGAAACCTCATTTGCATTGAGGGGAATTGGTGAGAAGAGAAATACAAAGAGATAAGGAGGTGAAAGGCTGGACACGCAGGTCCAATTTAATAAATAAGTACCATACTTACAATAATTTCCAAAATTGCCCCTACCCATCTAATATCCATCCGATATACATTATTCATATAAATACATCCAAGTATTCACACAAAGCATGCTGTCAATCAATCTAATCCAATTAATTAATCTTTGATTAATAACCATCCAATGTTCATATAACGATTTGATTTGCGCGAGTCCAACTCGTTTAAGAATAAACACTTAAAGTAAATATTCTTGAATTATATCGAACTACAATTTTAAATCCAATTTTAAATTATATCCAATACTAATTCATATTTAATTCCAAATTAAATAATTACACTTATAATAGTGCCTTTTAGACTTGGATTCCAAATCCAATCTTAATGGGTCTCAAAGGCCCAATTAGCATCCAATACTATTTAATTAAAGTCCAATGGGCTTTCAATTAATTCTTTAGGCATGAGCTTTGGCCATTATGGATCAAACCCAAAATGCCAAGGCCCAATTAGGAATCACCCTATGCTAAAAATCAATTTAGGCCCAATTAAATTATAAAAGCCCAATAGTCATATTTGTACTTTATGGAAATGGTTTTAGGCCCAATTGGATCCAACCCAATTGTCCAAAACCATACTTGGCCAACCAAGCCCATTAGCCCAATTACAACAAATTAAATTAACATATTATTCCAAATTACATATTAATCCAATTTAAAGTGCAATTACCACAATTAATTAATTAATCTAATATTTCGAAAACATCAATTAATCTAATTAATCATGTTTAATTCTCAAATTCATGTCCAACATAAAATTGAGGCAAAATCCATTCATCCAACAACATGCTTAACTCACGGCAATAGCAAGAAATAACACTCAATTTGATTTCAATCCAATTAAATCAACATACAAGATTTATTTCATGCTTTAAACATATCCAATTGTCTAATTTTCAAAAAATCACCATGAGCATTTTCTAGGGTGCATTCGGCCAATGTGATAAAATTGGGGAAACTTTGATCCAATCAAATTTCACAAATCCAATCATGCATAACTCCAAGTTGTTATCATCCAACCATAACCAAACAACCAATTTGGAAAATTATAAGCTCCAAGCAAAAATCCCCAAATTAAAGTCCATAAACCATAGGTTTCAAATCAAGTTTAGGTGGCTCATGATACCATTGTTAGTGTCTCTAAGACTTGCCCAATGATCCTAAACATTGATTCAAGTGTGAATTTACCAAAGAAAGTTGCGAAATACTTACATTGGTTGGTTGAAGTTCAAAAATTTTCCATGGATGTAGAAGCTCCAAGCTTTGAATATGAATTCCAAACTCAGAGGTGAGTTTCCCTATCACCTTTCTTTGACTCCTTTAAGTGCTAGCTTGAAAAAAATTTGAAGCAAAATTTTCCACCTCCAAGGTTAGAGAATTCGGCCAAGGAGAGAGTTGGGAGAGAGATGATGTTTTTGGGTTGACTTATTTCTAAAACAAAAGGCAAGTATATGTTTTCTAAAAATAAAACTTGTTAAAGAAGCTTTGGTTGTGTAAAAAGTTGCATTAAATGCAACCAACTACTTTCATCACACTTGTGACAAGTTGATGTAAGTTAGTGGGTCCCACTACTTTAAATTCAAAATTCAAGTTGGCTTACAAAACACATTTTGGGCTCGGGTTCGTTTAATCTGATTAAACGAATTTCCCGTCGCGACGTGATTAAATCCAATTAATTAAATAATAATGCCTCGCAAAATTATTACGATAGTCGCTTACAAATTAATTCCAAATTAATTCGTTCGCTTGAATTAAAATCCAATTTTAATTCCGTATTAAAATCTAATTTCAATTAATATATCCGATATATTATTTTAGCCCAAATAAATAAATTAAATAGAAAAATCCAATTTAACTATTAAATTTATTTTACCGATTAATTCCAAATTAATCGCGTTCTCTCTTTTAGACGAATTTAATCACAGATAAATTCTTGCCGCAATTAATCCCAGATTAATTTTCTCTCTAATAATTAATCTCAGATCAATTCTGTTCGAGTCAAATGTCATCGGTGAATATTTGAGAAGCGACCCAAGAGATCCCTGGATATGTTGGCAGTAAATACGGTTGTCGGACTATCCGACACGTACGTACCATGTACCACGTTCTCACTGATTCACAAGACATGGTTGGCTTCTAGCAAAGCACCGTGCCTACCCAATTCTCCAGAAATATTCAACGAAGAATATACAATCTGTATCAGGCGTAGTATACAATGTATTGCGTAATACGATCCAGTATCGGATGTCATATGTTAGGCCTAGGGCTGGAATTGTGTCTGCCCCGTACGAAGCATATATCGGATCATCAGCAACTAGTCTCTGTAATCGGATAATCATGACCTAGTCATATTATCCCGATAGCTGCAGCATTTAAGAGTAGTAGTTCTGTATCCTGCGTGATCATCATCTCCATAAGACTGAAGTGATACTTCCATCTTGACATCACACCTAATACACTACGATTCTCAGTAAACCCAGAAGAGGCGTACACAGAACCTGTTAAAGCTCCGGATGACAAAAACCAAAGCATACTGATTGTCGCAAGTATTAGCGATGCAAGTCTCAGGTTAAGACCACATACACCTACCCTGATTCGGATTCCCATCGACACATAGTCATACTACCAATGGGATTCTGATGGGTCTATCCAGAGCGAAGCTGTTCCCGGTCTAACAGCTAACAGAACATTCTATCACACTTGCATAAGTATCCAATACTTAAATATATGAGAACTATGTCGTTAAGCTTCCATAACGCGCACAAGTGTAATACTAACATATTCCGCATTATCGATGTCCAGTCTCGATAATACTACGACTAGGGATATTTAATGATCAAACCTTTCGTGGATTAATACTGTCTCATATCTTATTAATCCGGTACTAATCATATGGACTTTTATCATTTATATATCCAAGTAATCCAATTACAAAATGACAAAAGAGCAATTTCCTTTGTCACATAGTTAATTTGTACAAAAACACCATGTCTTTTACAAATAGTGATGTTATGGGTCATAATTGTCCAATAGGGGGGGTCGTGTGAGCTTTGCTAATCTTATGCCATTTTTTCAAATTTCAGAATGTAAGGGTATTTATAGGAAACTTTCATAAAATTACAAATTGACCTATAAATTTATAATGAGGCCCATAACATTGTACTATCTCAAAATTCATATTTTTAGGGGATTTCTAAAGTATTTTACAAAAAGTGTTCAACAATAAAGTTGTTCGTCTTCGAAAAACCTTTCAAACGGTTAGATAACCACCTCATTTGGAGTTCATTTGCTATTTTATAGCCGAAATAATAATATTTCTCCGCATAAGATAATATACTTAAATCGCGTAGTCGATCCTTTCAAATTTCACGATTTCCAATGTAACGAAAATTTACTTCAAGACATTCCAACACATATTACAACACTAAAACTCTTATTCTCTAATATCACTCCATTCCAAAAATAAAACTACGATCCGAGAATCTTCCAAAAGTATCCGAAAATTTCGGGATATTACATGTTCCCCTCCTTATAAAAATTTTATCCTCGAAATTTTGCATCCTTATATTTGGTCATTCGAAACCAAACTCATGTACAGAAACTACCTTATCCATACTCAAAAGCTATCTTACTCTATACATCGGCAAATGCAATGCATTCTGTGCAGAACAGATCCCATCACAACATATCGAATTCAAGTCAAAGCATAACGGATCAGAGCAATCAATTCATATCAAACCAAGTTAATACATCATCTAAATTAAATCAGAACCTAAACACCAAATGAATTTCAATCATGCCAAAATAGAACCCTATCAAAACTCATACATCCAGAAGATCCCAGACATATCAAATCAAACCATATCAAATCAGAACATTTAATTGAAATTATGTCAAATCACACGAAATCATTCAGTCTATAACAATCTCATTCATATCACATCAAATTGAATCATATCATATCATATCATATCATGTCAAATCACATAGGATTCATTCTGTCCCCAACGAATCCAAACCATATCATATCACGTCAGACCATATACACAAGGAGATGTTACTCATATCAAATCAAATTCATAATATAGCATATCATATAGCAAAAGAGATCAAACCGGATTATAGACATAAGACCTATATGGTTTATACATAACAGAAAACTTACTTAGACGATATGATACCCTGTAGCTGCAGTCACCGACATCTAAGAGTAGCGGGTCGGTCCAGTACAGCTGGACATGACCCTATTCAAGCACCAAGTTGGTTTCAAAAACATAAAACAAGTACAACGTAGCATGCACACCGTGGCGGAAACATATTCATAATTTTCTTGTTCAATGCCTTATTTTTCATGTTTAATGTCTAGTTATTAGGTTCAATGCCATATTTTCATGTTTAATGTCAAAATTCCAGGTTAATGCTAATAATTTTTAGATTTTCCGACGTTGCATGTTCATTACCCTAATTTTCATGTTTAATGCTAAAATTTCATGTTAATGCCTTCAAATTTTAAGTGTGATCAAATCAATATCAAATTTTTTATTTTTAGTATTTAAGACAAAATTCGAGTGCATTGAGCAAATTTTCATATTTAATGTCCCAAATTTTCATTTTTAATGATCAAAATTTCATATTATCGAATATTTAAATAATCAAGTTTTTGAATTTTTTAATATATTAAAATTTAATCTCAGCCTTTGGATTCTATCCAAGGGCTGAGATACCTCCATCACCCATATCCCAATATAATAGCCATACCGTGATTTTCTATGGAAATAGAAGAAGCTTAATGGTTTATCTGATTGTCTGTTGTACCGGTTTTCATATTATTTCACAAGGAAATTTCTATTTACTTGAAAAAACAAACAAAAAAGGTTATACTCAAAATTCAATAACTATGAATCTTTGCTAAGCTAATTACGTGAAAACACTTGAAATAGTGCAATGGCGGATGATACAAATTTTAGGGTTAGGTATTGAATTGTCCTAAATTTCAAGGTTTTAGGTGAATTTTTAAAATAAAAAAATATGAATCACATTATCTAAATAAAAATTGGATTTCATTTAGTGTTGATGTCCAAAATTTTGGGGCCAACCATAGACATGTGTCCATTCATACCTATGTAGATTATCGAATTGGGTGAACTTATAAATTAATTTTTTTAGTTGTAATAAATATACACTCAAATGACAGACTCAAAAATATATAATAAACATAAAATTTTAATTTTTTTTAATTTTTATTTTTATTTTTATTTTTATTTTTATTTTTATTTTGCCTAAAAATGTGTTTTGGCTATATGCTTAGCATTATTGATTTTTATTTTTTTGGTTTTAGGCGGCAAAGCACCGGATATGACACGTCAGAAACAGTTCAGGAATGAAAAGTTAGTTGGGTGAATTGGCGCGAAGGGAAGAGAGTGTTGGTTAATATTGTTGAAATTGAAAAAAAGAGATATAAACGCCTATTCTTAAGGCCATGCCCTCAAAAAAAAAATATTGAAAATAAAAATAAAAATCATTCACTAAACTCTCCCCCGTATCTGCTCTCTCTCTCTCTCCCCCTTTGATTGTTTTTCTGATTTTTCTTTTATTCTTTTTGTTGTTTTTTTGGGTATCTTTGATTGTTCTCCATTCATCATCATTTTGACAAAAGAGAGGAGGCAGGACTCAGATTTGGAGGTCCTTGGTGGTGTTCAATGTAAGTTTCTCTTGATTTAGGGATTAATTGAGGTTAATTAATTTATGGGTTTGATAATTATTCGGGATTTATTTGGGTTAAATTAGAGAAAATGTTTGCATGTCAATCAGATGTTAAGAAAGGTGATGGGTTAGGGTTCTGCCTTTGATTTGAAGGTATGAATTTGTGGATGTTGCATTATGAGCAAATTTACAAAACTGATCTGTATATAAAACAGCTAAACATCAATAGGCATTATTTGGTCTTCTTTTATTGCTCGAAACCATATAAGAACATCGGTAGTTTATACTTTATAGCATGCTCAAATCTGTACGGCTATGGACTAATTCAGACCTTGTAAAAGTTATTAGATATTAGGATTTAGTGTCATGGAAGATTCACTATTTGATCAGTATATAAATTTATAAAGTTAGTATCTAAAGGTAATAGATAATAATTTATATCATGCAATATGTTTGTGAGTTTGTCTATCTGAGTTGGTGGAGCTTCAGGTTTCAATTGTTTGATTATTCTTGTATGTTGGCGAATCTCGACAAGGGTTTGTGTAAGGATTATTCAAACTTTAATAGAGTTCGGGGAAGATCGTGTCTAGTACAATGAAAAACAAGAGTAAGGCTGCGTGCATCTAAACCTTCCCCATGTCCTACTTATAGACGACCTTTGTATACTGGGTTCAACCTTTTAATTAATAGTCTCTCTATTCATTTTCGTCAAAATTGGATACATACTTCTGTACTGCTCTAAGGTTTAATTGTAATTACATGTTTATCTTTCTTGAATAAGGGTTTTATATTCGTTCTTTCTTATTTCAGATCCCCCTTTATTGGATTCAGACGATGCTAGTAACTCCAGAACTCAAGTCATCTATATGCCAATAATAAATGAACAACTAAGTGACGGGTCAGCAAAAGAATCTATATCGACTCAGGTGATGGATCGAGTTGGTGAATCTCCTCTCCCTGATCCAAATAGAATTCCGCCTCATGTCTTTGATAGAACTAAATCCACAACTCAAGTGGAATGGAGTGTTGCATCTAATGAATCGTTGTTTAGTCTTCATATGGGGAATATGAGTTTCACTAATGAACAATTGAATTGGATGAATAAATCCGGAGAACTTGGACTGATCGGTGATGGTCACTTTTCAGGAGACATCCCGTATAGTCCGGCCCCGCCCCTGCCCCCAGTTAACGAATCACATGAGTCTAGCATAAAAGATGGTAATATGAACCAAGAGCTGGGTGCCACTGAAGCATCAGAGGCCGAAACAATAAGAGAGATTATAAGGGAAAATGCTAGTGATCATAATAATCAAGAGAAGCTGCCTCCTCCAAAAGCAGTTTCTCCTCGGAAACCAGATCCCCGTGCTCATTCTACTAAAAGTTCTGATGATTCCAGCGTCAAATCTTTTGCATTTCCAATGTAAGCTATTTCACTCTCAATCTCCAAGCTAATAAATACTTATCATGCATCTATATTTGCAGGAATAAACAGCCTTTTTTTCCCACTTGAACGCCATGCTTAACGCGATACTCATGTGTTAATTTGCTATCCGCTTAGTCACGAATTCGAATCTTGGAAATAGTCTTTGTATGAAAAATAAGGAAAAGGTTGCATGACCTTTCCCAAACTCTGCTTCTAACAGGAGCCTTGTGCACTTGAAAACAATCTTTAAGATTCTTTCATGCCAAAAACTTTTCAAATGCAGAAAAGAAAGCAAACTAACCAAATATAGACGATGTTAGACAAATATTGAGCCAGAAAATGACTCATTCTCTCAATATATTCAGATTGACAGGGGTTGGAAATAAAAGCAGGTCAATGAGCATTAATCATGGAAAGAAGAAGAAGAAACAACATTCGCAGCCTTCAACGCCCAAAACAGCTGCAGAGCCAGAAACCCCGGGAGCAAAGTCTGAGCCAGTGACTCCAAAACAGCATACACATAAAGCAACAAACAAAAAAGCCTGGCAGGGAAAATGGTTCTCTTGCTTCTCTTGCTGCCCTTTCTGTTCATAAGGGACATTAAGGGGTCTTGTATTGTCAAATATGCAGTTTTTCAGTTTTCTTTTGTAGTTTCTTCTCTCTTGCTAATTTAGCTAACATGATACATTCCTTACAAAGTATATAAAAAATTTCTCATTGGAATATTTTTTTTTCCCTCAACATTCATAGCTCAATTTATTTTAATGGCCACCGGCTTCTGCATATTCTCTTTTAAATTTACCAGTAATATGCAAGTAAAGAGCTCCTCAAGTTGTGGCTTGATGACAAAGGGCTTAGGATCTTTTTGTCAAGGAATTAGAGGAAAAGCATCGGATTTGAATCGATGACTTAAGTTTCTAATTCGTATATAAATATATATTAAGTATACTTAGGGAATGTTTATTATATTGTATTGTATTAAGGTGTATTGCATTATTTAATGTGAGGTGTATTATATTAAATTGCATTATATTAACATTGTATTATTTAATATATGTTTAGTGCTACAGTACATTATATTATTTTAATATTATATAGCATTTGGCGCTGCACTGTATTATATTAAATTTTTTTATGATCAATTAGAATTATATTTCTGAAAAAATATACACTATTATAATAGCTATAATATAAGCAATATTGACCAAAATCAAAACTAATCTCTAATTTCTCCACTCCGATTTTATACCAACCAATCAACAAATTAAAAAAATCAACAATATACATGAATTTTTGTGTCTGAAACTAAAGATTTAACAATCTATTAACCATAAATGATGAGCTTATATTTTAGTTCATGACCAAAATTAAAAACAATGAAAGTAATGTTATGAACATAATGGAAATAATTAGAGTTTGAAGAAGAAAACTAGAAGATTAAACTCGAATCTAATCTCTTCATTTTCGGACGTCACCGCCTTCGTCTCCTCTTATCGCTCTTCAATCTTTCTCCTTGGATCTCTCTAAAATATGTGTTTAGAACTCTTGAATTATGTATTAGCCTCCTCTTTTGGGTTTTGGACGAGCTTATGTATTTATAGGAAAGTCTTGGAGTCTTTGTGCATGTAAAACCCTAAAAATTGATGATTCTGAATGACTGCCGCAGCGTTGCGGCGCTGAACTCACGGGATTTTTGTATGTGATTCACTGAAGGGGCGTCGCAACGCCATAGGTGGGCGTCGCGACGCCGGATAAAATTTCTGGTTGCTGATTTATGCATTTTTCGCTCTTCCCGCGTACTTCTGATGCGTCTATAGGGTCCCAAAACAAGTCAAATTGCCCCAAGTTCCATGTTCCAATGCTTCATACAAATAAAACATAAAAGAAACTAAAAAATACATTAAATGACATGAAACCTAACAAAATAATAAGCTAAGAATGCAAAAGACTAAATAAAAATAAACAAATAAAATTAACAAAATTAAGTAGGCCACTTTCATAGGGATCACAATTGCGTTTAGCGTATGCAACAAGCCTTTAAACCCCTAAAAGACCCTAGTGGATGAGTTATAGTCTCGTGAGAGCTTACAGCGACGATACCCATAAACGTCATTCACACACATGAAATAATATAAAAGCAAATAAAATATTACAGATAGTTAGGCATAATAATGTCCTCAAAGACTGCTTACCAATGAAATCAAAGAACCTTCAAAGTACTCAATGCAACTAAAATCCAAGTTCTTGAATAAAGTATCTAAGCCAGACTCACAGTGTGTGTGTAAAGGTCATTCACAGCTCGACTCTTAAGTAAGCCAATTCAATGATTTCACCTCAAAAATTACGATCCAATGAGTCAAACCAACCTTGATATCTCAAAAGTATCATGTAATTGCCTTTCTTTGCTCAGTATGGTATGATTTTTTTCTTCATTTTTCATTTTTTTTTTTCATTTTTTTCAACACACCTATCCTTTAAGGTAGCATTTCTCCTCATGGTGGTCCTAACACCCACATATGGGTAGCTTCACGTTTATCGGTTATAGGTGGTTTAACTTTTTCTTTGAAAAATAATTTTTTTCTTTCTTTTCTCTTGCTTTCATTCTTTTTCAATCTATTTTTTTCTTTTATTTTTAACCATACCATACATCATAACATTAGTAAATCGAGATAGATATATAAGGAAACGGTCATTTATCGACATGCAATTTCTTTAACTAGTCATTTTGTCAACTACTTGAGTTCTTACTGCTGAAAACCTATTGTTGAGTGCTTACAAGTCTAACCTAGATCACCTACTCAAGGAATCAGATAAAAATCAATTGGGAACTTATCGTTTCTAAGATTTCATCTAAAGCAAATAAAATTCATCATTAGACTTATGCTTTATAATCAAAGAATAAAAATTAAAAAATAATGTGAAAAAAGTATTGTCCAAGAATGGAAGGCAGAGCCAACCAAAGAAAAGAGGCGAGAGGAAGGAAAGCCTAAAGCTGCAAACCCAACAGAGTATCCACCTCATCCATACCCTCAGCGTTTACAGCCACACAAGCTAGATAAGCAGTTTTTAAAATTCTTAGAGATCTTCAAGCAACTGCATATCAATATTCTGTTCGCCAAGGCCTTAGAGAAAATGCCTAACTATGTGAAGTTTTTGAAAGATATGTTGTCCAAGAAAAGGAAGCTGGCCGAGTTTGAAACGGTGGCCCTCACCAAGGAATGTAATGCAATCATACAGAAGAAGTTGCACCTAAGCTAAAGGACCCTGTTAGTTTTACCATACCATGTACCATTGGTAATCATTACTTTGGTAAAGCTCTATGTGATTTGGGTGCGAACATCAACCTAATGTCATTGTCCATTTATCAGAAATTAGGTTTGGGAGAGGCGAGACCAACAACAGTTACGCTGCAGCTAGCAGATAGATCTCCCACATACCCTCGAGGCAAAATAGAGGACGTGCTGGTAAAAGTGGACAAGTTCATCTTTCTCATGGACTTCATAGTTTTAGACATGGAGAAAGACAGTGAAGTTCTTATCATCCTCAGACGACCCTTCTTAGTAATGTTAGGGTTGGTGCTCTGAGCGCCAATTTTATTATGTATTTCCCTGTAAATACTAATGTAATATTTTATTATGAATAAAATAAACAGTTTCTATTATATAACATCCTCTTTTATATGGTAAAGACGTAACAGACCTTAGAATGATTAGTTATGATATTATTACAAAAGCGTCACAACTGACATTGAATTGTATCATGACGTTATCATTCTTAAACTATTCATGGTCAAGATTTACATTACTTGGTCAGTAAAGTAAACCCGTTGAGACTGGTACATGTCGTATATTGGAATCTTGGATTCCGATGGTTTCTCAATGAACCATGAGTTTTGGAGACTCATATAGACGTGTAGGTGTTTATAGCGGATAAACACTGAACGACTCACCAAAGATTCTTAATGGATGGTACACCAACGTCAATAAGAATCTTCTCGGGTTGAGTGAGCATAATGATTCTTTGACTTGAGATACCACTGTGGATATATGAGTTATCCTCCACACTTAGATGGCAGTCATGTCACCGATCTATTTAGATCAAACCTCCGCCTGTTCGTTAGGTGTGGACTGAAGCTCAAGATATCTTGTGTATATCAAGAAAGGATCTGTCAGTTTTGTATACAGAGCATAGGTATCCAATATGGAATTAACAATCTGTTAAATCTATGGGCCCGTGGTACACTGTAGAAATTAGTTCTAAATGTTATTAATGGATTGCTAATAGAAACGTCGGTGTGATTATATCTATAGAGATTTGATGTTTATATATATATCTCTGGAATAATCCGGATACCTGTGACAGAGGGATTATACATATGCAATGACCTCCACCTGTATGGTTCAGAGAGTTTATATGTGTTCGTCATAATTTACGGGTGGGTAGATTATGGACACGAAATTGGATTTCGTGACAGATATGCTTGAACCTAGAGAGTCTCATTAGTGAAATATACTCGTAGAGCACTAGAGCAACTTTTGTGAATATTACTAATTATTTATAAATCGTTTAACAGTTAAACGAAAAATACATACGAAGTGACCTAATGGTCATTTCCTAATTAATGTGTATTTATATTTAATATTTGATATTATTGAATACACATTAATTAATTGTCAAATTATGATATTTTATATATATCATTAATATATGTATTTGATATATTTAATGTAAATATAATACATATATTTAAGATATTTGTATTTAATTATTAAATAATTAAAATAATTAAAATAATAAATATCTTTGTCATGATTAATGTTAGGAAATGACATGATTTGGTTGGGAACACTTGTTGGATTTACTTTTTGATAAAGGTTATCAAATAGAACTAGTAATCTAAATGTCATTTACCATTTAATTTTTGGAAACAAAATTGAAAATATCTTGTATTTGTTTTTCTTCTAGTTTCGGCCAAAGCAGGAAAATATATTAGATTTTTGGTTTCATTTTTGGTTTTCATAATAACAAGTTACCAAAACAATTACAAAAGGGTTTGAGAGAAAGTTGAAGAACAAAGAAAGAAAAGCTTGGAAAACTTGATTTTTTGTAAGTCTTTCTTAAACTTTTTCAACTAAGAAATTGTTTCTAATATTCTTAGCTTCAATTTGTGTTGCTAGGATGTTGTCTCTACTCTTTTAATTTGTAATTAAATGGTTGGAACTTGTTTGAAAGATGCTTGCATGTTTGATGAATAAAGTGAGCTTGAAATAAGTTCTTAAGCTCTCTTTTAGCCATTTGATGGTGATGTTACCATTCTAGAGTGCTAAGCCACTCATTGATGACCTAGAATTATTCTTGAGTTTTTTCATGATGGTGAGACTTGTTTGGTGTAGTGAAGATTGAATTAAAGTGTTGGATTTTATTAATTTGGTGAAATTTGGTCATTTGGACAATTTGAAAAATCAAGGTTCATAACTCTCTCCAAATTTGGGGCTTTTCATATATGTGATGTAATATGATTTATATATATATGATGTATATTAAATTTGGGATTGATTGGATTTAATCTTGATATTTTTTGAACAAAAAATGACCAAATTGCAAATCTTGGAAAATACTGGGCTGTTTCGGTAATTACAAAAAAATTTGGAATATTTGTTTCAATTTGTATTTTGATGTGTTGGACATGTATAAATCATTTTGGGATTGATTTGGAATCACTTATATATATATATATATATATATCTATATATCTATATAATAAAGGAGAATGGTGTTGGAGGAAAGAGAGTGTATCCAACGGCTCTCTTTATGTGGCTTAATTGATGGCCCAGATCATTTCATTGGTAATTGGAGGAAAGAGAGTGAATTGATTGATGGAAAGGGTCAAAACAATTCAAATTTTCAAATTAAAAAATAGAAAGTTAAAATAAAATCATTTAAAATTTTTCAAATTAAAAAATAGAAAGTTAAAATAAAATCATTTAATTAAAAAATAAAATCATTTAATTCTGTAACACCGTGCCTACGGCACGGGCAAATACTATAACACCGTGTCGTAGGCACGGGCCAAATACTGTAACACCGTGCCGTAGGCACGGGCAAAAACTAGTATATATATATATGACAATTTACGGATCAAAATGGATAAAATGCAAACTTTAGGGTCAATTCGGTAATTATAAGAAATTTGATTTCTTGGTTTAAAGTTTCAGATTTTAAATATTGGTTATATAAATAAATAAATTTATTTAATTGATCCAAGAAAAATTTTTAAAATTGGAAAATTCTGATTTTCCGCGTTCCGCTGCAAGAACCCAGTAATTCCATATAAAACCCCAAAAAAATGGTATCAGATCGAGTCTGATTCTGGACACCCGATATGATTATGCCTTTAGATTCAATGTTTAATTTAATCTTTACTTTATACATGCATGTGTTTATTTAATTTGATTAAATAAAGTAAGAGCATCTTCTGTGGAAAAATCCCTATTTGAAAATAAGGTTTTTATTTAATATGTATTTGATGCATATTATTTAGTTCGTCTTGTGAATACCGCTTATCAATAAATTTTTTATGACTATATCCGAGAACGTGCCAAAGCTGTGAGGATATTGCCGGTAGAAATTTATCTGTACCGGATATATTTTGATATTAGGTGATTTCAAGCGAAAATGGAATCTTGAACGTGCCAAAGCTGTCAGGGTTACGCAAATATCCTGAATTTATCATTGACAAGTTTAACCTTGGTACGCCTCCTTGTGAACGTGCCAAAGCTGTCACAACGAAAAACGACCAGGACCGAAAACCCAGGAGTCACTGATGAGTGATCGACAATGAGTTATCTACCTAATGAATATATGTAGGCGAAAACGTGCCAAAGTTGTGAGCTGAAATATATTCATGGGGTCCACCTTTCACTATTATGTTATGATTTGATCATCGCATGTTTTATTTTCTGTCTAGGGATTACAGTTTTGCATGAAATAGTGGGAGGGGCATTTTTAGATTAAAAATCCATGATTTATTTAATACTTTATGATATGATATGAAACTGTTTTATCTGCTAATTGTTGATTCGCTGTCTATTTGATAGATTTACGATGGCAGAATCTTCGACCAATCCTTTTGCTCGTATACTTAATACGAATAAGCTTAAGGGCGCCGAGAACTTTACGGATTGGGATATGGTTTGAGGATTGTCTTCGGATCCGAAAAGCTGGGATATATTTTGGAATGTCCATTACTGCTCGTTATATCTCCAGATTCATCGGCTGAAGAGATGTAGACTTTCCGTAAATGGAAAGATGATGATTTAAGAGTTAAATAATTCATTCTCAGTTCTCTTTCTTTTGAACTGAAGAGGCAATACTTTGAGATGCATGATGCATATAGCATGATGACACAACTTGTGAATCGTTCATGAACCATGAACAAGTCGTGGTTCATAGAGTTGCAATGGAACAGTTCCATTCTAAACTTGATGAGGGGCATGATGTGAGCCCGCATGTGGTTCATTTGATCGATTTAATCGACCAATTGAGGTGCAGTGAC
The DNA here is from genome assembly GCA_019454045.1 of Zanthoxylum bungeanum. NCBI lineage: Eukaryota > Viridiplantae > Streptophyta > Magnoliopsida > Sapindales > Rutaceae > Zanthoxylum > Zanthoxylum bungeanum. Next base: position 174,450 of record SKCR01038887.1, on the reverse strand, counting down.
TTCCCTCTCAATGATACTCTAGGGTAGAGTGTCATATTTGGTTCGCTCCTAGCGTCATATTGCCAGTTTGTCATGTACTTCAACATGAATGGGATTCACTGCTCTTACCGTGAGTTGCATAAGATGCTTCTCACAGTAGAGGAAGATTTAAAGAAGGGAGTTATGACTCACCTTTCGAAACCAACTTCACTTTCCGCTTCTTCCCAATCCAAGTCGAAGGGAAAAAGACTAAAGGAAAGAAGAAGAAAGGTTTCAATGTTCCTCAGCAGGCTAAGGTAGTGAAGCCCAATAGAGCCTCTGAAGACAAATTCCATCACTGTCAGAAAGTCGGACACTAGAAAAGAAACTGTCTGGACTACCTCGCACAGATAAGGAGGGAAAGAGCATCGGCATCAGGTACTTTTATTTTTCCTATTATTGATATCTTATTGGCTTGTGAAGCAATGACATCTAATTGGATTTTAGATTCTACTTGTCCTATTCACATTTGTAATACGTTGCAGGTGCTGACAAAAAGTAGACGACTGAAATCTGGGGAGATGCAGTTGCGATTCGAGAGTGGCGACTCTCTGGATGCCATTGTAGTGAGCTTATGCGAGATTCCCTTATCCAGTGGGAGACTTTTGTTGCATGACTGTTTTTTTTGTGCCAGGATGTGTGGCAAATATTATGTCACTTTTTGTATTAGATATTGAAGGATATAATGTAAATATTAAGAATCGTTCTTTATATTTATATGATAGAAATAATATGCAGATCCTATGTTGTCCAAATGAGCATGGTCATACATATTGCGTACCTCATAAGATATCTTTAATACTGGAATTAATAAACGTAAACAATCTAATATAAATAATACTGAACTGTGGCATATAAGGTTGGGTCATATATGCGTGAAACGCCTAACCCAATTAGTTAGAAATGGTTTGATACATGATTTCACCATTGGACCTTATCCAACTTGCGCATTTTGCATTCGGGGTAAAATGACCAAAGCCTCATACATTATGATGTATGTGGTCCCATGAGTCAAACTGCTCACAGTGGTTTTTCTTACTTCGTTACCTTTACCGATGATGTATCACGGTACAGTTATATTTATATGATGAAACATAAATCGAAAACCTTTGAAAAGTTCAAAGAATTTTGAAATTAAATAGAAAAATAGATTGGTCAATATATTAAATTCTTTCGATCTGATCGAGACGGTGAATATATGAGTGGAGAGTTTACTAACTATTTAAAGGAGAATGAGATTCTCGCTCAATATACTCCTCCGGGCACTCCGCAGCACAATGTAGTGTCTGAGAGGAGAAATCAGACATTATTGGGTATGGTCCGATCGATGTTGAGTTAGACAGATTTTCCCTATTAATTATGGGGTTATGCTCTTTTAACTGCCGCTTATCTTCTGATTAAGATTGCTTCTAAAGCTGTTCCTACGACTCCGTATGAGATATGGACCGGTAGGAAACCGAATCTTAGTTATGTTAAGATTTGGGGGTGTCCTACATACGTTAGGATAGCTCAGCAGAATAAGCTTTTGTCTTGAGGGCAGAAGTTTAGATTTGTTGGATATCTTTCAAATACGAAAGGATATTTGTTCTATGATACTGATGTAACGACCGATAGTTTAGTTACTATTACGATATAGTACTGTGGTATCGTTGGAAGAAGATAATGTAAATAAATTATGATAAGACTCAAATATCCTCATGAGATGACTTTGGGGACAATCGGTAAATTTCTCGAAGTCCCGAGACGAGACTGTACCGTGCTTCCTATGGACCACCCATAGTATTTGGGCCGTAACTTTTTCATACGATCTCTGAATTTTATGGATTTTATATTTTCGAAAAGCTGAGACCGAGACCTACAACTTCCGCGTTGAAAAATTTCTCAAATTCGGACCAGAAGTGGGTCAAAATTCAGATGAATTGTGATTTTGGACCTAAGTGACAAAATCTCAAAACTTCTCCACTTTTCTACATTCTTCTACACTCTTTCCTATATCATTTAAGTCTTGTGGTAATGAAACATAGTTCACATGATTAGTTTGTTTGCTTTATGACGATATCTTAGAAACGATAAGTGCTCAATTTACTTTTATATAATGCATTGAGTATGTGATATAGGTTAGACTCGTATAACTGCACAATAGGTTTCTAGCAGTAAGAACCTATGAAGATGGCAAACTGACTAGTTGAAGAAATTTTTTGAAGATGAATGATTGTTTGCTTAGATATCTATCTCTATTTGTAATTATTTATGATATATGATATGTAAAAAAATGAAAGAGATCTTTTGGAAAAAAAAAATTTGAAGAATAGAAAAGAAAAATATCATAATCGAAAAAAAAAAGAAATATATCACATATAACCAATAAGCGTGAAGCTACCCATGGGTGAGTGTGAGTACCACCATGAGGAGAAATGATACCTTAAAGGGTAGGTGAGTCAAAAGATAAAGAAAAAGAGAAGTCATACCATATCGAGCTTAATGGGCAAATAAAGAGAATTTTTGAGATATCTAGGTTGGTTTGACCCATCGGATTCCAATTTTTGAGACAAAATCAATGAGTTGGCTTTCTTAGGATTTGATCTGTGACCAAACCTTTACACACACACACCACATTGTGAGTCTAACTTAGATAATTTATTCAAAAATTTGGATTTGAGTTGCGTTGGATACTTTGAAAGTTCTTTAGTTTCATTACTGAGCATTCGTTGAGGACAATGTTGTATAACTACCAAGACTGTTTTATTTTTATGTGAATGCGCGTGTGTGTTAAATGAAATTTGTGGGTGTCGTCGTTGTAAGCCCTCACGAGACTATAACTCGTCCACTAGGCCCACCTAGGGGTTTAAATGCTTGTTGCATACGTTAAATGCAATCGTGATCCCTACGAAAGTGGCTTAGGTTAATTAGTTTTTTTTTGTTTATTATTTTATTTCTTTTAGCTTTTGCTCGAGGACTAGCAAAGTATTAGTTTGGGGGTAATTGATGAGCTTATATTTTATCTATTATTTCATTACCTTTTTACTTAATTTTAAGTTAGTTTATAATTTATTTTATTTTGTTAATTTAAATAGGTTTTGGAAATAAGCAGTGAAAGAGGGTAATAAAAGCTTTTAAATGGAAATTCTCATGCTATAACGAAAGCAATTGAAGAAATAATTTAATTTGGAAACAAATTAAATTAAATGACAAAAAATATAAAGAATCATGAAGCATTGATGATTTAATTTATTTAAGTTAATAAGACTGAGACATTATAAAAGGAGGCATGTGAAAAAATTATAAGAAATAGTTTTCATAACCTAAAATTACAGCCTCCAAGAGAGATTTTTCAAGAAGAAGCCAAGAACACATCAAATGAGCACATCACAGGAACTCAATAGGAAGAAGTGAATGACTGGCGATCTCGACAGAGTTTCTTCTTTCCTTAATATTTTTTTATATTTGTTTAATTATTTAGAGTTTCTGAGCATGTGTAGTAACTAAACCTATAATCTATGGTTGTGATGAAACCCATATTTATGAACTTATAAATTGATTTTCTTATATTTTATGTGATGTTGTGGTTTATTTATTAAATCTTATGCTTAATGCTTCTTGTTGCCTGATCACCATTAGGATTGATGTGGTAAACTTAGATGAACTTGACAAAAGAATTTTAGGTTTATCCTTAGATTCAATAGCACAAGATCTCATCTTAGGGATTTCCCTCCATGAAAGAAATATACCTGTAGGGCGGGTGTAGCCATAATTGGAACTTATTCTTAATGAATTTAGGGTGATTTAGTTAACATAGAAATATAGTTAATTAATTTACTTTGGATATTTTCACTCGACCATCGAAAGAGGCATGTGGATATCTTAGTGTTCCAAGTTAATAAACCAATATATTACACAAATATAGGACAACCAATTCATCTTTAGGATAATACTGGGTAGATTCACAACCTTGGATGCTTCTCTATTTGATTATCTCTACAAACTTCCAATTTATATTTATTTGCATTAGCTTTAGTTCAAACTCAAAATAAAATCACATTTAATTTAATTAGATACTCGTAGGTCATTAGTCTTAACAATTAATAACGTAGGTGATAAGTCCTCATGGGATCGATAATGTTTTATATTACTTGAACGATATGTGCGCTTACGTAACGTGTGAAAATCGCTATCAATAAACATCCCCTTCAATGAAGCAATCATGGTGCTCAAGTACCCACATCATAGAATCAGTTAATCTAAAGTCAATATAGTCACAATTAGAGATGTCAATTCGCCCACAAACCTGCAAAAACCCACCCGCAATGGGTAGGATTTCGTAAATATTTAAATGGGTTTGGTGCGGGTTTGGTAATTTAAAATAAAACCCGTTGCGGGTTTGGTAATTAAGCAAAACTAGCGGATACTCATTGCGGGTATCCGCTACTCGCAAGTTTAATTCTTCTTTTGTTTTATATTTTTAGGGCAAAAAAATCTCTCATATGAAATGACTCACTAAGTTACAATTTTTGAATTGCTCTCTCTTAATATTTTTGAATTGCTTTTGATCATGGTTCAATAATTTTGATGATATGAATTTAACATAATGAAGGATATTCAACTAGTGATTCATGAATGTAATTGTGATAATATGAATTTGATATTATGTTATAAATATTTTAAACTTTTATTTATGTGTAATAATTTGCAAACTGTCAAATACATTTTTTTGTATGTTATGAAAAAATATCAATGTTTAATTAAAAATATTATATTATTAAGAGAGTAAGGGAATTCAATATTTTAAAAACCCGGAAAATTCTGCTGGGTACCAGTGCGGGTTTGGTAATTTATTTTTATATGCGGGTGCGGGTTTGGTAATAAAAATTAAAACCCGCAGCGGGTATGGTGCGGGTTTGGTAATTTATTTTCATATGCGGGTGCAGATTTGGTAATGACAAACCCGCATCAAACCCTACTCATTGCCATCCATAGTCACAAAAAAAACTACCCCAAGCAGCTAAGAAGAAGATCTACAGTGGAAAAGAAGTAAGAAGCAACCGATATCATCGACGACAATGACGTAAAATCTACAACCAGTAGTGCAGTGCTGGTGATGAGGGTCAATGATAAAGAAGATGAAGTCACGGTGATGTTGTTGCATGAGGATTTGCGAGCGAGACTTGAATTTGGATTTGAGAACTTGCTAATAATTTTTGTTTTGTTATTTTGTCAATGTTATGGGTAGCATTTTTTAGTGAGCCCTCCACCATCACTGTCTAATGCGCCCACCACAGCATTATCTAATGCCATACGGTCGCTTAGATTTTAGTGCCAAACACAGCATTGTATTAATTAATAATAATATAAGGTATCTAATGCACCTTACCAAACACACCGTTATAGAATTGTATATAAGTATACTAAGAGTAATAACTTAATCAACCATTCAATAAAATACTCTTGACCCACGATCAAGAAAAGAATTGTAATAGCAATTCAAATCCTGGTTTTCTGAATTGAGAAAGATATTGAGAGAATGAACGAGGTATTGTAACGTAGCGGGGGAATCCGCCATTTCAAAAAGAGTCATGCCATTCCATTATATTTCCAATTTCAAAAAACTATTCATACCAAGTATGGTGGCAGTCGAGCAAGTATGCCCTCGCGTTTCAGAACATCTCTCTTTCAAGGAGGCAGCGAGGATTTGACTTATTAAATAGAATAAGTCTATTGATCGTGATTTTATAAATCTAGAAACACACGTATTACTTAAGTAATACAGTGACAAAAGTTGGATATCGTACCCACAATGACTTAATTTTTTTCTTATCAATATCAAGACTAACCTACTTAACTTAAACTAAACTACTGGTTGAGAAAGAGAGTGATTAATCTAAAATCTAATTGAAAGATTATATAAATAGCAAACAAATAATAATTTTAGAGTTTAAACTTTATGCACGAGAAGAACCTAGGATTGTAACTTCACCTAAGCACGCAAACAATGTGTTCAAGCGTTTTTCATTCAATTGGGTAGTTGTTATAAATTATTAACCTAAAACATTAAACTATCTACAAGCCTCTTTCGATAGTCAAGTTAATATATTCATATTTAAATTAATTAACTATACATCTATGTCGATTAATTTAAACCAAATTCATTAAGGTCGTGTTCTAATAATGGCTAAGCATATCCTACAGGTATATTTCTATCCTGAAGAGAAATCTAATCAAAAGAACTAGATCATGCGTTATTATTCTCATGGCTAATATAAATTCCCTTATTCGAGTTCTGAAGGATTTACCAAGCCTATTTTATTGTTGGCCAAATAAATAAAATATACGTTCAAGCACAGAGAATAATAAATAATCAATAAAAATCTCAAAAGAATAAAAACATGTAAATAATTAATTTAACATGTTTGAGATCTATTTTAACTCAAGATTTAATGAATTAGCTACTCATAATATTCAATAGATACAAGCTAATCATTATAACAAGCCAAGTACTCATAAAAGGTAAAGCTAGAGAGAAAAAAGAAGAAATAAATTGTTGTTTGCAATCGTCGTCCTCAATCTCCACCGCCCGTTGAAGTACTCGTTCTTACCTTGCTTTAGGCGTTCTTCTATGCTCTGGGACTTTGAAATTGTGTTATGAGACTTCTTTTTAGGTTTTGGGATGAACTTATGTTTATATAGGGAGTTATGTGGCTCTTTCCTTGTTAAAAACGAAGTTCAGGACGAATCTACGCTGAAATTGTCGTGTTGCAATGCGTTTAACGCATCGCAATATTCATTATTAACATTGACGTGCGTCGCGATGCTCATGTATGGGTGTTGTGATCGGTGATATCACTCACGTAACGCAAGCTCACGTATCGCTCAAGTAGTATAAAATGTATCGATCCCACGAGGACTTAATACCTTAGCTATTAATTTATGACGTTAAATGCTTACGAGTATCTAATAGATTGATTGTTATTTGGATGGTGATTTTTGTCTGAAACAAATAAATAAAACAGTACAAAAGTAAATCAAAGGAAAATTCAATATTATAAAACTATCTAGGATTGTGAATCCTTCCAATATCTTTAAAAGATGAAGTGGTTATCTCATGTTTGTGCAATATATCGTTTTAATAATCTGGAACATGAAAATATGCAAAAAACTCTGTCGATGGTCAGATGCAAACATCCAAATAACCCAATTAATCATATGTCTATGTTAACCAAGTTACCTGAATTCATTAAGATTAAGTTCCAATTGTGGCTACCCCCGCCGGACAGGTATATGTCTATCCTGTAAAGAAATCTACCTAAGAGTCTCTTGCCCAAATGTGAGATCGTGAGTTATTGAGAATAAGGCTGAAACCTAAAATTCCTTCGTCAAGTTTATTTTAAGTTTACCAAATCAATCTTATTAGTGGCCAGTTAATAAGAAGCATTAAGCTTAAGACTCAATAAATAAACCTTTATATTACCCAAGACACAAAATAACCACTTATAAAACGGTGATATTGGAATTCATCACAACCCTAGATAAGGGATTTAGTTACCACACATATCTAGGATTATTAAAGACATAAATAAAGTAAATGACATAAAATAAAGCTTGGAAATTAAAAATATAAATTAACAATAAAGAAAATGTTGGGGGTTAGAGGATCCACATTTATTACTTCTAATTTAGATATCTCCCTTATTATAATATATAAACTTTGTATGACATTACCAACCGACCATATAGGCGGTATCCTGATTAAGTCGGATTTTAGATTAATTCCAACCGACCGTAAAGGCGGTATCCCATTAAGTCAGGTTTTAAAATAGTTTATATATTATAATAAGAGAGATTAATCTAAATATTAGTAATAAAAGCTTTACCCTTCACCCCAGCAGAGGGGAGTTACCTCCTCATACTGAAAATTAAAATAAAGAAAGAACTATTGCATAAAATAAAAATTAAATACAAGAAACCTGTAAATAAACAAACAAGATACAATCTTCTTAAGGAAATCCCTAGAAGAATGGATGAATTTTCCTTTTTTATTTCGGCCTCAATTTATAGGCAAAATTTTGGTCCATGAATCGAGACGCACCGTTGATTGATGGCACGTGTACCCGGATTCCTGAGATGATGACATGTGGCACGCGTTTCATTAGCAGCTGAATTATTGGCTGGGTGTTGCGACGCGTGAAGGCTTGCGCGTCGCGATGCTGACGTCTTTGCTTACGTCAATAAGGACACGTGTCGACCGGTTGCATAATTGATTACTGACGTCATGATGACGCATCTCAGCAGACTGATTATGTCATCACATCGCGACGCAGAGGTTGTGTGCGTCGCGACGCCGAAATGACAATTTTGCCCTTTTTGTCTGTTTTTCGCTGTTTTGGCCCGATTTGATTCCAGTGAGTCCTGAAACCTTATTTATCTACAAAATACAAAAAACACATCAAAATATTCATAAATCTCAAGAAACTATACAAAATATTAAGTAAAAGGGCGGTAAATATTGATATATTTTTCGCTTATCACACCCTCAAACCTAACATTTTGCTAGTCCTCGAGCAAAACAATAAAATAAAATACAATAAACAACTTTAAAATAAAATTAAACTAAGTCACTTTCGTTGGGATCACGGTTGCATTTAGCGTATGCAACAAGCCTTTAAACCTCTAGGTGTCCCTAGTGGACGAGTTGTAGTCTCGTGAGGGCTTACAGTGACAATACCCACAAACGTCAAAAGCACACAAAAGTTAAAAAAAAAATCAAATAAGTTAGTGACTAAACAAGTGAAACTCTTATCCAAGTTAAGAATTGTTTTCTTTCTTTCTAAACTACCAAATAAGTAAATTCTTCGATTATTTTTACCATTCTCCATATACACAACCAACAAGGTAATAATCAGCTCATTGTGCCCACAATATTCATAAGTGTAGTTGAAAAGAGAGTAATATTTTTGTCCTAAAGTTATATCAGAATTCACATCTTTTTTAGCAATGGATTTTATTTTTATTTATTTATTTAGAACATCTTCAATCCATGTAGCGAGCTTTGGGCCAGTGGTTCCCAAGCCAGTTGGCTTTAGGGCACTAGGTGTTAAGAAACCCTTACAAACTTAATTACTCAGATCTCAGATATCTTTTTTTTTTAAATTTAGAACATCTTCAATCCATATAGCGAGCTTTGGGCCAGTGACTCCCAAACCAGTTGGCTTTAGGGCACTAGGTGTTAAAACACCCCTACGGACTTAATTACTCGGATCTCATATGTTTATTTATTTTATTTTTTTATTATTACATCGCTTTGTTAGATGCTTCCTCCAATTAAACTAGAGCACTGAATATTACAAACTTTTCACTTACAACTCATGGCCGTATGTTACCGTGCATGTTGATAATACCTGTCAACTGAGCATATGAAGATCCAATTTAGTCAGTATTATGGAGAATTCACAAATTAAATAATTCAAAAGGATATAAACAAAAATTAACTTGTTACGATATAGGTTGAGATACGTCTCAGGAATGTAAATTCCTTACACAGCTATCTCAAACACCATTCCACATTAGTCAAGTTCAAAACACAAAGACAAAATATGATTTTTTTTTATTTTTTTTGAATTTTTGAAAATTTTTTACTTCAATCAACTATTCCCCTCCCCCAAACCTAATTGAGACATTGTCCCCAATGTATAAAAAGAAGAAGAGTTTAGAAAACAGTACCTGGTTAGTTGAAATTCTACATCTAAAAAAGAAAATTAAAGGTTAAGATCCAGATTTATCTGAAGCTTCTTACCACGATCATTATCAGACCAGTTTATCTTGGAAATGATAGGGTCAATTTATGGTTCAAAGACTAAGAGTTGGTCCATTAAATCATGGGCTGTTCTGGCAGTGAAGAGGATATCTTTTACAGGTTTTGAAACGAACCCATTTCACATGGCGTCATCAAGAAACACACAAAGAAAGTCATAAAATCCATCAACGTTAAACGGTCCAATTGTTTTCTGGTGTATGTTCAAGTTTGCCCAAGCTAGCACTGTAAAAATTTCCTCCATCATGCCCAAGCCACCTGGCAAAGCAATAAAAGCATCAACGCAATTAATCATTTCAAAAAGTCGTTCAGACATACCTGGCACGATGCATTCCTCTCTGTTTTATGGTCCTATCAGATTCACATCTGCCAAAGGTTTTGGGATGATTCCCAAGACTTAGCTACATCTTTCATGTACAGCCCTTGAAATGTACCCCATTAGTCTAAGATTGCCACCGCCATATATTAAGTGCATATTCTTTGCAGCTATGACTCTACCCAATTCTTGTGTTGCCTCAACGAATTCTGGCTTAGCACCAACACTAGTACCGTAAAACACACAGATGTTTACAACTCGTCTTCTTGAAGTTTCTTCCATTTTTTTTCAAATCTGGATGTCTTCAAGAGTGCAATAACGAGCTGAATTTATAGAACCTGAAAAAGAGTGAGTAATAATAGCACTAGTACCTGCCAAATGACAATTATTAGCTAAACAATAAAATAAATCGTGAAAGTCAAAAGTCTGGATTCTGTCGGAGAATAAAATAAAATAACAAAACAAATCACAATTATTAGTTAAAGACAAATAATAATAATATTTACGGAGAACATCACAAAATAAAACAACAAAATTTACACAATTATTAGTAAAGTACAAATTAGCTTGATTGACATCTATGCATCAATATAGGACACAAAAATCGGAGACGCTGTTCCAGGCTCGTGGCCCAGTCGGGAGTACGGAGTAGCCCGCAGGGGACTAAACCGGAGAAATAAAATAGAGTCGCCACCCAGTGTGAACTGGGAAATGATTTAAGGTCGCACTCACCCCTTGCAAGGGAAGACCTCAAACCGTTGGGTTCGGAATGGTCCCTTACTTATGCCACTTGTAATGAACGGATTTATGTGATAATATAACCGAGTCTACGCAAGAATAACCTACATCTAAGTTCGTATACAACTTATATCTAAGTTTGAATCTAACCTATATCTAAGTTTGCATGCATAAAAGTAAGTCGAAATAACGGCAAGCACATAATCTCATGAATACATTAAATCGATAAACACGGCAATATAAATAAATAATAATCTAGACATAAACGTAGAAGAGATATAATTAAATTCCTAATGCGAAAAATAACTAATCATGCTTGGAAATAACCAACTAAATCATACATAAAAAATAAATAACAACATACTAAACGACTAAATCATGCATAAACACAATGTTGGACGAAACGAAATATGTGTGTCTCTCAAGCGGTATGTGGCATTGTATCCCAAGTACAGACCACATTACCTTCCATTCGGATTCGGCTACGGAATTTACGTCTGAGTTTCCATCCGATGTACCACAAGAGAGAACACATATTCCATTCATCCGAAGGTCATATCATACACCAATCAACAATACTCATGCGAAGTAAAATAAGGTCATGGTGGGATGGGACGGAGTGGTAATTTGGTAGAGGATTCCTGTGGTGCTGGGTTGCTCTCCTTGAAGCTTTCTTCTGGCTTCTGCTTAGTGTTCTCCAAATCACGAAGTGACAAATCAATCTCTAAGTCTGTAACATACTGTTTCAGAAAAGCATCAGATAGTTCCTTCCAATCTTCCTTAACCTTCTTCTTAAGGCTATGATACCAAACCATAGGTGCCCCCTCGAGTGACATCCCAAACATCTTTTGGACTTGGCGCTGTGATAGGCCCATTGAACTCATGACTGAGACATATTGCTGCAGATGGACCCTCGGGTCTCCATTCCCATTAAACTTGGCCATGTCGTGCATTTTAAACTTAGCTGGCAGCTGTTCTCCGAAGGTCATTGCCTCATAATCTAACAACTCTTCATGTTTACCCCTCATTTTGCGGGTAACTGACTCAACCTGATCTCGAAGCTTCTGAAATTCTGCCTGAGACCCAATCACTTTGCCTGTTGCATATTCTGCCATGTCATCATCAAAAGTGGGGATATCATCCCCCAACCCATTCGAGTCTCCTCACGTCTTACATTCTCAGAATTTCCCCCAGCACGGGGCATAGCCATATTTGTCATGGCAGTAGTCAAGGCTTGCAACTGTTCGGTAATCTTGGCGAAACCATTTTCTAACTGATCTATCCGGGATACCTCATTATCAGATGTACTCATATCTGTTACCGGTCTTTTGGTGAGTCTTCCCTCTTCCCTAACCCAACGGGAATCTATGACGGCTTTTAGAACATACGGGTTAGCATGATGTATGTATGCATGAGGTGCATGAGATGCATGTAACATATACAACATACTAAATCAACTAAAATTTTCAAAAAAATCGGCCTGTTATCATTTTAGAAGCTTTTGGGCTAACTGTCGTAGAGTGAACTCGTCCCAGTTTAAATGGCCCAATGAGTTCACATCTCATGGCAAGGAGCCCAACTAAATCCAAATGGTAATGTTCCGAACACAAGCACAAAGTGGCCCATCAATCACTTAGAAGCGTTTGGCCCAATCGTCATAAAATACGTTCTTGTCTCGCCCCAGTTTAAATGGACCAGCAAGTCCGCATTTCTGACAATGATCCAACTGCATCCAAATGAGGATGATCCACAAGCTCATACTCAAGGAAATAACTGTTACTTTAACCATACAATCCCGGTCTATGGGTGGGTTCGAATGAGTGTAGACAAGGCTCTAATCGGCGAACGATGGCCCACAACTAGGTCTCCCCAATCAAGGGTTCGAGCAACCAAGTGAGCGCATTCTTTTTTATACACTAAGGTACGTGCCAATGAGCTATGGTGTGTGACTGACTGTCGAATGGATTTCTCGTTGTAGATTCCCCAGAGGGAAGGTGGAGCGAGGCTCACTTAAATACACAAGCCTCTTAGGCTCTTATCGCTTGGTGTCAGGAATAAACAACGAGTCCTCCAAATTAGTCCATCACAATAGGCTACGATTAGATGGCTATATAGGTGCCTTCACAGCTTTTCCTTCTAGAAAGGTAGTGAATGAAGGAAGACACCAAACCATTACCTAGCCTTAAAACGCCTTTGATTAAACCCCCATTTTATCCACTATAGACACGGTCAATTAGAACATAAATCCAAACATTACAAGACAATATTTCGGGGCCGATTCTCTATCCCCAGTGGAGTCGCCAGACTGTGGGACAGGATCTGGGGCGACGCATGCTGTCCCGGGCTCGCGGCCCGGTCGGGAGTACGGAGTAGCCACGGGGGACTAAACCAGAGAATAATGGAGTCGCCACCCGGTGTGAACCGGGAAAATGAGATTTAAGGCCGCACTCACCCCTCGCAAGAGAAGACCTCAAACCGTTGGGATCGGAATGGTCCCTTACTTATGTCACTTGTAATGAAAGGATTTATGTATAATTTAATCAAGTTTAAGTAACACTTATTTCCAAGAGTATCATGCTTCTAAATTCACATGCATGCATCAAAAAGTTCATCTAAATTTACATGTAACACATATCCGAATTTGCGTACAGCCTATTAGCACGTAATCTATGTCCCGATTTGCATACATAAAGATTTAACATACGGAAAGTATACAAGTTAATAAACACATTATACTCATACATGTGGGGAATACAGATGAACGACATCTACACACATCTTGCGTAATACAGAGGGGCAATCAGGTTCATCGAAGGAATAGCTAATAGGGACAATTATGTACGAAATCTGACGAAAATAACTCAGTTCAGTGGGCACGCGTACGTGTAGCGTTCGAGAATGCCTTCGAACGTAGCCTGGCCTGATGCATGAAACACTAAGAAGATGCGAGCACGTTCGCGTAGCGTTTGAAAACGAGTTCGAACGGTAAACAGAAGGTTCGCGTTCATATGGCGTTTGAGAATGCGTTCGAACGGAACCAGACCTGATGCATGATGAAACTAAGAAAGTGCGTGCGCGTTCGCGTAACGTTTGTAAACGCGTTCGAACGGTAAACCGAAGGTTCGCATTCGTATGGCGTTTGAGAACGCGTTCGAACGGAACCAGACCTGATGCATAATGAAGCTAAGAAAGTGCGTGCGCGTTCGCGTAGTGTTTGTAAACGCGTTCGAACGGTAAATAGAAGGTTCGCGTTCGTGTAACGTTCGAGAACGCATTCGAACGGAACCAGACCCGATGCATGTAGTACATTCATAGGTGAAAAAATCCACAATGTGGGACCTCACGTATCCGATTGAACTCATCTCACACCCAACCGGATATACACCAACCGGCGCGGCGAAGCATCGTGGTAAAGGATTTTAACCCCTCCAAGTATGGGACCTTTAATCCGACTTACTAAACCCATGCGCTCGATCGCATCATGCATACAAAGAATAAAGAAACAATAATACCAAACTTAGTATGCCTGATTGAACGTATCTTGCATCCAACCGAACACACATCAACCGCGCGGCAAAGCATCGTGGTCAAGGGTTTTAACCCCTTCAAATAGGGGACCTTTCATCGCACTTACTAAGCCCATGCGCTCGATTGAATCATGCATACAAAGAATAAATAAACAGTAATACCAAACTTAGTATGCCCGATTGGACATATCTTGCATTCAACCGAACACACATCAACCGGTGCGGCAAAGCATCGTGGTAAAGGGTTTTAACCCCTTCAAATAGGGGACCTTTCATCGCACTTACTAAGCCCATGCGCTCGATTGAATCATGCATACAAAGAATAAAGAAACAATAATACCAAACTTAGTATGCTTGATTGGACGTATCTTGCATTCAACCGAACACACACATCAACCGGTGCGGCAAAGCATCGTGGTAAAGGGTTTTAACCCCTTCAAATAGGGGACCTTTCATCGCACTTACTAAGCCCATGCGCTCGATTGAATAATGCATACAAAGAATAAAGAAACAATAATACCAAACTTAGTTTACGTTCCCGATTGAACGTATCTTGCATTCAACTGAACACACATCAACCGGCGCGGCAAAGCATCGTGGTAAAGGGTTTTAACCCCTTCAAATAGGGGACCTTTCATCGCACTTACTAAGCCCATGCACTCGATTGAATCATGCATAAATAAGCAACATGCAGAATTCAAGTGACGAAAAATAAATAAATCAAAGCAACACAATACAAAAGAGGGTGCCGTTTACTCAAGCGGTACGTGGAGTTGTATCCCAAGTACAGATCATACTACCGTCCATTCGGAATCGGCTATGAAATTTATGTCTGGGTTTCCATCCGATATACCGCGAGAGTTGACACATCTCTCATTTTATTCCAAAGCCACAACATACAACATCTCATATTTCATGCATATTTATCTACTCAAGGGGCCACAACATGCATTTCAACATAACAATCATGCAAGCAATACTCAATAAATAATACAAATAAAACAGAAAATGAGTGTGGAAAATACCCTCAGGTCTAACCTTTTTGCCACCTTTCAGGCTTGCGTTTCACGGACGTCGGAAGGGTAAGGCTCCTCAACTTCTCTGGTTCACTAGTTTAGCGTCCTAGCTCACTGTTTTGCTATTTTGCTTGCTGTTCGGTCTCCGTTCCGCTGCTGTTCGGCCTTTGTTTTGCTGCTCACTGTCCAGGTCACTTGTTTTGACGTTTCAACGAACTGTTCCGAGTGTTTTTTTTGTGGTTTTTTAGTGTAGTCTTGTGTGATTATTTTAAGGATTATGAATGCAGTTTTTATGTTACTGTTTTGAGGATTTGGCTGCTGTGTTGGGGGTGTATTTTCGGTGATGTGTGGGGAGTTTATGGAGGTGGTTTTCAGTGGTGGTTAGGGGCTGTATTGGTGGTTATAATGGCTGTTAAAATTCGGCAATGGAGGGGATGGAGGATAGTGGTATTCTCGGCCAAAGAATGAGAGATGAAGAGAAGAGTTTTGTTTGTGCGTCTTGTTATTGCCGTGAGTGGCTAGCGTTCTTGGTGTTGTGATTTTTCGTGTAAGTCTTGTGTATGAGCTCGGGGAGTGCATGTCTTGGTTAGAAGTTTTTTATATAGAGAAAGGTTAGGGTTACTCCTTGTCTCACAAGGAAGGGATTTGATTTTTGTGTGAGCAAGGAAAGTCAAAGATTGAGGGGGGACAAATTTGGTTAGATTAGGAATACAAAAATATTTAATTTGTTATGATTGATTTTAATTAGGCATGATATTTGTTAAGTTTGGTATATAATATATTTGATTTATCTTATTAGGCATGCAATTTCTTTAATTTGTGTAAGTATTTTTATTATTTTGGTAGGTGATTAGTTAGATTTTATTTAATTTGGTATATGACTTAATTAATTATTTAATTTAATTTCCCATGTTTTTTAAATGTGTTTTATTAATTGGGATGTGTTTTATGGCTTTGGGGTGCTAATTGGGTTGGGGTGTGAGGCTAGCAGCAAAACCAGAAATACCGACTCCGTTCGAACGCCCATTCGAACGCTACACGAATGCCCGCAATCTGCCTGACGTTCGAACGAAGTAACGAACGCAGCACTAACGAAGACAGTGAACTTGTGAAATGAATCCGATGACGTACTTATTCTGAATTTCCCCTTCCGACCTCCGTTTCCCGCAATATCCTTAACTAAAAAGGTAGTGCTCCAACTGAGACTCATCATCGGGTTTCACATGCGGAAATGCAATGCCTACAGTCGCCCCCACTTTGATGGGACTTGTGCAGTGTGTGACTTTGAACAATCCTATCAAAGTTTGCAATGCATTTTCACTTATACTTACCTAGCTCGTTTGCTACCTCGAGCTGAGTTGGTGCTGCGGTGGACCTCGATCCTAGGACATGTCCCCAAAACTGCTGACGATGTGGGCCTCGCCCTCAAGCTGATATGGGCTTCACCCCTCCAAGCTTATATGGTGTGGAGCCTCGCTCCCAAGCCGATATGGGCCTCGCCCCCAAGCTGGCTTGGGCCTCACCCTAAGATTCATTCCTGGATTCATTCCAAAATTCTTACGGTACGGGCTAGGATTCATTCCAAAAAAAACTGATGATGTGGGCCCCGACCCTAGGATTCATTCCAAATTCTGACAATGCGGGCCTCGGCCTTGGGATTCATTCCAAAACTCTATTGATGTGGGCCTTGTCCCTGGGATTCATTCCCGGATTCCTTCCAAAATTCTGCTGACGTGGGCCTCGACCCTGGGATCCATTCCCGATTCATTCAAAACTCTGAGAGATTCATTCCTTGGATTCGTTCTAAAATTCTGAGAGATTCATTCCTTGGATTCGTTCCAAATTTCTGAGAGATTCGTTCCAAATTCTGAGAGATTCATTCCCTGGATTCATTCCAAATTCTGAGAGATTCATTCCCTGGATTCATTCCAAATTCTGAGAGATTCATTCCCTGGATTCGTTCCTAATTCTGAGAGATTCATTCCCTGGATTCATTCCAAATTCTGAGAGATTCATTCCCTGGATTCATTCCAAATTCTGAGAGATTCATTCCCTGGATTCGTTCCTAAAACTGTATTGTTGCTGTTTCTGATTAGCTTGCCTTTGCTGCTTTCTCTCTTTCTTTCTTCGAAATCTGTTAACATAAAACAAAACAAACACAAAAAGGATGCAAAATATGTTACATGTATGCATGAGTTTTCCTATCCCGTTGGGTTAGGTCTTCGGTCAATTCCCTTAGTGACAGCTCGGTCTTTTCTTCCTTAGGTAAAATACTACTTCAATCTGTCTACACTAATTGGTTCTGTGAACTCATTTCCTTTCCAAGTCTAACAGTCTCACTGTCTTCATTTCCCAATTTCTGAATGGCCAACTTATCTTTTCTGTTTGCTTCTTCTGAGGATTCCCTACGTTCTGAGTATCATAGTACCAAGATTGAATTGCTTTTGTCACATGCACTCATGTTACAAGTTGAGAAGTGGAGATTCAGGCAAGTAAGTGAAATGAACTTCTTTATTATTGTTGAGAAAAGGTTCGAACAAGCAAACAAAATCAATATCTTTATTAAAAATGCAAGATAAACTTGGAGAAACAGTAGTGCCTTCTTCCTTCCTCAGCCTCTGGTTCTTCGCTGTTATTATCCCTTATCCCCATGTGAGAAGCTTTGGAGGACAAAGGTTTTAGGCAAGCCAAAGTTGATCATGGTGGTGGGACGGAGTGGTAATTTGGTAGAGGATTCTTGTGTGTGCTGGGTTGCTCTCTTTCTGGGTCAGGTATTTTATGGGTGTCAATCAGGTCTTGGATCTCATGCCTAAGGCGGGGGCAGTTGTCAGTTTCGTGACCCTTTTGCTGGTGAAAATAACAGAATAAGTTCAAGTCAAGGTAGTGCGGCACAGGGCTGGGGAGTGGTTTAGGTTCCAAGGGTTTCAGGAGTCCTTGCATCTTCAATTTCTCAAACACCTTTGATAGAGGTCTACCCAAGTTGGAGAAACGTCTGTTCCTGATGGCAGTGACCTCAGCACTGGAAGACTTGGCTTCAGGATGTCCCCCAAATTCCTTCTATTCTGGCCATAAAACTTTCTGTTTTCAGCCTCTTCTTCCTCAATATCCATGACAGTTTCCCTCAACTGTCGGAAATCCGCAATCATTGAAATCATCCTCCTCAACTTGCCATAGATCGAGGGCTTAGTGCCCTTGATGATCATTTTAATCTGGTCCTTCTCAGAGGGCCGAGTCTATATTTTCAGAAGCTGGCTTCTCCAGCGGTCTACATACTCCTTGAAGCTTTCTTTTGGCTTCTGCTTAGTGTTCTCCAAATCACGAAGTGACAAATCAATCTCTAAGTCTGTAACATACCGTTTCAGAAAAGCATCAGCTAGTTCCTTCCAATCTTCCTTAACCTTCTTCTTAAGGCTATGATACCAAACCACAGGTGCCCCCTCGAGTGACATCCCAAACATCTTTTGGACTTGGCGCTGTGATAGGCCCATTGAACTCATGACTGAGACATATTGCTGCAGATGGATCCTCGGGTCTCCATTCCTATTAAACTTGGCCATGTCGGGCATTTTAAACTGAGCTAGCAGCTGTTCTCCGAAGGTCATTGCCTCATAATCTAACAACTCTTCATGTTTACCCCTCATTTTGCGGGTAACTGACTCAACCTGATCCCGAAGCTTCTGAAATTCTGCCTGAGACCCAATCACTTTGTATGTTGCATATTCTTCCATGTCTTCATCAAAAGTGGGGATATCATCCCTCAACCCATTCGGAGTCTCCTCACGTCTTACATTCTCAGAATTTCCCCCAGCACGGGCACAACCATATTTGTCATGGCAGTAGTCAAGGCTTGCAACTGTTCGGTAATCTTGGCGAAACCATTTTCTAACTGATCTATCTGGGATACCTCATTATCGGATGTACTCACATCTGTTACCGGTCTTTTGGTGAGTCTTCCCTCTTCCCTAACCCAACGGGAATCTATGATGGCTTTTAGAACATACGGGTAGCATGATGTATGTATGCATGGGGTGCATGAGATGCATGTAACATATATAACATACTAAATCAACTAAAATTTTCAAACAAATCGGCCCGTTATCATTTTAGAAGCTTTTGGGCTAACTGTCGTAGGAGTGAACTCGTCCCAGTTTAAATGGCCCAACGAGTTCACATCTCATGGCAAGGAGCCCAACTAAATCCAAATGGTAATGTTCCGAACACAAGCACAAAGTGGCCCATCAATCACTTAGAAGCCTTTGCCCAATCGTCATAAAATACGTTATTGTCCCAGTTTAAATGGCCCAACAAACCCATATCACATGACAAATGGTCCAAATGGATCCAAACGGCGATGTTCCCAAACACAAACATAAAAGAAAAATAATGCAAACACAAAACAATAATTTCTACAGAATGGCCCATCAACATTTCAGAAGCTTTGGGTCCAATGGTCATAAGGTACGAACTCGCCCCAGTTTAAATGGCCCAGCAAGTCCGCATTTCTGACAATGGTCCAACTGCATCCAAATGAGGATGATCCACAAGCTCATACTCAAGGAAATAATTGTTACTTTAACCATACAATCTCGGTCTATGGGTGGGTTCGAAGGAGTGTAGACAAAGGCTCTCATCGGCAAAGGATGGCCCACAACTAGGTCTCCCCAATCAAGGGTTCGAGCAACCAAGTGAGGGCATTCTTTTTTATACACTAAGGTACGTGCCAATGAGCTATGGCGTGTGACTGACTGTCGAATGGATTTCTCATTGTAGATTCCCCAGAGGGAAGGTGGAGCGAGGCTCACTTAAATACCCAAGCCTCTTAGGCTCTTATCGCTTGGTGTCAGGAATAAACAACGAGTCCTCCAAATTAGTCCATCACAATAGGCTACGAGTAGATGACTATATAGGTGCCTTCACAGCTTTTCCTTCTAGAAAGGTAGTGAATGAAGGAAGACACCAAACCATTACCTAGCCTTAAAATGCCTTTGATTAAACCCCTATTTTATCCACTATAGACACGGTCAATTATAACATAAATCCAAACATTACAAGACAATATTTCAGGGCCGATTCTCTATCCCCAGTGGAGTCGCCAGACTGTGGGAACAGGATCTGGGGCGACGCATGCTATCCGGGCTCGCGCCCGGTCTGGGAGTACGGAGTAGCCACGAGGGACTAAACCGGAGAATAATGGAGTCGCCACCCGTGTGAACCGGGAAAATGAGATTTAAGGTCGTACTCACCCCTCGCAAGGGAAGACCTCAAACCATTGGGTTCGGAATGGTCCCTTACTTATGTCACTTGTAATGAAAGGATTTATGTAATATTTAATCAAGTTTAAGTAACACTTATTTCCAAGAGTATCATGCTTCTAAATTCACATGCATGCATCAACAAGTTCATCTAAATTTACATGTAACACATATCTGAATTTACATACAGCCTATTAGCACGTAATCTATGTCCCGATTTGCATACATAAAGATTTAACATAAGGAAAGTATACAAGTTAATAAACACATTATACTCATACATGTGGGGAATACAGATGAACGACATCTACATAATCTTGCGTAATACAGAGGGGCAATCAGGTTCATCATACGAAGGAATAGCTAATAGGGACAATTATGTACGAAATCTGATGAAAATAACTCAGTTCAGTGGGCGCGCGTTCGTGTAGCGTTCGAGAACACGTTCGAACGTAGCCTGGCCTGATGCATGAAACACTAAGAAGATGCGTGCACGGTAAACAGAAGGTTCGCGTTCATATGGCGTTTGAGAACGCGTTCGAACGGAACTAGACCTGATGCATGATGAAACTAAGAAAGTGCGTGCGCGTTGCGTAGTGTTTGTAAATGCGTTTGAATGGTAAACAGAAGGTTCGCGTTCGTATGGCGTTTGAGAACGTGTTCGAACGGAACCAGACCTGATGCATGATGAAGCTAAGAAAGTACGTGCGCGTTCGCGTAGCGTTTGTAAACGCGTTCGAATGGTAAACAGAAGGTTTCTCGTTCGTGTAGCGTTCGAGAACGCGTTCGAACGGAACCAGACCCGATGCATGCAGTACATTCATAGGTGAACAAATCCACAATGTGGGACCTCACATATCCGATTGAACTCATCTCACACCCAACCGGATATACACCAACCGACGCGGCGAAGCATCGTGGTAAAGGATTTTAACCCCTCCAAGTAGGGGACCTTTAATCCGACTTACTAACCCATGCGCTCGATCGCATCATGCATACAAAGAATAAAGAAACAATGATACCAAACTTAGTATGCCCGATTGAACGTATCTTGAATCCAACCGAACACACATCAACCGGCGCGGTAAAGCATCGTGGTAAAGGGTTTTAACCCCTTCAAATAGGGGACCTTTCAGCGCACTTACTAAGCCCATGCGCTCGATTGAATCATGCATACAAAGAATAAAGAAACAATAATACCAAACTTAGTATGCCCGATTGGACGTATCTTGCATTCAACCGAACACACATCAACCGGCGTGGCAAAGCATCATGGTAAAGGGTTTTAACCCCTTCAAATAGGGGACCTTTCATCGCACTTACTAAACCCATGCGCTCGATTGAATCTTGCATACAAAGAATAAGAAACAATAATACCAAACTTAGTATGCCCGATTGAACGTATCTTGCATTCAACCGAACACACATCAATCGGTGCGGCAAAGCATCGTGGTAAAGGGTTTTAACCCCTTCAAATAGGGGACATTTCATCGCACTTACTAAGCCCATGCGCTCGATTGAATCATGCATAAATAAGAAACATACAGAATTCAAGTGACGAAAAATAAATAAATCAAAGCAACACAATACAAAAGAGGGTGTCGTTTACTCAAGCGGTAAGTGGAGTTGTATCCCGAGTACAGATCATACTACCGTCCATTCGGAATCGGCTATGAAATTTATCTGGGGTTTCCATCCGATATACCGCGAGAGTTGACACATCTCTCATTTTATTCCAAAGCCACAACATACAACATTTCATAATTCATGCATATTTATCTACTCAAGGGGCCACAACATGCATTTCAACATAACAATCATGCAAGCAATACTCAATAAATAATACAAATAAAACAGAAAATGAGTGTGGAAAATACCCTCAGGTCTAACCTTTTTTGCCAACTTTCAGGCTTGCGTTTCACGGACGTCGGAAGGGTAAGGCTCCTCAACTTCTCCGGTTCACTAGTTTAGCGTCCTAGCTCACTATTTTACTGTTTTGCTTGCTGTTCGGTCTCCGTTCCGCTACTGTTCGGCCTCTGTTTTGCTGCTCACTATTCAGGTCACTTGTTTTGACGTTTCAACGAACTGTTCCGAGTGTTTTTTTGTGGGTTTTTAGTGTAGTCTTGTGTGATTATTTTAAGGATTATGAATGCAGTTTTTATGTTACTGTTTTGAGGATTTGGCTGCTGTTGGGGGTGTATTTTCGGTGATGTGTGGGGAGTTTATGGAGGTGGTTTTCAGTGGTGGTTAGGGGCTGTATTGGTGGTTATAATGGCTGTTAAAATTCGGCAATGGAGGGGATGGAGGATAGTGGTATTCTCGGCCAAGAAGGAGAGATGAAGAGAAGAGTTTTGTTTGTGCGTCTTGTTATTGCCGTGAGTGGCTAGGGTTCTTGGTGTTGTGATTTTTCGTGTAAGTCTTGTGTATGAGCTCAGGGAGTGCATGTCTTGGTTAGAGGTTGTTTATATAGAGAAAGGTTAGGGCTACTCCTTGTCTCACAAGGAATGGATTTGATTTTGTGTTGAGCAAGGAAAGTCAAAGATTGAGGGGGGACAAATTTGGTTAGATTAGGAATACAAAAATATTTAATTTGTTATGATTGATTTTAATTAGGCATGATATTTGTTAAGTTTGGTATATAATATATTTGATTTATCTTTATTAGGCATGCAATTTCTTTAATTTGGGTAAGTATTTTTATTATTTTGGTAGGTGATTATTTAGATTTTATTTGTTTTATTTAATTTGGTATATGACTTAATTAATTATTTAATTTAATTTCCCATTTGTTTTAAATGTGTTTTTTAATTGGGATGTGTTTTATGGCTTTGGGGTGCTAATTGGGCTGGGGTGCGTGGCTAGCAGCAAAACCACCAGAAATACCGACTCCGTTCGAACGCCCATTTGAACGCTACACGAACGCCCGCAATCTGCCTGATGTTCGAACGAAGTAACGAACGCAGCACTAACGAAGACAGTGAACTTGCGAAATGAATCTGATGACGTACTTATTCTGAATTTCCCCTTCCGACCTCTGTTTCCCGCAATATCCTTAACTAAAAAGGTAGTGCCTCTAACTGAGACTCATCATCGGGTTTCACATGCGGAAATGCAATGCCTACAGGAATGTTTTGTGGTATTTTTGGGGTGCAGTTTACTGGTGTAATGGTGCAGGTCAGGGGGCTATTTGTGCGGTTTATGGGTTTATATATGGTCTGTAGTTGTTGAAAGGTTGAGGGCTGGCAAAATGATCATGAAGCGTGGCTGTTGAAGGGATATATGAAGTGTCTTGAGTGACTTTAGGGTAGTGGCGTGACTTGGCTGCTTTTACTGTTAGGTTAAGTTGAGTGGGGTATATGTTTCTGCATGAGTGGACAGTGTGTAGAGAGTGGGTGGGTTGTACGTGTCTTATGTTTGTTTATTGCGTTAATGGAGGCTTGCCGAGTGCTGTAGTTTAGGTGAGTTTGGCTTATTGCTATCGGTGAGTGAGTGGGAGTGGAGAGATCCGTGAATAGGGTTTTTTGAGTGCCGAGTGTTGAAGGGTTTATATTTTTCGAGTGGTTTTTGGGAGTGAATGTTAGGCTTCTTGCTTGTGTGTTGGCGTGAGTGATAGGAGAGATTAAGGAAGAGAGGCGTGAGGGAGAAGGGAATGCTAGGGGGTTTCTAAGGTTGGGTTTATGCTTATTTTTATAGGCAAGGGTTGAGGTTTACCTTATACGGGTAGGAAAACCAAGACTGTGTAATTATGGGGGAATATTTAATTTGTGTGTCATAAGGAAATGATCTCCTTAATTAGGAAGGGGGTTATTTTAGTTTAGGAAAGAGATTTAATTTAATTAGGAATGTGATTAATGGGATTTGATTTGATTTTATTAATTGGGAAGTGATTTGGTTTGATTTTAACATGTGTTTAATGTGTGAATTTATTATTTTGGATGTGTTTTAATGGGTTTGGGTGTGAATGTGGTCCCTTGGGCGTGTGGTTGGTGTTTTGGTGGGCTTGGTGTGGATTGCGGGGGTTTTGGGGCCAAGGATGTGTGGCTTGCAGGGATTTGGGTCAAGGATAAGTTTTTAAACAGAGGTCCAACGAACGAACCCACGGTTAAGCAAACGAATTAAGTCCAACAAGACATTGATTTCTGAATTTCCCTTTCGACGTCCGTTCCTTCCCGCGACTTCCGTGACTTAAATAGGTAGTGCCTCCATATGAGACTCATCATCGGGACTTATATGAAAAATACAGTGCCTATAATCAGGGACAAGCTTCCCATCCAATTTCTTCTTATAAATTAGCAAACAGGGTATTTTTAAAGTCAGATTCCCGAGATTTAATTATTGTCTTTCTTTTCAGAATGTGTATGTAACATGCAAATCGCGGGATACACATATCCACTGGAATGCATCTCAAGAGTCAATGATATGTCATCGAAAGACTCCTTACTCATGCCATCCCTAATGAATTTAATTTTATCTTCGCGGGTTATCAGACACCATTCCTAAAGAACGAAAACGAGTATTACATGTCATGAGTGCACATTTATAGCAAACACCTAATCTTTTGGCTATTCTTTTCTTAGCATAGGTGCTTCTTCCTAAACCAGGCAGATATGAAATAAAAGAGTCAGAGGACTCTCACCCTGCCAATCGGACTCATGCTTCAATTAACCAACGAATGTCATTAGGAATACCTTTATTCATCAGAAGTCTCATTCGTTCCATGCGAGCTTTGTAGACTTTCATCAGAGAGTTTTGAGGGAGAGAAAGAAATTACTGTGAAGATTTGCGAGAACGTCGCTTCCATCATGAAATGTGACTTTCCCTACAAAAAATAAACACAAAAATAAAACACACCAATTCTTAATATATACACACAAATTGCATGGGTTGCCTCCCTGCTAGTGCTAAGTTTAACGTTGTCAGCAGCTAGACATGACTGCCCGAACATTAGGCTGGATCTGAAAGTGTGACACTTTCTTATTTTCGCTAATATGATTCTCCCAGGTAGTGCTTGACATGCTTGCTGTTAACTTTGAATGTTTTATTGGAGTTGGGATCATGTAAATCAACAGCACTAGCTGGTAAAACTTGGGTGATTAAATATGGACCTGACCACCATGATTTTAACTTCCCAGGGAAGAGTTTCAACCTTTATTTGTTTAACAATACCCGCTGCCTCAGTTCTAGTTGTATGCGCACTAACTTCTCATCATGTCTCTTCTTGGACTTTTCTTTGTACAGTTTGGCTTTCTTAAAAGGTTTTATGTGAAATTCCTCCAATTTGTTGAGCTGGTGGAGCCGTTTCTCTTCGGTTGCTTGTATTTCAAGATTTAACTTCTTTAGTGTGTAGTACGCTTTATCTTCACGCTCCACAGGCAGATGACATACTTTAAGTTTGTCAGTGGAACTTTGCATTGCATCGGAGTTCTGGACGGTACTATTTATCACATCAAGTTTGAAACATTCCTCATTCTTTTCGTTATCCGGGAAATTGATGGCTTTGAAAACATTGAATGTAACTTCTTGGTCCTGTACCCTCATGGTTTGTTCATATTTTTGTACATCAATAATGGTTCGACCTGTAGCCAAGAATGGACTCCCGAGGATGATGGGCACCTCTTCATCTTCCTCCATGTCAAGGATAATAAAATCTACTGGGAAAGTGAATTTGTCAACTTTGACCAGCACATCTTTAACTACACCTCTCAGAAATATGAGCATTCTATCAGCAAGTTGCAAAGAGATTGAGGTGGACTTTGCTTCTCCAATCTGCACTTTCCTATAAATGGAAAAAGGCTTCAAATTAATACTGGCACCTAAATCACATAAAGCCTTACTGAATTTATGTTCTCCTATGGTGCAAGGGATGGTGAAACTGCCATGATCTTTCAACTTTAGGGGAAGTTTCCTCTGAATGATGGCGCTACATTCTTTTGTCAACGCTATTGTCTCGTAATCTCCCAATCTTCATTTTTGTGACAGAATATCTTTCATGAATTTGACATAGTTGGGCATTTGTTACAACGATTCTGCAAATGGAATGTTGATATGCAACTTTTGAATATCTCCAGGAATCGAGCAAACTGCTTGTCAAGTTTATGTTTGTGGAGAAGCTGTGGAAAAAATGGAGGTGGAGTGAATCTTTTCGATCATTTGCTTTTGCTTTTCTTTCCTTCATCTGTGGATCTGCTTTGGTGCTTTCTTTTGGAACTTCCTCAGCAGTTTCTTTGACTCCAACATCTTTGTTGATCTCAGTACCGCTTTCCAAAGTGATGGCATGACATTGCCCATTCCCCATGTTCCTTGGATTTGGTTCTGTATTGCTAGGAAGGGTTCCTTGCGGTCTGTAACTCTGAGCATTGGCCAGTTGTCCCAACTGATTTTCCAGTGTCTTTATAGAAGCAGTTAGGCTTTGATTCAATGCTGATTGGGCTTGAAAGATAGCTTCATGTGATGCTGCTTGATTTTGAATTAATGCTTCTTGATTTTGAAATATAGCATCATATTTGGCTTCTTGTTTTTCCATCTGGGCAAGAAAATCTTCTATTCCTGGCTTTTGTTCATATTCATGGCCTTTGTTTTAATGTTGGAATCGGGTGGTAGACTGTTCTTTTGCCCTGAATTGTTACTCCATGTGAAATTAGGATGATTCCTCTAACCTGGGTTTTAGGTATTGGAATATGGATTGTTTCCCTGTCAGTCGAAGTTACTGATATAATTTATAGTCTTTTCATGTTGGTTGTAAGATTCTGCCTATGGTGATCCTCCATATGGTAAACTTGTGGATACAACATTAACCTTCATGCTAAGAGTTTACATGAGTTTGTACATCTGATCAAGCTTGGCATTCATTGCTGTGTTGACTCCAACTTCGTAAATTCTTGCTATTCGTTGGATAATTCTCCTTTCTGTTGGCCACAAAGAATTATTGTTAGCCATTTCTTTAATTAGGTCTTAGGCTTGATCTTCTCCTTTTGCAATTAAAGCTCCTTCAGCAGCAACATCTATTGTGGTTCTCATTAGTTCATAAAGTCCATTATAGAAGGTTTAGATTTGTAGCCACTTTGCAATCTCATGGTGAAGACATTTTCTGAGTAACTCCTTGTATCTCTCCCAAGCTTAGCAGAGGGATTCTGAGTCATGTTTCAAAAAGAATGTGATATCATTCCTCAACTTTGCAGTTCTGGCTAGGGGAAAATACTTTGCAAAGAATTTGGTGGTAAGAGTGTTCCAAGTTGTGATGGAACCTGCTGGTAGTGAATGTAGCCAAGCCTTAGCTCTGTCTTTCAAGGAATATGGAAACACACGCAGTCTCATTGCTTCTTCTACCGCTCGGTTGTAATTGAATGTGCCGCAAACTTCCAGGAAGTTACTGATGTGGGCACTAGGATCTTCAATTGCATTCCCCCCAAACAGAACTGGCTGCTGTATCATCTGAATGCATATTTTGATGTCACACACATTTTCTGGTAATGGAAGAAGTACAATGCATGAAATGAAGTCGTCAACCACCGGAATAGTTCTATCTCGAATAAGAATTGGTGGTGAAACTTCCAATGGTTCAGGTTCCATGTGATCAGTGCTTCTTGGCCTTCTTGCCTTTCCATTCTCAACTGTCTGATGGTTCTTTCAATTTTAGGGTCAAGCGGACGGATTTCAAAGCTTCTGGTTATTCTCATGTAGTGACTGAGAACCTGAAACACGAGAAAACAAAAATAATAAATAAAAACAAATTAGACACAAGTAAAAGTATCTAACCCCAAAATTAATAGTGAAAGATAAATAAGTCCCCGACAACGGCGCCAAAAACTTGATCGGTGATATCACTCACGTAATGCAAGGGCATGTATCCCTCAAGTAGTATAAAATGTATCGATCCCAAGAGGAATTAATACCTTAGCTATTAATTTATGACATTAAATGCTTACGAGTATCTAACAGATTGATTATTGTCTGGATGGTGATTTTTGTCTGAAACAAATAAATAAAACAGTGCAAAAGTAAATCAAAGGAAAATTCAATATTATAAAACTATTTAGGGTTGTGAATCCTTCCAATATCTTTTAAAGATGAAGTGGTTATCTCATGTTTGTGCAATATATCGGTTTATTAACCTGGAACACGAAAATATGCAAAAGCCTCTGTCGATGGTCAGAAGCAAACATCCAAATAACCCAATTATCATATGTCTATATTAACCAAGTTACCTGAATTCATTCAGATTAAGTTCCAATTGTGGCTTCCCCGCGCGACAGGTATATGTCTATCCTGTAAGGAAATCTACCTAATAGTCTCTTGCCCAAAGGTGAGATCTTGAGCTATTGAGTCTAAGGCTGAAACCTAAAATTCATTCGTCAAGTTTATTTTAAGCTTACCAAATCAATCTTATTAGTGGCCAGTTAATAAGAAGCATTAAGCTTAAGAATCAATAAATAAACCCTTATATTACCCAAGACACAAAATAACCACTTATAAAACGGTGATATTGGAATTCATCACAACCCTATATAAGGGATATAGTTACCACACATATCTAGGATTATTAAAGACATAAATAAAGTAAATGACATAAAATAAAGCTTGGAAATTAAAAAGATAAATTAACAATAAAGAAAATACTGGGGGTTAGAGGATTCACTTTTATTACTTCTAATTTAGATACTCCCTTATTATAATATATAAACTTTGTATGACATTACCAATCGACCAATAGTCGGTATCCTGATAAAGTCCGATTTTAGATTAATTACAACCGACCATAAATGCGGTATCCAATTTAGTCAGGTTAAAATCAATTTAATTAAGTCGGACAGACCATAAATACGGTATCCCATTAAGTGAGGTTTTAATATAGTTTATATATCATAATTAAAGGAGATTAATCTAAATATTAGTAATAAAAGCTTTACCCTTCACCCCATCAGAGGGGAGTTACCTCCTCATACTGAAAAGTGAAATAAAGAAAGAACAACTGCATAAAATAAAAATTAAATACAAGAAAGCTGTAAATAAACAAACAAGATACAATCTTCTTAATATTCTTAAGGAAATCCCCAGAAGAATGGATGAATTTTCCTTCTGATTTTGGCCTCAATTTATAGGTAAAATTTTGGTCCACGCGTCGCGACGCATAATGCTTTGCTCGTCGCGACGCATAATGCTTTGCGCATCGCGACGCTCAATTGATTGATGACACATGTACACAGCTTCTTACGATGATGACACGTGGCACACGTTTCATCGGCAGCTGAATTATTAGCTTGGCGTCGCAACACGTGAAGGCTTGTGCGTCGCGATGCTGACGTCATTGCTTACATTAATAATTGATTACTGATGTCATGATGACATATGTCGGCTGTTGGACAATTATGACCCATAGCATCACTATTTGTAAAAGACATGGTGTTCTTTGTACAAATTAACTATGTGACAAAGGAAATTACTATTTTATCATTTTGTAACTGGATTACTTGGATATATAAATGATAAAAGTCCATATGATTAGTACCGGATTAATAAGATATGAGACAGTATTAATCCACGAAAGGTTTAATCATTAAATATCCCTAGTCGTAGTATTATCGAGACTGGAAATCGATAATGCGGAATAGGCTTGTATTACATTTGTGCGGGTTATGGAAGCTTAACGACATAGTTCTCATATATTTAAGTATTGGATACTTATATAAGTGTGATAGGAGGTTCTGTTAGCCATTGGACTGTGAACAGTTTCGCTCTGGATAGACCCCTCGGAGTCCCATTGGTAGTATGACTATATGTTATGGGAATCCGAATGAGGGTAGGTGTATTTGGTCTTAACCTGAGACTTGCATCGCTAATACTTGCGACAAACAGTATGCTTTGGCTTTCGTTGTCCGGGGCTTTAACAGGTTCTATGTACGCCTCTTTTGGGTTTACTGAGAATCGTAGTGTATTGGGTGTGATGTCAAGATGGAAGTATCACTTTAGTCATATGAAGATGATGATCATGCAGTGATATAGAACTAGTACTCTCAAATGCTGCAGCTATCGGGATAGTATGACTAGGTCATGATTATCCGATTAAAGAGACTAGTTGCTAGTGATCTGACATATGCTTCGTACGGGGCAGACACAATTCCAGCCCCAGGCCTAGCAGGTGACTGTTAGGGATATGCCATATACCCAACTTGTGGATGGGCTATATGTACATGTATTTGTAATTTTTTTTTTAATTAATAAAATGGAAATCTTTATTATATGTGTCTTACATAAATTATATGAATCATCAAACACTGTAATAAAGCCCTTAGAGTAATAAGATGATGGCTTCCACGCCTTATGAGAATCATTACTCTCAAACGTTCCTAGTCACAATTTTGTGAATAATTTGGGCATTCACAAAGCGGAGAGACTAGCATGATGATATGATCCACCCTTAAGTGGGGTAGCTGATCTCATAGGCTGCTAGCGGAGATCCGTCCGCTTGGTGTATCACATGGATGCATGAGTTGCTCGTGTCTATCGAACTGACCGCCGAAAGTTTTCATATGGAGTGTTTATCCCATGTGTCTGTGAGAACTTTCATGTATTGATTGTATGACTAGTCCTTAGACTTGAGGTCTTTACAATCTTATGTATGAATCAAATAACTTTGACATTCTCCTTCCTCGGTTCAAAAGATCCGGTCATAAGTGTATGATTGGGTTATTTGTTGAAACACATGAAGTTTGTAAAGATATAACATAGAATCGCCACTCTCTCGGATAATTTTTCTTATAAGAGTAGTATTCCAGTTCGCGGGTTGATATGTGTGATCAGTGCTTGAGACTGTGGCTGCAGTAGAAGAATCATGTGAGATTCTTGGGTTAGCACGATTCATGACACTATCAACATCATACCATTGACTTATGGGTAGACATTTTCCATACCCTAGGTCAAACGGTGGGGATACAGTGAGGCGAGGGACCGTATCATATGTAAATCGCATACAGAATGGGTATATATCTTTCCTTCTCATTTGAGGGCCTTGGCATATTGCTAGATGTCAACCTTGGTCATTGAAATCGAACGACCATCTGATCGGAGGATAATTTATATTCGATTAAATTATCACGATTCATTTCATGTCCAACTTGAGGGAACCCAAAAGGTCACACACAACAAAGTCGAAATCAACGGTTAACAGTGTACAATATAAATTTAACAGCATATATGATTGTTGTAGGAATTGTTCATAAAGATGTGTTTAATTATTAAACAGATCATTTATGAGGTTCCAAAGTGGCTTAGGGATTGGTGAATGACGATAGGGGCACTTTGGGAATTGGAAAAATAAATAAGAAAAAAAATAAATAAATAAATAATTTGTGTTTTTTTATTTTTTTTATTTTTTTTATTTGTTTTGAATTCCAATTCGGCCCAAACTCTTATTAGGGTTTCATAACTTGGGTTTATATAAGTGAGAAACTCTAAAGTTTAAAAGTAAGCCACTGATTTTTAGGATCCTTAAGTCTAATTGACTAGAGGAATCTCAAGTTAAAAGTTTTGAAGTATTTGCCTAGGCTAGCACCAAGGGCAAAATACCCGTACACTCAAGGCGTAGTCTTGCCGTTGAGTTTTGGCTTTAGTGTGTGCACCTTTGGAGGCCACACACTTGGGTGGCTCTTTGGAACGTGGAAGAGCTTGCTGAGTTCGAGAAAAGATTGTAGATTTGAGGGAGGACTGGAGGAGTCTTCGGTTCAAGTAAGTCTTTTTCTTTCTTTATTTTAATTAGAGTTCTTATGATAGTTAGCATGTTTAGGTTTATGTTCTTTGCATGTTTTATGAGTTTTTATGATTAGAATATATAGTAACATGCCTAAGATTGTTGAATAATAAAAAAAAATGAGTCTTGCGCAAAGGGATAGCGGCATCATAATTTTTAATTTTCCGTTGCGCACTAGCGGCCGCTTCCCAACAGTGGTATCAGCGCGCCGTTTTTGTTTTGATTAGTTCTCTCTCATTTGAACTCGAAATTGGGTGTGTAAAAGCTCGTTGGAAAGCTTACACATTGAACTTACTTTTAGGCACAAGTTGTGCATGATTTGGTAAGATTTGAATTGTGAAATTTCATTTAAAGTTCACACATCTGTAAAAAAATGTGAATAGTAAATTTATTTGATTAAAATAAAATGCAATATCATAATTAAATATTAATTAAAGTTATTAATGCCTAAAATAATTCCAACATATTAAAACTCATATTCTTGATGATTCTATGTATGATTAGAATTGGCATGATTATTTTCGGGTGCAAGCATCTAGAGACTTTCCAAGGAAATAAAGAGTGTATTGCTTATCCCTTAGCTAAGTAATTATTCAGTGATGAACCTTAGAGATTTATTACCTTTAAGGTTAATAAATATAAATCACTTATTTATAATAAAAGACATTATAAGAGATACAATTGGGGTGGGACCAAGGCGTTAAGAAAACTTTCCAAACTAAAGTTAATTTAACCAAAGGTATTACTAGAGTTAGATATGATTTGGTGTCTTCCTTCACTCACTACCTTTTTATAGCCAAAAGGAAAAGCTGTGAAGACATCTAGATAATCATTTACTCAAGGCTTACCTTAAAGCATATTTAAAGTGTTGGACTAATTTGGAGGATCTATTGTTTATTCATGTCACCAAGGTAATAAGAGCCCAAGAGGTAAGGGTATTTAAGAGAGTTCGCTCCACCCTCCCTCTGGGGAATTTTCAATGGAGGAATCCATTTGACAGTTATTCACTTAAACTTGCTAAAATCCTCAATAATAATTTAAGTCTAAAATTTGCCTCCAATTGTAAAGTATAGTCCCAAATGGCTTAAACCGTATTGGAAGGACTAGGCTTTACCAGACTGACCAATACCAATTTGTCCCTAAATCGTACTATTGACATGGGTTTGACTTTTCTGAGTCATAAGACGCAGCGACCCTTAGGCGTGGTCTTATAACTTAGTGGCAAAGATTGGGTGTCCACAAGGACTAGCATAAGCTATGACATGTTTGATTGCCCAAACCCAATGATCAAGGAATTGTGATTTATATCATAAATTGGTTGGGAATCTAGCTAATTATCGTATTTTTTAACGACCGGCCCTAGTCGGAGTTATGAAATGATGATAATGGGATCATTTCCCATAAGAAATCTATCATATTGGGGTTGATGCGATTTGCTTAAAATTTTAAAACAATTGAGTGGGAGCAAATTCATAATATTAAAAGCCAATGTTATTATGAAACATTAATGAAAACATATTCTAATTTTAAAACATTCTCTCTTAAGAGGTGGGTAAAATATTTCACAAACATTCAAATGGAAAATAGAATATCACTTCGTTCCATCCTTGATGAGCATAAGCTCAAAGGGGATAACTACAAAGACTGGTTTAGAAACCTTAAAATTATCTTACGACAAGAAAAGATTTTCTATGTTCTTGAAAGACCATTCCCCCCTGAACCCGCAGAAGATGCTGACCAAAATACATTTGATGCTTGGAAGAAACACGTCGATGATGATGAGCAAGTGGTTTGCATAATGCTTGGCTCTATGTTGGATGAACTTCAGAAAGCTCACGAAGATATGGATGATCAAACCTTCATCTTTCACTTGATGGAGTTGTATGCAACTTCCGTTCATACCATGAGATTCCAAGTGTCATGTGCCTTATTCTAAACAAGGTATAAGGAAGGATCTGTTAGTGGACATGTGCTTAAGATGATTGGCCACATTGAAAAATTGGCCAACCTCGGGTTCATCATGGATCATGAGATAGGTCAAGATCTAATTCTTCAGTCCTTACCAAAAGACTTCTCTAACTTTATTATGCAGTTTCATCTGTCTAATAAAGAAGCTACTTTAGCAGAATTGCACAATCTGATAAAGTAAGAAGAGAATAACTTGAAACCGGAGATTAAAACCTCCATCATGCTTACGGGTACGGACCTGAAGCCACGAGGCCCAAAGAAAATAAGGGCAAGGCCAAGGCTCCAGATCACCTAAAGCCCAATGGTAAGGTGGTGGAGAAGAAAAAAAGAATGGGGAAATGTTTCTTTTGTGGAAAGAATGGTCATGGGAAAGAAAGACTACAGATCCTTGAAAGCCAATGAATTAGGGAAGCCCAAGAGGCCAAGAAGCCCAATGCTTCAGTATGTTGTATATAATTGAACTATTCTCAAAACTCTGAACCTTCTACTTGGGTGCTTGACACCGGTTGTGGGACTCACTTGTGTAACAATGTGCGTGTCTGAGAAACAGTAGGAGACTCCGTCATGGGGAGGTTGACTTACGCATGGGTAATTGAGCAAAACTGGTTGCATTGTGCGTGGGTACTTATTCATTAGGTTTGCCAAATGGTTTACTTTTAGACTTAGAAGATTGTATTTATGTGTATTCTCTAGTAAAGAACATCATTTCAATTTCTTCTTTATGTAATAAAGGTTTTTCATGCCTAATAAGTTTGTAATGAATGTTCTTTATTTCAATGAAATAAAATATGGAGATGGTATTTTGAATAATGGTATCTATGTCTTACAAACTAACAAAGAATGTTCAAACCTCTAGTATATACAACGTTAACTCGAATAATCTCTATGAATCACTTCTATGGCACAGTCGCTTAGGTCATATCAATGAAACAAGATTAACTAATATACATAAGGATGGGTATTTCAGACCCTTCAAATATAAACCTTATGGAATTTGTGAGTCTTGTTTACTTGGTAAAACGACCCAAATTACCCTTCAAAGGTAAAGGACAGCGTGTGCCAGCGGAGACATTAGAACTCATACACTCTGATGTATGCGGACCAATGTCAGTCACCGCTAGAGGTGGATTCTCCTACTTCATTACCTTTATCGATGATCACTCGCGATATGGGTATGTGTATCTTATGTTGTACAAATCTGAAGCCTTTGAGAAATTCAAAGACTTCAAAGCTGAGAGTAGAAAACCAGCTTAATAAAAGTATTAAGTCACTAAGGTCTGACCGAGGTGGTGTAACTTAAGCGACGTATTTCAAGATTACTTGAGAAAAAATGGCATTGTTTCCCAGTGGACTCCCGGGACTCCACAACATAATGGGGTCTCCGAAAGGAGAAATCAGACATTATTAGATATGGTCCGATCAATGATGCAATGCATGGATCTACCTCTTTCATTTTGGGGTCTTGCTTTAGAAACTGCAACACTACTACTAAACCAAGTTCCTTCCAAGACTTTTAGTCAAACACCATATGAGTTATGGTCTGGGAAACGTCCTAGTCTTAGTTATCTAAGAGTTTGGGGATGTGACACATATGTTAAGCTCACACAAACTAACAAATTGGATGATATGGCAGTTAAATGTAAGTTTGTAGGATATGCCTTGAACTCAAGAGAATACGTTTCTACGTCCCAAATGAACAAATAACATTTGTCTCACGAAATGCTAAATTCTAGAGAATGAATTCCTTCTCAAGAAATATAGTGGGAGTAAACTTGACCTCGATGAGGTACGAGAAGAACAAACTAACATAGAACTAAACCCCAGGCCCCTCAAAAGGGCAGCGACGGAACAACCACAGGTTATGAACTTAGAAGGTCTGGTAGGGAAAGATATGAGCCTGAAAGATATGGTTTCCATATTGATAAGGAACATGATCAGGTCATTGTTAATGACGATCCCACCAGTTATGACGAAGCAATGCGTGACATTTATTCAGTCAAGTGGCTTGAGGCCATGAAATCCGAAATAGACTCTATGTATTAGAATCAAGTCTGGGACTTGGTGGATGCCCCCCTTGAAGGGATAAAACCCATAGACTGCAAGTGGATTTACAAGCGTAAAACTGATGTAGAAGGCAACATCAAAACCTATAAGGCTAGGTTGGTAGTGAAAGGTTATAGACAAATCCAAGGAATTGACTATGACGAAACATTCTCGCCTGTTGCAATGATAAAGTCCATTCGAATTTTACTGGCACTAGCTGCACACTTTGATTATGAGATTTGGCAGATGGATGTCAAAATAGCTTTCCTTAATGGGAACCTCGTAGAGGAAGTCTATATGACACAACCTGAGGGGTTGCATCTAAGGATGATCATAATAAAATATGCAAGCTTAAACGATCCATTTATGGACTCAAGCAAGCCTCCAGAAGTTGGGATATACGATTTGATGAGACAATCAAAGAATTTGACTTCATCAAAAATGTAGACGAGCCTTGTGTTTACAGGAAAAGTAGAGGGAATGCTCTTATATTTCTTGTATTATATGTCGATGACATATTAATCATCGAGAATGATATTCCCATGATGCATTCCACCAAGCAATGGTTATCTCAGAATTTCTCCATGAATGATTTGAGAGAAGTAGCCTACCTCCTCGGCATTAAGATCTACCGTAATAGATCTAAGAGCTTGTTAGGACTTTCTCAATCTACGTACATAGATAAAGTTTTGAAAAGATTCAAAATGGAAGATTCCAAAAGAGGTAATTTACCTACCTGTCATGGAATCAAATTATCTAAGGAGCAATGTCCACATACTCCTTCAGATAGAGAGCGTATGAGTAGGATCCCTTATGCTTCAACAATAGGATCGATCATGTACTCCATGCTATGTACAAGACCTGATGTTTCTTATGCTCTTAGCATAACGAGCAGGTATCAGGAAAATCCTGGTGAGCAACACTAGGCAGCTGTCAAAATAATCCTCAAGTATCTGAGAAGAACTAAGGATGTGTTTTTGACATACAGAGATTTTTCTAAGATAAAAGTCATTGGTTACTGTGATGCGAGCTTTCAGACCGATAGGGATGCCATCAAATCGCAAAAAAGATATCTGTCAACTACAACAGACTCCACCACTAAAGCCGAGTATATTGCAGCATCTGAGGCAACTAAAGAAGTAGTCTGGATAAAGAAGTTCATCACGGAGCTGGAAGTGTTTTCTGCGATAAAAAATGGGTGTCACGATGTACTGTGACAACACGGGGCGCATTGCTCAATCAAAGGAACCAAGGTCCCACCAGAAATCCAAGCATGTACTCAAGCAATTTCATCTCATCGGGGAGATTATTGAGATAAAAGATGTTATTATAGAGAAAATACCCACATAAGATAATTTTGCAGATTCTCTGACTAAAGGGCCGACTCAACAAAGCATGATAGGCACACCCAAGAGTATGGTGTCCATATTCATACTAGTTGGCTATAGTGCAAGTGGGAGATTGTTAGGGATATGCCCTATATCCAACTTGTGGATGGGCTATATGTACATGTATTTGCAATATTTTTATTAATTAATAAAATGACAATCTTTATTATACCTGTCTTACATAAATTATATGAATCATCAAACACTGTAATAAATCCCTTGGAGTAATAAGATGATGGATTTCACGCCTTATGAGAATCATTACTCTCAAACGTTCCTAGTAATAGTTTTGTGAATAATTTGGCCGTTCACAAAGCGGAGAGACTAGCATGATGATATGATCTGCCCTTAAGTAGGGTAGCCGATCTCATAGGCTACTAGAGGAGATCCGTCTGCATGGTGTATCACATGGATGCATGAATGAATTGCTCGTGTCCATCGAACTGACCGCCGAAAGTTTTAACATGGAGTGTTTATCCCATGTGTCTGTGAGAATTTTCATGTATCGATTGTATGACTAGTCCTTAGACTTGAGGTCTTTACAATCTTATGTGTGGATCAAATAACTTTGACATTCTCCTTCCCCGGTTCAAAAGATCCGGTCATAAGGGTATGATTGGGTCATTTGTTGAAACATATGAAATTTGTAAAGATACAACAGAGAATCGCCACTCTCTCGGATAATATTTTCTTATAAGAGTAGTATTCCAGTTCGCGGGTTGATATGTGTGATCAGTGCTTGAGACTATGGCCGCAGCGGAAGAATCATGTGATATTCTTGGGTTAGCACGATTCATGACACTATGAACATCATACATTTGACTATATGGGTAGACACTTTCCATACCCTAGGTCAAATGGTGGGGATACAGTGAGGCGAGGGACCATATCATATGTAAATCGCATACATAATATGTATATATCTTTCCTTCTCATTTGAGGGCCTTGGCATGTTGCTAGATGTCAACCTTGGTCATTGAAATCGAATGACCATCTGATCGGAGGATAATTTATATTTGATTAAATTATCATGATTCATTTCATGTCTAACTTGAGGGGAACCCAAAAGGTCACACACAACAAAGTCGAAATCAACGGTTAACAGTGCACATTATAAATTTAATAGCATATATGATTGTTGTAGGAATTGTTATAAAAGATGTTGTTTATTATTAAACAGATCATTTATGAGGTTCCAAATTGCTTAGGGATTGGTGAATGACTATAGGGGAACTTTGGGAATTGGAAAAAATGAATAAGAACATAATAAATAAATAAATAATAAAAAAATCTGCATTTTTTTATTTATTTTATTTTTTTATTTGTTTTGAATTCCAATTCGGCCCAAACTCTTATTAGGGTTTTTGACCGGCGTAAACACACACGTATAACGCAAGCGCACGTATCGTTGAAGTAGTATAAAAATATCGATCCCACGAGGACTTAATATCTAATCTATTAATTTTATGAGGTCAAATGATTACTAGTATCTAACTGATTGTTTGATTGATTTGAAATGGTGACGATTCTAAATTTAAAAACAAGTAAATAACATTGTTCGAAAGTAGATTTTAAGAAAATTTAATATTAAAAACTATCTAGGGTTGTGATTTCTTCCAATATCATTTTAAAGATAAAGTGGTTATCTTAAAGTTGGGTAATATATTGATTTATTAACCGGAACACTAAATTATGTGTAAGCCTCTGTCGATGGTCAGACACAAATACCCAGTTTAACCCAATTGAACCATATGTCTATGTCAACCAAATTATCTGGATTCATTAAGTTTAAGTTCCAATTATGGCTACCCCCGCCCGACAGGTTATTCCTATCCTGTAAGAAAATCTATTAAAGGGTTATCTATCCTCAGGAAGATCGTGGGCTATTAAGTCTAAGGTCTTCAACCTAAAATCCCTATGTATAGTTCATTTTAGATTTACCAGTTCAATTTTATTAATGGCCAGTTAATAAAAAGCATTAGGATTAAGACTCAATAAATAAACCTTTATATTACCCAAACTATAATTTAACCTCTTATAAACCGGTGATATTGGATTTCATCACAACCCCAGATAACTGGCTTAGTTACGACACATATTACAGGTAGTAAAAACTTAAATAAAGAAAAGACATAAAGTAAAATACTAAAAATTAAATACTGAAAAGTAAATGCTGAAAGTAAATTGCTGAAAAGTAAGATGAAAAGTAAATAAAGTAAAATTACATAAAAGAAAATGCTGAGGTAAAAGGATCCACTTTTATTACTTATATTTTAGATATCTCCCTTAATATAATATATTAACTTTGCATGATAATTACCAACCAGCCATATAGGCGGTATCCAGATTAAGTCAAATTAATAATTAATTACCAACCGACCAATCAGGCGGTATCCAGTTTAGTCAGGTTAAAACCAATTTAAATAATTACCACCTGACCAATATGTCGGTATCCTCGTTAAGTCAGGTTTTAACTAGTTCATATATTATAATTAAGGGAGATTAATCTAAATATTAGTAATAAAAGTTTTTACCTTTTACCCCAGCAAAGGGGAGTTACCTCCTCATTACTGAAAAGTAAAAACTGAAAATTAAATAAAGAAAAGTACTGTGCGTAAAAGTAAATTGCGGAAAGTAAAACTGAAAAGTAAAGAAAAAAAGTGCGAAAACGAAAATTAATTACTAAAAGCTATAAATAAACAAACAAGATACAATCTTCTTAGTATTCTTAAGGAATTCCTTAGAAGAAAGTATGAATTTTACAAATGAAATGGCTTGGTATTTATAGGCAAAATTTTGCCTCCATCAAATCATCCTCCAAATCATTATTAATTGCACCACTAATTGCTCCACTAATTGCTCCACCAAATCCATTATTAATTGCTCCACTAATCTCTTATCATGTTTGGTGATGATTTGATAATTTTTATTATTTATTTATTAATTTATTTTTTTGCTTTAAAATGATTGAAAGTGACTTTAATAATTACACACTACACACTTCTGGATGGTTCATCAATTTCGGGCATGAAATCTTCAGAATTCGAAATTATTTTGTCTTTCCAAGTTGTAGATCTTTGAGTCTTCTTTAATCTGGA
The DNA here is from genome assembly GCA_019454045.1 of Zanthoxylum bungeanum. Lineage (NCBI taxonomy): Eukaryota > Viridiplantae > Streptophyta > Magnoliopsida > Sapindales > Rutaceae > Zanthoxylum > Zanthoxylum bungeanum. The sequence goes on along the minus strand of SKCR01038887.1, from coordinate 133,541 downwards.
ACTTGAATCAGCTCAATCCGATATCTGAGTAAAACGTTATGCCCAAAATACGACAGATGCGCAAAACTGGAATTTCCAAAACTGCACTTCGTCAAAACGCCCTTTCAAGTTTCCAATCTCCAAAATTAAAATATCAAGTCCAATAATTGCCCTTATTTGACCCATATTTCGTCCTAAATGATTTCATTAAGTCCCAATATTATTTGATCTGCAAATAAACTAAAACACATCAAAACGTTCATCAAACCCGAGAAACTAAACAAAATATTAAGTAAAGGGGCGGTAAATATTGATATATTTTCCGCTCATCACACCCCCAAACCTAACATTTTGCTAGTCCTCGAGCAAATAATAAAATAAAATTAAAATTAAACTAAGCCACTTTCGTAGGGATCACGGTTGCATTTAGCATATGCAACAAGCCTTTAAACCCCTAGGTGTCCCTAGTGGACGAGTTGTAGTCTCGTGAGGGTTTACATCATGATACCCACAAACATTTTACAAAAGTAAAAAGGTAGTAAAACTAATACACACAAAAGTAAAAAGACAAGCGAAAAGAGAATAAAGATGTTAGTGACTAATCAGGTGAAACTTCTACTCCAAGTCAATAATTGTTTTGTTTCATTCTAAATTACAGAATAAGTAAATTCTCCGATTATTTTTACCATTCTTCATATACACAGCCAACAAAATATTAACATCTCTCATTTTTCCCACAACAGTCATAAGTGCAGTTGATAAGAGAGTATATTTTTGTCCTAAAGTTCTATCAGATTTAACACCTTTTGGTAGCAATGGAATAATTTTCTTCTCATTTTTTTTGATTTTTTTTTTTTTGATTTTTTTTTTTTACTCCACTGCTTTTTGAGATGCTTCCTCCAATTAAACTAGAGCACTGAATATTACAACCTTTTCAATTTTAACTCATGTCCGTATGTTACTATATATGTTGATAATACTTGTCAATTGAGCATATGAAGATCCATTTTAGTTCGTTTTATAGAATTCACAAATTAAATAATTCAAAATGAAATAAACAAAAATTAACTTGTTTCGAAATAGGTTTGAGATACGTCTCAGGAGTGGAAACTCCTTACTCAGCTATCTCTTACCAATTTCACCTTTTTAGTCAAATTAAAAACACAAAATATTTTTTAATTTTTTTAAAATTTTCAATTTTTTTTGTATTTTTCGAAAAATTTTGGACTAAAAATAAAAATAACACACAAACTAAAAACAAGGTACTGATCAACTAATTCCCTCCCCCAAACCTAAATGAGACATTGTTCCCAATGTCTTAAACAGTAGAAGAAGAGTTTAGAAGGTAAAACCTGGTTAGCTGAAATTCTACAAGAAATTAAAGGTTAAGATCCAGATTAATTCGACGCCTCTTACCACGATCGTCTTCGAACCAATTTATCTTTGAAAGGATAGGGTCAACTTGTGGTTCATAGGCTATGAGTTGGTCTATTAGATCCGGAGCAGTTCTGGCAGTGAAGAGGAGTTCTTTCAAAGGTTTTGACACGAACCCATTTCTCCGAGCATCATCAAGAAACACACAAAGAAAATCATAAAATCCATCAACATTAAACAGTCCAAGTGGTTTCTGGTGTATGTTCAGGTTCGCCCAAGATAGTACAATAAAAATTTCCTCCAATGTGCCCAAGCCACCTGGCAAAGCAATAAAAGCATCAGCACGGTTAATCATTTCTACCAATCGTTCAGACATACCTGGCACGATCAGTTCCTCTCCGTTTGATGATCCAATAAGATTTGCCTCTGCCAAGGTTTTGGGATGATTCCCAAAACATGACTGCCTCCTTCCTGTACAGCCTTTGAAACGATCCCCATAAGTCCAAGATTTCCTCCTCCGCCATATATTAAGTGCATATTCTTGCAGCTAAGACTCGACCCACCAATTCCTGTGCTGCTTCTATGTATTGTGGCTTAGTACCAACACTACTACCGCCGCAAAACGCAGATGTTTTCAACTCGTCTTCTTGAAGTGGCTTCCATTTTTTTTTGTATTTCTTTTTCAACTCTGGATGCCTTCAAAAGTGCAATGACGGGCTGAATTTATAGTACCTGAAAAGGGTGAGTAAAAATAGCACAAGTATCTTCCAGAGGACGATTAGTAGCGAAATAATATCGTGATAGTCAAAAAGGTCTGGATCCTGTCGGAGAAAATAAAAGAAAACACAAAACAAATCAAATCAATTATTAAGAAAAGACAAAGAGATATAATATTTACAAGAAAAGTAACGGCTTGATTGACGTCTATGCGTCAGGGACAAGCTTCCCATCCAATTTTCTTATAAATTGGCAAACAGGGTCTTTTTGAGTCAGATTCCCGAGACTTAATTGTTGTCTTTCTTTTTGGAATTGTGTATGTAATTTGCGAATGGCAATGTGAACATATCCACTGGGATGCGTCTCAAGAGTTGAAGATATTTCATCTAAAGACTCCTTACTCAAGCCATCCCTAATGAATTTAATTTTGTCTTCGCGATTATCAGACACCATTCCTAAAGAACGACAACGAGTGTTGCAATTAAATCGTGCACATTTAAAAACAAACCCATTTGCTTAGCTCTTCGTTTCTTTGCATAGGTGCTTCTTCCAAAACCAGGCAGATGTGAAATAAAAGAGTCAGAAGACTCACCTGCCAATCGGACTCGTGCTTCAATTACCCAACGAATATCATTAGGAACACCATGATTGTCAGTAACCTCATCCGTTCCAAGCGAGCTTTGTAAACTTTCATCAGAGATTTTTGAGGGAGAGAAGGAAATTGCTTGCGAAGATTTGCGAGAGCATCTTCCATTTTGAAATGACTAATCCTGCAAAAATTAAACACACAAAAATAAAACACACCAAATCACAATATATACACAAATTGCATGGGTTGCCTCCCTGCTAGCGCTAAGTTTAAAGTCGTCAGCCAGACTTGGCTTCTCGAACGTTAAGCTGGATCTGAAAGTGTAACACTTTCTTTTTGTCGCTCAAATGATTCTCCCCAGTAGTGCTTTGACACGCTTGTTTTAACCTTGAAAGTTTTGTTAGCGTCAGGATCATGTATCTCAACGGCTCTATTTGGTAAAACTTTGGTGATCACAAATGGACCTGACCACCGTGATTTTGGCTTCCATGGGAAAATTTCACCCTTGATTTGTTTAACAGTACCTTCTGCCCTGGTTCCAGTTGTATGCGCACTAACTTCTCATCATGTCTCTTCTTGCCCTTTTCTTTGTACAATTTGGCATCCTCAAAAGGCTGATTGTGAAATTCCTCCAATTCGTTGAGTTGGTGGAACTTTTTCTCTTCTGTTGCTTGTAGTGCAAGAATTGGCTCCTTCAGTACAAAAGACGCTTTATCTTTAGGCTCCACAGGCAATTGACATGTTTTAAGTTTGTCAGTAGAACTTTGCATTGCATTGGAGTTCTGAATGGTACTGTGTATCACATCGAGTCTGAAACATTCCTCCTTCTTTTCATCATCTGGGAAATTCATGGCCTTGAAAACATTGAATGTTACTTCTTGGTCCTGTACCCTCATGGTTAATTCTCCTTTTGTACATCAATAATGGTTCGACCTGTAGCCAAGAATGGTCTCCCAAGGATGATTGGCACGTCTGCGTCTTCCTCCATATCAAGGACAATAAAATCTGCTGGGAAAATAAATTTGTCAACCTTGACCAGCACATCCTCAACTACGCCTCTCGGAAATACGAGCGTTCTATCAGCAAGTTGCAGTGAGACTGAAGTTGGCATTGTTTCTCCAATCTGTAATTTCCTGAAAATAGAGAAAGGCATCAAGTTAACACTCGCACCTAAATCACACAAAGCCTTACCAAAGTTATGTTCTCCTATGACGCAAGGAACAGTGAAACTGCCAGGATCTTTCAACTTTGGGGGAAGTTTCCTCTGAATGATGGCACTGCATTCTTCTGTTAATGCTACTGTCTCGTAATCTCCCAATCTCCGTTTTCGTGAAAGAATATCTTTCATGAATTTGGCATAGGTGGGCATTTGTTCCAACGCTTCTGCAAATGGAATGTTGATATGCAGCTTTTTGAAGATCTCCAGGAACCGAGAAAACTGCTTGTCCAATTTGTTCTTCTGAAGACGTTGAGGAAAAGGTGGAGGTGGAGTGATTGTTCTTTTTCCTTTGCTTCTTTTTCCTCCATCTGTTGCTTTGTTTCTTTGGAACTTCCTCAGCAGCTGTTTTGACTCCAACATCTTTGTTAATTTCAGTACCGCTTTTTAACATGATGGCATGACATTGCTCCTTCCCCATGTTTCTTGGATTTGGCTCTGTGTTGCTAGGAAGGGTACCTGGCGGTCTGTAACTCTGAGCATTTGCCAGTTGTCCCATTTGATTCTCTAGTGCTTTAATAGAAGCAGATTGACTTTGAATTAAACTGCTTGGGATTGAAACATAGCATCATATCTTGCTGCGTGAGAGTCGTGTTTTGCTTCTATCTTTTTCAAGTGGGTCAACACTTCTGTTATTCCTGGTTCATTTGCTGCTCCTGGCTTTTGTTCTGTTGCTGGAATTCAGGTGGATAGTTCTGCTGTTGGCCTGAATTGTTGCTCCATGAAAAATTGGATGATTCCTCCACCCTGGGTTGTAGGTGTTGGAATATGGATTGTTCCCTTGTCTGTTGAAATTGCTGACATAATTCACTTTCTTCAAGTTGGTTTGACTCTGGTGCTCCTCCATATGGTGAACTTGTGGATCCAGTGATGTTCACAACTTGCGTGCTAAGTGTTTCTAGACATTTGCATATCTGATCCAGCCTGGTATTCACTGCTGTGTTTGCTCCAACTTCATAAATTCCTGCAATTCTTTGGATCATGCTCCTTTCTGTTGGCCACAAGGAATTGTTGTTGGCCATTTCTTCGATTAGGTCCCAGGCTTGATCTTCTCCTTTTGCCATCAAGGCTCCTCCAGCAGCAGCATCGATTGTGGTTCTCATTATTCCAGAAAGTCCATTGTAGAAGGTCTGAACTTGTAGCCACTTTGGAATCTCATGGTGAGGACATTTCCGGAGTAAATCTTTGTACCTTTCCCAAGCTTCGCAGAGGGATTCTGAATCTTGTTGTACAAAGGATGTGATGTCATTCCTCAATTTTCCGGTTCTGGCTGGTGGAAAGTACTTTGCAAGAAATTTGGTGGCTAAAGTGTTCCAAGTTGTGATAGAACCTGCTGGTAGTGAATGTAGCCAAGCTTTAGCTCTGTCCTTCAGGGAATATGGAAAAACTCGCAGTCTCATTGCTTCTTCTGATGCTCTGTTGTAGTTAAAAGTGCCGCAAACTTCCAGGAAGTTGCTGATGTGGGAATTAGGATCTTCAGTTGCATTCCCCCCGAACTGAACTGACTGCTGAATCATCTGAATGCATGTTTTGATGTCACACGCATTTGCTGGTAAGGGAGGAAGTACAATACAGGAAATGAGTCTGTCAACCACCGGAATGGTTCTGTCTCGAATGGGAATTGGTGGTGCAACGTTCAAAGGTTCAGGTTCCATGTTGACTAAAGCTTCTTGGCCTTCTCGCCTTTCCCTTCTCAACTGTCTGATGGTTCTTTCAATTTCTGGGTCAAGCGGTCGGAGTTCAAAGCTTCTGGTTCGTCTCATGAAGTTTCTGAGAACCTGAAACACAAGAAAACAAAAACAATAAGTAAAAAGAAATTAGATACAAGTAACGTATCTAACCCCTAAACTAATAGTAAAAGATAAATAAGTCCCCGGCAACGGCGCCAAAAACTTGACCGGCGTAACACACACGTATAACGCAAGCGCACGTATCGTTCAAGTAGTATAAAAATATCGATCCCACGAGGACTTAATATCTAATCTATTAATTTTATGAGGTCAAATGATTACTAGTATCTAACAGGTTGTTTGATTGATTTGAAATGGTGACGATTCTAAATTTAAAACAAGTAAATAACATTGTTCGAAAGTAGATTTTAAGAAAATTTAATATTAAAAACTATCTAGGGTTGTGATTTCTTCCAATATCATTTTAAAGATGAAGTGGTTATCTTAAAGTTGGGTAATATATTGATTTATTAACCTGGAACACTAAATTATGTGTAAGCCTCTGTCGATGGTCAGACACAATATCCAGTTTAACCCAATTGAACCATATGTCTATGTCAACCAAATTATCTGGATTCATTAAGTTTAAGTTCCAATTATGGCTACCCCGCCCGACAGGTATATTCCTATCCTGTAAGGAAATCTATTAAAGGGTTATCTATCCTCAAGGAAGATCGTGGGCTATTAAGTCTAAGGTCTTAAACCTAAAATCCCTATGTCTAGTTCATTTTAGATTTACCAGTTCAATTTTATAATGGCCAGTTAATAAAAAGCATTAGGATTAAGACTCAATAAATAAACCTTTATATTACCCAAACTATAATTTAACCCTTATAAAACCGTGATATTGGATTTCATCACAACCCCAGATAACTGGCTTAGTTACGACACATATTTACAGGTAGTAAAAACTTAAATAAAAGAAAAGACATAAAGTAAAATACTAAAAATTAAATACTGAAAAGTAAATGCTGAAAGTAAATTGCTGAAAAGTAAATTGCTGAAAAGTAAATAAAGTAAAATTACAATAAAAGAAAATGCTGAGGTAAAGGATCCACTTTTATTACTTCTATTTTAGATATCTCCCTTAATATAATATATTAACTTTGCATGATAATTACCAACCAGCCATATAGGCGGTATCCAGATTAAGTCAAATTAATAATTAATTACCAACCGACCAATCAGGCGGTATCCAGTTTAGTCAGGTTAAAACCAATTTAAATAATTACCAACCGACCAATATGTCGGTATCCTCGTTAAGTCAGGTTTTAACTAGTTTATATATTATAATTAAGGGAGATTAATCTAAATATTAGTAATAAAAGTTTTACCTTTTACCCCAGCAAAGGGGAGTTACCTCCTCATTACTGAAAAGTAAAAACTGAAAATTAAATAAAGAAAAGTATTGTGCGTAAAAGTAAATTGCGGAAAGTAAAAACTGAAAAGTAAAGAAAAGAAAGTGCGAAAGCGAAAATTAATTACTGAAAGCTATAAATAACAAACAAGATACAATCTTCTTAGTATTCTTAAGGAATTCCTTAGAAGAAAGTATGAATTTTACAAATGAAATGGCTTGGTATTTATAGGCAAAATTTTGCCTCCATCAAATCATCCACCAAATCAATTATTAATTGCTCCACTAATGCTCCACCAAATCCATTATTAATTGCTCCACTAATCTCTTATCATGTTTGGTGATGATTTGATAATTTTTATTATTTATTTATTAATTTATTTTTGCTTTGAAAATGATTGAAAGTGACTTTAATAATTACACACTACACACTTCTGGATGGTTCATCAATTTCGGGCATGAAATCTTCAGAATTCGAAATTATTTTGTCTTTCAAAGTTGTAGATCTTTGAGTCTTCTTTAATCTGGAACTTGAATCAGCTCAATCCGATATCTGAGTAAAACGTTATGCCCAAAATACGACAGATGCGCAAAACTGGAATTTCCAAAACTGCACTTCGTCAAAACGCCCTTTCAAGTTTCCAATCTCCAAAATTAAAATATCAAGTCCAATAATTGCCCTTATTTGACCCATATTTCGTCCTAAATGATTTCATTAAGTCCCAATATTATTTTATCTGCAAAATAAACTAAAACACATCAAAACGTTCATCAAACCCGAGAAACTAAATAAAATATTAAGTAAAAGGGGCGGTAAATATTGATATATTTTCCGCTCATCAGTTTTATAATCTCATTAAACCACTATATTAAGATCCAATGGCTAAGATTTAATTAGCATTTAATCCCACAATCAGATTCTTAATTAATTTTGTTGTCTTGGAGCACCTATATAAATCCAAGAATTATTACAAATTTTTACACCAAAACTTTCCTATCTTGGGTTATATAGTGAGCAACTCAAAGTTTAAGAGTAAGCCACTAATTTGAGGATCCTTAAGTCTAATTGACTAGAGTAATCTCAAGTTAAAGAAGTTTGAGGTATTTGCCTAGGCTAGCAACAAGGGAACAAATACCGTGCCTCAAGGCGTAGTCTTTGTGGACAATTATGACCCATAACGTCACTATTTGTACAGATCATGGTTTTGTTGTACAAATTAACTATGTGACAAAGGAGATTGCACTCTTATCATTTGTGATTAGATCACCTAGATATATAAATGATGAGAGGTCCCTATGATTTGTTCCTGGAGGAGAATGATATGAGACAGTATCAGTCCACGAAGGATAAATCATTAAACATCCCTAGTCAGAGCATTATCGAGATTGGACATCGATGATTGCGTAAAAGACTAGTATTACACTGTGCGGTTGTGAGGGCACAACGGCATAGTCTCATATATTTGGGTATAGGATACTCATGCAAGTGTAATAGGAGGTTGTTTTCACCGATGGTACGGGAAACAGCTTCGCTCTGGATAGACCCCCTCGAATTCCATTGGTAGTATGACTATGTCTATGGAAGTCCGAAATCAGGGTAGGTGTATTTGGTCTTAACCTGAGACTTGCACCGCTAATGCATACGACAATCAATATACTTTGGTTGAGGTCGTCCAGGGCTTTAACTGGTTTCTGTGTACGCCAATTCTGGGTATATCGAGAATCGTAGTGTGTTGGGTGTGATGTCAAGACGGAAGTGTCACTCTCCAGTCATATGGAGTTGATGATCGCGCAGGGATACAGAACTGGCTCTCTAAATAGGTTGCAACCGTCGGGATAATATGACTTGGTCATGATTATCCGATTTAAAGAGACTAGTTGCTAGTAATCCGATATATGCATCGTACGGGGCAGACACTGTACCAGCCCCAGGCCTTGCATGTGATCATCTGATACTGGACAGAAATACGCAATACTACGGTATACTACGCTTGATATAGATCCTTATTCCTGTAAGGATATTTCCGGAGAATTGGGTAGGCATGGCGCTTTGCTAGAGCCAACCTTGTCTTGTAAATCGGTAAACGTAGTACTTGGTACTTACGTGTTCGGATAGTCCGACGACCGAATTTACTGCCAACATATCCGGGGATCTCATGGGTCGCTTCCCAAAGATTCACCGATGACGTATGACTCGCACTTTAATTAATCTGGGATTAATTAGATGAGAGAGAAAATTAATCTGGGATTAATTGCGGAGATATTTTATCTGGGATAAAATATCCATTAAAGAGAGATAACGATTAATTTGGAATTAATCGGTAATTAATATATTCGATATATTAACGAAATTGGATTTCGACGCGAAATTAAAATTAGATTTTAATTCGGGCGAACGAATTAATTTAGAATTAATTCGTTAGCGACGTGAATAGTAATTATGCTTGCATGATTATTAATTAATTAGATTTAATAACGACGCAACGGAAAGTTCGTTAATTTGGAATTAGCGAACCCGAGCCCGAGATTATTTGCGAGCGCATTCGCATTTCAAATTCGAGTGCGGCAAATCAAATCAAGCGTCAAATCGCTAGTCGCTTCTAAGCGTCAATCATCCGTCAATCAAGTGATGATGTCTTTCACTTTGAGTGATTGACGCCAGTCACTATTCATGATTGATGGGAGTTGATGTGAGTTGATTTGAGTAGATGGAAAGCATTAAATGGCTTGGTTTTGGAGGGAAAAATGTTGTATATGTTTTTTTCGATCATTTACCATTTTTAACTTAACAAACACATCTCTCTCCTCTTTATTTTCTTCCTCATCTCACGCATTTCTTCTTTCTTGGGGGCAGTGAACTGCCGAGTGATTGAAGAAATAGGGAAGCAAGTGCGATGGTTTTGTGGCAAAATCATCGAGAGCTAGCACTCCGAGATCAATGCGAAGGTGATAGGGAAGTTCACCCATGAGCCGGGAATCGTTCGACGAAGCTTGGAGCTTGTTCGAGGACCTCCAAAGGGCGCAAACCAGTGAGCTGCTACTGACTGCACTGCCGTGAACTTCACAGTGAGCAGATTTTGTGTTTTCGTGGCCTCCCGCGTCGCTCAACCGATCGATGTAAGTTTTCCGCGACTTTCTCGATTAGTATTCGCACTTGTTTCATAGTTTGTTATTCGATCCTATGGACCTAGAAACTCTAACAATGGTATCAGAGCGAGTAAAAGCATGAAATTTGACATAGGCCTAAATTTGGGTAAAAATGTGTTTGAGCATGATTTGTGAAATTGGATGAATGAGTATGTTTAAATATATTTTTTTTTATGATTGATTTGATCAATTTGAAGAAATTTTGTTTGGAACAAATTTCCCCAATTTTTTAGCTTGGCCGAAAATATGCCCTTTGTGTTCTTGGTGAATTTTTGGTTTTTTGATCAATTGGATGTGTTAGAAATCATTTGGGGATATTGATTTAATGTTGAATTTGATTCAATTGGATTGGATTTGAAATTTGGCATAATAATTCCCCTTGGCCGAGAGTTAAAGCATGACAAATGGGTTTGATTTTTGATCAAAATATGTTGGACATGTTTTGTGGTTAATGAGCATGATTAGTTGTGTTAATTGATGTTTTAGAAATGTTAATTGGGTAATTAATTGTGTTAATGCACTTTGGTAATTAAATTATGAAATTGGGTTTTTGTGATTTAATTAATTGGGCCTATTTTGTGAAATTGGGCTTGAATGTTGTTATTGGGCTTAATGGGCTTTGTTGTACAAAGTTGGGTTAAGGCAAATTGGATTGGATCCAATTGGGCCCAAAACCGCTTCCATAAAGCCCAATACAACAAATGGACCTTTAAAGTTTAATTGGGCCTAATGGGCCAAAATTAATTTTAGGCTTATGGGGTAATTCCCGGATTGGATTTTGGTTATCGGTTTGACCCGAGTTGACCAAAAGTCCACGCCTTAAGAAATTAATTAAAAGCCCATTGGACTTTAATTAAATTGACGTTGGACGTTAATCGGGCTTTGAGACCCGTAGCGATTAATTTGGAATTTAAGTCGTAAAAGGTTTATAAATAAAGTGTGTTATTTAATTGGAATTAAATAGCGAATTAGAATTAAATGCGTATTAAATTGGATTTAATCATGTAATTTAATTTAATTCGAGAATTCGTACTTTAAACTTATTCGCAACGAGTTTGACTTGAGCAAAATCAAATCGTTGTTTGAACATTGGATGGTCACTAATTATCAATTAATTAATTGATTAGATTGATTGATAACATGCTTGTGTGAATACATGGTTACGATGCATGAATAATGTATATCAGATGGATATTAGATGGGTGGGACAATTTTAGAAATTGTGTAATAAATTTGATTTATTAATTGGACCTGCGTGTCCAGCCTTATTACCTCTTATTCTTTGTATTCTCTTCTCACCTATTCCCCTCAATGTAAATGAGGTTTCTTTAGAAGTGTAGTGTAACGGGTAGAAGAAATATTTGTGCTAGCGGGAGAGAGAAAGGGAGAGATTTGATCTAGGATCATTGTGTAAAATATCCATCCGCATATCATTATTACTTTTCATATACGCTTTATTATGTATTTAGAATGCATGCTTAAGGGTGTATGATGATGAGACCTTAACAAAGATAATAAATTGGTTGCCAATTTGCACGCGAAAAACCCTCGCTAAATATTAAGCGCTTTTCCTTCCATTGAGTGATTGTCACTCAAGATCTAAGACGACATTGGTTTGTTGGCCAAAGTCAAGGCCTTTGTCTGTCGAAGATGTGTTTGAATCACGAAGGCTTTGTTCCATGTCAGTGTCTTGTCCAAGTTGTGGTTTGTTGGCCAAAGTCAAGACCACTTCTTGTCCATCGACATTGATTACGAAGCTTTCCATGGTCAATGGGTCGCGCTTAACTGGGATCACTAAGTTTGTTGTGCCAAAGCCAAGACTTAGTTGATTCAGAGGAAAAAGGTTAGGTAATACATTGGATGTATTGGCATATATAAGATATATGTTTCGGACTTGGATGTCCCCCTACCGGATCTAGGAATTGGATTGGATCCAATCGATCTTAGAGATCTACCTAGTTAATTATCATACAATTTGTTGGCCAAAGTCAAGATTGTGTGATATTTAACGAGATCCTAACCCACTAGGAAACACGGTTTCCCGAGTACTCGACAGAGGGTTGGAGGCTCGCCGAAAAATAGTGGGAGGCAAGAATTGAATTTGCAATATTCGTTCAATTACTCGCCATACGCTCAAACAATATCATTCGTCATTATATTAAATGTTAGTTGGACTAATATTTAAATTGTTGCTTTATAATAGTTGGACTATATATTCAAACTATTCATTTATATTTGATTATATAATTGGATTATAATAATTAATATATTTGATTTAATTAATTATAGTTGATTCAATAGTTGGACTACAATAATATTATAATTAATGGTACCTTAATCATTGATTAAATAGTTGGACTATTAAAGTCAAGATAAAATTGAAAGATTGACGTTTAATTCAAATCCTAGGGAAAATGTAATTAAATGCTTTAATTTTCAAAATTGGGACTAAATTTTCAGGATAGTCCTGGAAAATAATAAGTTATTTTATTTGATAAAATAATAAATTAAGCCTAATGCCCGGAGTTAAGCAAACAATAGAGCATAATCTTTGGAAGATTATGTGATGATAACTTTAGTGGTTAATCCATTAAGCTTGTCGCAGTAGACTCCTTAATTTCTGAATCAGAACTAAGGATTAGATCCTTAAAGTATGATAAAGAAATTAAAGGATCTTCAAAGATCTATTTTAGATTTTAGAAGTACTAAAATTGCAATAAATAATTCTTGGAGAATTAATGACTAATCTCAAGGAGACAAAGTCAAAATTTGCAATTAGGCAAGTAGCGCTAGTCGCACTTTAGTTTGATATTCTGGAAGGCCGAGGCTAGGCCAAAGGCTTCTGGAGTGTTGAAAAATGGCAAAGGAAAAATCATTATAATCTTCTAGGAAGATAAATGACATATCCCAAAATGTCTGCCTAAATTGTGGCAAACGGGATCGCGGAAGCGTGATTGCCGTTTGGACAAAGCAGACATGAAGGAATTGAAGAACGAGCAAGGCTCTAACTTCAAATATGATTGTCATAATTATGTTCACTAACTAGTATTAAAATTGGATTTTAAATACTTAGTGTGGTACATAAAATATATGTATTGATGTTCAGAATCTGTTTTGAACAGGATACTGACTTCAATAGAGATTTATCTGCGAATTGGAACGGGACGAAATTCGATGTTTTAACCTTAGATATCTAATTTTAGAACTACCTTCGGGTGTGTAACTAAATTTGGAAACTGTTATAATATAACTAGTTTGACTAGATACATTATCTCTATATCAGTGTTTAACCCGCTGCGGGTGAACCTTTACATTCTAGAACACTAAAGTGTTTTATTATATAAAGATGATATTGAGATAAACACATTAGATGTGAATAACAGAATTCATATTTTGAATATAAATAAATCTCAAAATATAATATGACAAACAAAAGCTCAAACTGATTTGATCAGAAGAGACTAATTGTGGCATTGATGTATGGGACACAATTAAACAAGACTCGTATATCCACACTTTTAAAGAGTGGGTACTCGGACTAATTGATTCTATTCAAATAAAGTCTACGAATCTAGTTTATTGGGCAAAGTGCCTAAAACACTATTTACTTGGTAAAAGTGCAAATGCCACCAATCTGTTAGCCAAGTTCATAGTGAAGCAAGTGGGCCCATGTCTAGCTAGGCTAGAGGTGGATATGAATATTTTGTGACCTATACGGATGTGGCATTGCGTAATGGTTGTGTGTTTCTTTTGAAGAACACAAATCAGAAACTTTTAAAGTTTCGACACAAAATAGACAAACAGATCGGCTAAAGTGTTAAACTGTCACGGTAAGACCGTAATGGAAAATACTTAAGCAATAAGTTTCTCATATACTTGAAAGAGTATAGTATTCTTTCAATGATGACTCCTCCCGGAACACGTCAGTTTGACGGTGTGTCCGAACCGAGTAACCAAATTTTTTTTAGACATGATAAGGTTAATCATGAGTCGCTCTGAGCTACCATTTCCTTCAAAGGATAAGCATTAACAGTGCATAACTTATTTAGAATAAGGTTCCATAAAAATATGTTTGACAGATTTCTTGCCAATTGTAGGTTATCCTAGGGATACCAAAGTATTGTACTTATACAACTCACAAGAGAACAATTAGATTGTTGCTCACCATGCGGTTTTCCTAAGAGGAATACCGATATGCAGTGGTAAGTGGGAGGATAGTAAAACTCGATGAAAAATCGGAGTAATACTGTTCAAGGCACCGAATCCTAATGGAACACATATAGTTCATCAAGGATGAAACTATACCATAATTTTCAAATACACAAGAACTGCGTATGTTGGAGAGAGTCAGAAAATAACCTGGGGTATGGGTTTCTGATCTCACCTCATAAAGATGTCTATCTTATTGAGGTATACCAACTGACTACGGATGAGGAAGTGATACAAGGTATCGACTCCCTATTATGACAAAGTGTCATGAGTCCAAAATGCATTCCATGTATATCAACCAAGTTTGGATACTAGTTGATGTACCGCAAGGCATTGTGCCTATTGGTACTTATAAGTCTTCAAGGAAGACGTACATGGATGGCAACGTACCAACGTATAAAGCTAGTCTTTTTAGCGGAAAGGTATCGTTATCAACATTGGTGTTATTACGATTAACCTTTTAACAGTTGCCACGGTAAATCCATTGGATAATGCTTGCTAATGTTGCATGTTTCATAGATGAAATATGTCAGCTTAACGGGAAAACCGCTTTCCTGAAACGGAACCCTTTGGAGGATGTTTACAACATCCTGTCGATTTTGTCATACATTAACTAGCAAACAAGGTTTGCGGGTTATTCGATCCATGTTTGGATTGAAGCAAGCATAGGTTCTTGGAATTAACGTTTTGATGTAATCATAATAGTTTATGATTTAATTCAAAACGGAAATGATTCTTGTGTATAAAGAGGTTAGTGGGAGCGCACTGATAGTGGCTGTCCTAAATAAATAATGATAATAATATGTCATTTCTTGGAAATGATATTCCCAATAAATAACTATCGGCGAAAGCTTGGCTTTCGAAAACTCTCAGTGGAATCGTACATTAGAAAATGTACGCTACCTGGTGTCTCATACGCTTTGAGCATATGAAGTCACAAACAGGCCAATTCGAGTGATAGTCACTGGATTGATGTTAAGAACATACTTAGTATCTTAGAGAACTAAGGATGTTGTCTTAATCTGTGGAGAAAGAGAACTTGAAGTGACTGGGATCACTACTGCAAGTTTCCTAAACCGATAAAACGATTATAAGTCGCAAAATGGTACTATACAGTTTGAATAACGGTACAGTGAGCTGGAAATCTTCCGAGCAAGATACTGTTACCGAATAAACAATAAATGCGGGTTATTGCTGCAGCTGAAGCGGCAATAGAAGCCTTCTGGGTCGATAAACAAATCTAATTAGATTGGATATAATTCTGTTAGCAGCTGAGCTAGGCTTGAGCACAGGCTATAGAATTAATGGTCTCATCAACGATCCAGATACATACTTCGATATTCATCTGATTCGTTCGGATCATACATCGTGGCGATGTGATGATCGTATAAATCGCATCAGACGATAATCATGCAAATCCGCTGACAAAAGTCTTTCATCAGCAATTTGAGCCAATCGTACATAGTTCGGGTGTCAAGCACGCGAGTGACTGGCTATAGGCCAAGTGGGAGATTGTTGGACAATTATGACCCATAGCGTCACTATTGTACAGATCATGGTATTGTTGTACAAATTAACTATGTGACAATGAGATTGCATTCTTATCATTTGTGATTAGATCACCTAGATATATAAATGATGAGAGGTCCCTATGATTTGTTCCTGGACGGAGAATGATATGAGACAGTATCAGTCCACGAAGGATAAATCATTAAACATCCCTAGTCAGAGCATTATCGAGATTGGACATCGATGATTGCGTAAAAGACTAGTATTACACTTGTGCGCGTTGTGAGGGCACAACGGCATAGTTCTCATATATTTGGGTATAGGATACTCATGCAAGTGTAATAGGAGGTTGTGTTTCACTGATGGTACGGGAAACAGCTTCGCTCCGGATAGACCCCCTCGGAATTCCATTGGTAGTATGAATACGTGTCTATGGAAGTCCGAAATCAGGGTAGGTGTATTTGGTCTTAACCTGAGACTTGCACCGCTAATGCATACGACAATCAATACACTTTGGTTGAGGTCGTCCAGGGCTTTAACCGATTTTTGCGTACGCCAATTCTGGGTATATCGAGAATCATAGTGTGTTGGGTGTGATGTCAAGACGGAAGTGTCACTCCAATCATATGGAGTTGATGATCGCGCAGAGATACAGAACTAGCTCTCTAAATAAGGTTGCAACCGTCGGGATAATATGACTTGGTCATGATTATCCGATTTTAAAGAGACTAGTTGCTAGTAATCCGATACATGCATCGTACGGGGCAGACACTATACCAGCCTCAGGCCTTGCATGTGATCATCTGATACTGGACAGAAACATGCAATACTACGGTATACTACGCTTGATATAGATCCTTATTCCTGTAAGGATATTTCCGGAGAATTGGGTAGGCATGTCGCTTTGCTAGAGGCCAACCTTGTCTTTTAAATCGGTAAAACATAGTACTTGGTACTTACGTGTTCGGATAGTCCGATAACCGTATTTACTGCCAACATATCCGGGGATCTCATGGGTCGCTTCCCAAAGATTCACCGATGACGTATGACTCGCACTTTTAATTAATCTGGGATTAATTAGATGAGAGAGAAAATTAATCTTGGATTAATTACGGTTATATATTATCTGGGATAAAATATCCATTAAAGAGAGATAACGATTAATTTGGAATTAATCGGTAAATTAATATATTCGATATATTAAACGAAATTGGATTTCGACGCGGAATTAAAATTAGATTTTAATTCGGGCGAACGAATTAATTCGTTAGCGACATGAATAGTAATTATGCTTGGCATGATTATTTAATTAAATTAGATTTAATAATGACGCAACAGAAAGTTCGTTAATTTGGAATTAGCGAACTCGAGCCCGAGATTATTTGCTAGCGCATTCACATTTCAAATTCGAGTGCGGCAAATCAAATCAAGCGTCAAATCGCTAGTCGCTTCTAGCGTCACATCATCTGTCAATCAAGTGATGAATGTGTTTCACTTTGAGTGATAGACGCCAGTCACTATTCATGATTGATGGGAAGTTGATTTGAGTAGATGGAAAACATTAAATGGCTTGGTTTTGGAGGAAAAAATTGGTGTATATGTTTTTTTGGAAAATCATTTACCAATTTTTAACTTAACAAACACATCTCTCTCTCTCTTTATTTTCTTCCTCATCTCACGCATTTCTTCTTCTTGGTGGGTAGTGAACTGCCGAGTGGATTGAAGAATTAGGGAAGCAAGTGCGATGGTTTTGTGGCAAAATCATCGAGAGCTAGCACTCCGACATCAATGCGAAGGTGATAGGGAAGTTCACCCATGAGCCGAGAATCGTTCGACGAAGCTTGGAGCTTGTTCGAGGACCTCCAAAGGGCGCAAACCAATGAGCTGCTACTGCACTGCCGTGAGCTTCACAGTGAGCAGATTTTGTGTTTTCCTGGCCTCCCACGTCGCTCAACCGATCGATGTAAGTATTACGCGACTTTCTCGATTAGTATTCGCACTTGTTTCATATTTGTTATTCGATCCTATGGACCTAGAAACTCTAACAGTCTTACTGTTGAGTTTTGGCTTTGGTGTGTGCACCTTTGGAGGGCACACACTTGGGTGGCTCTTTGGAATGTGGAAGAGCTTGCTGAGTTCGAGAAAAGCTTGTAGATTGGAGGGAGGATTGGAGGAGGCTTCGGTTCAAGTAAGTCTTTTTCTTTCTTTATTTTAATTAGATTTCTTATGATAGTTAGCATGTTTAGGTTTATGTTCTTTGCATGTTTTATGAGTTTTTATGCTTAGAATATATAATAACATGCATAGGCTTGTAGAATAATCAAAACAAATGGGTCTTGGGCAAAGGGATAACGGCATCATAATTTTTAATTTTTCGCTGAGCACTCGCAACCGCTTCCCAACAGTGACATCTGATACTGGATCGCAATACGCAATACATTTTATACTACGCCTGATACAGATTATTATATATTCCATGTTGAATATAATTCTGGAGAATTGGGTAGGCATGGTGCTTTGCTAGAAGCCAACCATGCCTTGTAAATCGGTAAGAACGTGGTACCGGGTACGTGTTGGTCTCTAAGATCATCCCAAGAACATTTCAAGCATGATAAAAGTGTGAATACTAAAAGAAAGTATAGCGGAATTATACTTACAAAGATCGGTTGTAGGATGTGTTGATAACAAAAACTTTGCTCCTTTTGAAATTGTTCCAAGCTTTCTTTGAATGATGAATCAAGCTCCAAGCCTTGATCTTTGATTCCAATCTCAATGGGAAAGTTTCCCTAACACCTTTGTTTGAATCCTTGATGTGTGCTAGCACTTGGAAAAAATTGCAACAATTTCTTCCTTGTCTTTGGTGAGTTTCGGCCAAGCCAAAATTGGGAGAGAAAATGTTTGGTTTGGGCGTGAATAGAGAGAAGAGAGAAGAGAGCTTTGTTGACTTGTTAATTGATTTCCAAAATCAAAAATGATATACCAAATATTTGGTAATTAGTCATTCACTTTCAACTTGAGTGTAAAACAAGCCATCAACCACCCACCAAATTCCATCACCAAAAAGTTGATCAAAGTGACTAGGTGATGTGACTTATGATGTGACTTGTGGGCCCCACTTGATTCAAAATCCGAGTGGGCCCGCAAATACATTCCGGGCTCGGGTTCGTTAATTCCGAATTAACGAGTTTTTCCATTGCGACGTAATTATATCAAATTTAATTAAATAATTATGCCTAGCAAAATTACTATTAAAGTCGCTCGCGAATTAATTCTAAATTAATTCGTTCGCCAGAATTAAAATCCAATTTAAATTCTGTTATGAAATCTAATTTCATATAATATATCGAATATATTATTTAATCGATTAATTCCGAATTAATCGTTCTCTCTCTTCTTATAAAATTTTATCCCAGATAAAATCTCTCCTCAATTAATCCTTGATTAATTTTCTCTCTCTTATAATTAATCCTAGATTAATTATGTTCGAGTCATACGTCATCGGTGAATCTTTGGGAAACGACCCACGAGATCTCTGGATATGTTGGTAGAAAATCCGATCGTCGGACTATCCGAACACGTGCGTACCTCGTACCATATTTTTACCGATTTACGAGACATGGTTGGCTTCTAGCAAAGCACCGTGCCTACCCAATTCTCCAGAAATATTCTTTAAGGAATATATAATCTATGTCAGGCGTAGTATACGTATTATTGCGTATTGGGATCCAGTATCTGATGTCACATGCAATGCCTGGGGCTGGAATAGTGTCTGCCCCGTACGAAGCACATATCAAATCACAAGCAACTGGTCTCTATAATCGGATAATCATGACCTTGTCATATTATCCCGATAGTTGCAACATAATAAAGAACCGGTTATGTATCCCTGCGTGATCATCATCTCCATATGACTGAAGTGATACTTCCGTCTTGACATCACACCCAATACACTACGATTCTCAATAAACCCAGAAGAGCCATACACAGAACTTGTTAAAGTCTCGGACGACCAAAACCAAAGTGTATTGATTGTCGCAAGCACTAGAGATGCAAGTCTCAGGTTAAGACCAAATACACATACCCTGAAGCGGATTCCCATAGACACATAGTCATACTACCAATAGGACTCCGCGGGGTCTATCCAGAGCGAAGCTGTTTCCGTACCATCGGTAAACACAACCTCCTATCACACTTGCATAAGTATCCAATACTTAAATATGTGAGAACTATGTTGTTACGCTTCCATAACACGCACAAGTGCAATACTAGTCTATTATGCATTATTGATGTACAGTCTCGATAATACTACGACTAGGGATATTTAATGATTAAACCTTTGTGGATTGATATTGTCTCATATCTTATAATCTGGAACTAATCATAAGGACTTTCATCATTTATATATACAAGTAATCTAATTACAAAATGATAAAATGCAATTTCCATTGTCACATAGTTAATTTGTACAAAAACCATAATGTCTTTTACAAATAGTGACGCTATGGGTCATAATTGTCCAACAATCTCCCACTTGGCCTATAGCCAGTCACTCAAGCATCTAACACCTGAACTATGTACATGTCGCTCAAACTTTTACTGAGGAATAACTTTCATTAGCGGATCTGCAATGTTGTCCTCTGATGCGACCTTATCGATCTTCACATCGCTAGGATGTATGATCTCACGAATCAGATGGAAACGTTGAAGAACATGCTTGGATCGTTGATGAGACCGCGGTTCCTTAGCCTATGTTATAGCCCCATTATTGTCACAATACAATGGAATGGGCTCAGCTGCTAACGGAACTACTCCTAATCCAATTAGGAATTTATGGATCCAAACTGCCTCTTTTGCTGCTTCTGCTACAGCAATATACTCCGCTTCTATTGTTGAATCGGAAACATTCTCTTGCTTGGAAGATTTCCAGCTTACTGCTCTATTGTTCAAACAAAATATGTACCCGGATTGCGACTTATAGTCGTCTTTATCGGTTTGGAAACTTGCATCGGTAAACCCAGTTACCTCAAGTTCTCCATCTCCATAGATTAAGAAAGCATCCTTAGTTCGTCTAAGATACTTAAGGATATTCTTAACCGCCATCCAGTGACCATCACCTGGATCGGCCTGATAGCGACTACACATGCTCAAAGCATATGAGACATAAGATCGCGTACATATCATGGCATACATGATCGTTTCGACTGCCGAAGCGAATAGGATCCGACTCATGTTGTCTCTCTCATCTTGAGTCTTAGGACACATGTCCTTTTTTAGAGTGACGCCATGTGACACTGGCAACAGTCCCCTCTTAGATTGTTCCATTTTGAATATCTTTAACACTTTGTCAATGTATGTGCTCTGGGAGAGTCCAAGCAGCTTTCTAGATCTATCCCTTGTAGATCTTTATTCCCAGAATAAAGGCTGCTTCTCCCAGATCCTTCATGGAGAATTTTAATGAAAGCCAAACTTTCACCGATTGTACCATGGGAATGTCATTGCCAATAAGCAATACATCATCGACATAAAGGACAATGAATGTCAGTGTGCTCCCACTAACCTTCTTATATACACAAGTATCATCCTCGTTTTGAACGAAATCATATTCTTTTATGATCTCATCAAAATGTTGGTTCCAAGAACGCGATGCTTGCTTCAATCCATAAATGGATCGATTTAACTTGCAAACCTTGTCTGCATGTTTAGGTATGACAAAACCGTAAGGCTGTTGCATATAAACATCCTCCAAAAGGTTTCCGTTAAGGAAAGCAGTTTTGACGTCCATCTGCCATATTTCATAATCGAAATATGCAGCAATAGCAAGCACAATCCGAATGGATTTAATCATTGCAACGGGTGAAAAAGTTTCATTGTAATCAACACCATGTCGTTGACCATACCTTTTCGCTACAAGCCTAGCTTTGTACGTTTGTATGTTGCCATCCATGTCGGTCTTCCTCTTGAAGACCCATTTGCAACCAATAGGTTTAACATCTTTGGGTGCATCAACCAGTTTCCAAACTTGGTTGGTGTACATGGAATCCATTTCGAACTTCATGGCATTTTGCCATAAACCGGAGTCAATACCTTGTATCGCTTCCTCATACGTAGCCGGTGCGTCTTCCTCAATAAGATTAATATCCACATGAGGTGAGATCAGAAACCCATACCTCTCATGTTGTTTTCTGACTCTCTCCGACCTACGCGGTTCTTGTGTATTCGAAGATTATGGTACAGTCTCATCCCTGATGAACTGTTCATGTTCCGTTAAGGATTCTGTGCCAGGAATAGTATCACTCCGAGTTTCATTGAGTTCTACTTTCTTCCCACTTACCACTGCATTTAGGAATTCCTTCTCAAGGAAAACATGTAGAGTAACAAATACTTTGTTCTCTTATGGGTGATAGAAGTAATATCCTTTGGTTTCCCTAAGATATCCTACAAATAGGCATTTATCCGATTTGGGTTCAAGTTTGGTACCTTCCAAACGTTTGACGTATGCCCAGCATCCCCAAATCTTCAGGAATGTGAAACCTGGTTTCTTTCATGTCCATATCTCATACGGAGTCTGTTGAACAGACTTTGACGGAACCTTATTCAAAATAAGTATTGCACTGTTCAATGCATGTCCCCATAAGGAAATATGTAGCTTTGTGCGACTCATCATTGACCTTACCATGTCCAACAAAGTTCGGTTTCTCCGTTCGGACACACCGTTTAATTGTGGTGTTCCGGGAGGAGTCCATTGTGAAAGAATACCATACTCTTTCAAGTAATCAAGAAACTCATTGCTTAAGTATTCTCCACCACGGTCCAACCGTAATGTTTTAATACTTTTGTCGGTCTATTTTTCTACTTCGTGTCGAAACTCTTTGAATTTCTCAAAGGTTTCCGACTTGTGTCTCATAAGATACACATAACCATAACGCGATGCATCATCCGTAAAGGTTACGAAGTATTCATATCCACCTCTAGCCTGGCTAGACATGGGCCCACAGTTCGGATTCCCATAGACACATAGTCATACTACCAATGAGACTCTGCGGGGTCTATCTAGAGCGAAGCTGTTTCCGTACCATCGGTAAACACAACCTCCTATCACACTTGCATAAGTATCCAATACTTAAATATATGAGAACTATGATGTTACGCTTCCATAACACGCACAAGTGCAATACTAGTCTATTCTGCATTATCAATGTCCAGTCTCGATAATACTACGACTATGGATATTTAATGATTAAACCTTTATGGATTGATATTGTCTCATATCTTATAATCTGGAACTAATCATAAGGACGTTCATCATTTATATATACAAGTAATCTAATTACAAAATGATAAAATGCAATTTCCAATGTCACATAGTTAATTTGTACAAAAACCATAATGTCTTTTACAAATAGTGACGCTATGGGTCATAATTGTCCAATAGTACGCACGTGTCGGATAGTCCGACAACCGTATTTACTGCCAATATATCCAGGGATCTCTTGGGTCACTTCCCAAAGATTCACCGATGACATTTGACTCAAACAGAATTAATCTGGGATTAATTATGAGAGAGAAAATTAATCTAGGATTAATTGCGGCAAGAATTAATTTGGGATTAATTCGTTGAAAAGAGAGAACGCGATTAATTTGGAATTAATCGGCAAAGTAAATTTAATAGTTAAATTGGATTTTACTATTTAATTTATTTAATTGGGCTAAAATAATATATCAGATATATTAATTGAAATTGGATTTCAATACGGAATTAAAATTGGATTTTAATTCAAGCGAATGAAATAATTTGGAATTAATTCGTAAGCGACTTTTGTAATAATTTTGTGAGGAATTATTATTTAATTAAATTGGATTTAATTATTTAGCAACGGAAAATTTATTTAGTCGAATTAAACGAACCGGGCCCAAAGTGTGTTGTGTAATACAACTTGAATTTTGAATTCAAATGGTGGGACCCACAACTCACATCACTTGTCAACTTGTGATGTAAGTGGTTGGCAATAAAGTGAATTGGATTTATTACACATCATACCTACCAAGTCAACTTAACTTTTGGTAATTGTTTTTGGAAAACACATCACTATTCACTCTCTCCCTCTTTTGCTCACTTGGCCGAATGTTCTCTCTTTGGAAGGGAAAATTTTCTTTCAAAAATTGTTCTTGCTAGCACATAAAGGAGTCAAAGAAAGGTGATAGAGAAACTCACCAAAGAGTTTGGAACTCAAAAGGAGGGCTTGGAGCTTCTACATCCAACCAAAAAGTTTTGAACTTCAACCGATCAATGTGATAATTTCCGCTACTTATTTTGATTTTATTCACACTAGAATCATGTTTAGGATCATTGGCATGTCTTAGAGACAATAACAATGGTATCAGATACACCTA
This sequence comes from Zanthoxylum bungeanum, assembly GCA_019454045.1. Lineage (NCBI taxonomy): Eukaryota > Viridiplantae > Streptophyta > Magnoliopsida > Sapindales > Rutaceae > Zanthoxylum > Zanthoxylum bungeanum. The sequence continues at coordinate 109,323 of SKCR01038887.1, read as the reverse complement.
AACTTGATTTAAATTTCTAGGGTTCTAAACTTTAATTTGGGATTTTTTGCTTGGAGCATGATTTTTTCAAATAAGTTGTTTGGTTGAGTTTGGATGACGATGAATTGGATTTGTGCATCTTTGGATTTGAGAAAAATAGATTATATAAAAAAATCCCCAAATTCCCTCACTTGGCCGAACTCACCCTAGAAATAGTTCATATTGATTTTTGAATTTGACAATTGGATATGTTAATTGGCATGAAATTGAATATTAATTGTTGATTTAATTGGATTGAAATCAAAATTGGATGTTAATTTCATGTATTGCCGTGACTTATAGCATGTTGGAATTAGCTGATTTTGCTTTAATTTGTGTTGGACATGAATTGGATGATTAAAGTATGATTAATTTAATTAATTGATGTTTTGGAAATATTGAATTAATCAATTAATTATGTTAATTACACTTTAATAAAAATTAATGTGATATTTAGAATATTATGTTAATATGTATTAGTCTTTAAATTTGAAATTTATTAAATTGGACTAATTTGTTGTATTTGGGCCTAATGGGCTTGGTTGGGTCAAGTTTGGTTTTGGTCAATTGGGTTGGATCCAATTGGGCCTAAAACCATTTCCATAAAGTCCAAATATGACTATTGGGCCTTTAAAAATTTAATTGGGCCTAATGGGCCTAAATTGATTTTTGGCATAGGGTGATTTCTATTTGGGCCTTGGCATTTTGGGTTTGATCCATATTGGCCAAAGCCCATGCCTTAAGAATTAATTAAAAGCCCATTGGACTTTAATTAAAATAGTATTGGATACTAATTGGGCCTTTGAGACCCATTTAGATTAGATTTAGAATCTAAGTCTAAAAGGCACTAAAATAAGTGTAATTATTTAATTTGGAATTAAATACGAATTAGTATTGGATACAAATTAAATTGGATTTAAAATTGTAGTTTGATATAATTCAAGAATACTTACTTTGAGTATTTATTCTTAAACGAGTTGGACTCGAGCAAATCAAATCGTTGTTTGAACAGTGGATGGTCATTAATTCAAAGATTAATTAATTGGATTAGATTGATTGAATAACATACTTTGTGTGAATACTTGGATGTATTTGTATGAATAATGTATATCAGATGGATATTAGATGGGTGGGGTAATTTTGGAAATTGTTGTAATAAATTTAGAATTTATTAAATTGGACGTGTGTGTCCAGCCTATTATCTTCTATTCTCTTTGTATTTCTTTTATCACCAATTCCCCTCAATGTAAATGAGGTTTCTTAAATGTATTATGTAATTGGGTAGAAGTATGAATAATGCTAGCGGGAGAGAGGAAATGGAGAGATTTGTTCTAGGAACAAATTGTTATATATCCATATACATATCATTATTAATTTATTCGCGCCTTATTAAACTTTTAGAATGCATGTTTAAGGGTGTATGATGAGACCTAATCAAAGATAATAAATTGGTTGCCAATTTACGCGAAACACCCTCACTCAAATATTAAGCATTTTCCTTCCATTGAGTGGTTCTCTCTCAAGATCCAAGATTGGCATTGGTTTGTTGGCCAAAGTCAAGATCAATGTCCATCGCAGATGTGTTTGAACCACGAAAGCTTTGTTCCATATCGCATGTCTTGGGCGATAGTGACTTGTTGGCTAAATTCAAGGTCACTTCTTGTTCATCGACGTGGATTACGAAGCTTTCCCATTGTCAATGGGTTATGCTTAACTGGAATCATTAAGCTTGTTGAGCCAAAGCCAATGCTTAGTTGATTCAGAGGAAAAGGTTAGGAAATATATATTGGATATATATCTCAGACTTGGAGGTCCACCTACCGGATCTAGGAATTGGATGGGATCTAATTGATCTTAGAGATCTACCTAGTTAAGTTTCATACAGCTTGTTGGCCAAAGTCAAGGTTGTGTGTTATTTAACGAGATCCTAACCCATTAGGAAACTGGGTTTCCCGAGTACTCCACATAGGGTTAGAGGCTCGCCGAAAAATAGTGGGAGGCTAGTATTAAATTTGCAATTTCATTTAATACTTGATACACACGCTCTTTTATTTTTATTATCATTGTTATAAATATATATTAGTTGGACTAATATTGAATATTGCTTTCTTTGAACAGTTAGACTGTACAACACACTACTCTATTTGTAGTTGGTTATATAGTTGGACTATAATAGCCATTACATTTTTTAGTGTACCCGAAATCGTTGATTGGATAGTTGGACTATTGCAATCGAGATGGCTGGAAAGATTAGCGTTAGTGACATCATCATGAGCGAAAATGTCTTTAACGACGTAAATTTTCCATATTGGGAAATGAATCTCAGGATAATCCTGGGAGCTGAGAAGTTACTCTATTGGATAGAGAAACCTCTCGGGCCCTGAGCCTGGAGTTGAGCAAATAGTAGAGCATGAGCTTAGGAAGACTCATCGTGATGATAACTTTAGTGCTCAATCTGTTATGCTTGCTGCAATGACTCCTTAATTTCGTCGTCAGAACTAAGGATTAGATCTTTATACCATGATGTTGAAATCAAAGGAACTTCATAGATCTAACCTTAGATCTTAGAAGTACGAATTGAAAACGAATCGCGTATATCAGAGGGTACATCTGTCGAGCACTAGGTGTCGCAGATGATTTCTGACATCGAACAGCTAGGTTAGTTGGGTATTACCTACGAGGCCGAGACTTCCATAGATTTGATCTTACAGTCTCTGCCCGAATGCTGGGGCGGGTTCATCATGAACTAAGAGAAAAACACTTGGAGAGTTAATGGCTATTCTCAAGGAGGTAGAGCCAGAGCTTCCAAAAGGGCAAGAAGAGCAAGGCGCATCTTACTTCAACATCCCAGAAGGCCAAGGCTTGGCAGAAGGCTTCTGGGGGTGTGAAGAAAAAGGGCAATGGCAAAATCGTCACAGTCTTCTAGGAAGAAAAATGACATATCCCAAGATGTCTGCCTAAACTATGGCAAACTGGGTCACTGGAAGTGTGACTGCCATATGGACAAGGCAGAAATGAAAGAAATGAAGGCGGGCAAGGCTCCGACTTCAGGTATGTTTGTTATTGTAATAAACGTGTCCACTACTAGTTTTAAAAATTGGATTTTTGATACTGGATGTGGTACATACATATGTACTGATGTGCGGGATCTGCTGATTAGCAGGAGATTGGCTTCAGATGAGATCGACCTACGAGTCGGAAACGGGATGAGAGTCACTGTTTTGGCCGTTGGGACCTATGTTTTGTTTATGCCCTTAGGGCATGTAATTACATTAGGTGACTGTTATTTTATACCTAGTTTGACTATGCACATCATCTCTGTATTTTGTTTAACACGTTGCAGGTGTACCTTTTTATTCTGGAACACTAGGTATTTTGTATATAAAGATAACATTTTGATATGTACATAAGATGTTAATAATAGTCTTTATATTTTGAATATAAATGAATCTCAAACATATAATATGACAAACAAAAAGGCTCAAACTAAGTAACACGGATGAGACTTATTTGTGGTATTGATGTCTGTGACACGACTCGTCAATGTGGATAGGTTACAAAGTATTGATATTCACCTCTAGTGTGGCTAGATATGGGCCCACATACGTCACCTTGAACGAGGGCTAACAGCTCGGTGGCACGTACACACTTACCACTAAAAGGTGTTTTAGGCACTTTGCCTAATAAACAAGATTCGCAGACATCATATGAATTAAGATCAAATCCATCCAAGTATCTACTCTTCAGAAAAGTATTAAAACATCACAGTTGGACCGTGGTGGAAAATACTTGAGCAATGACTTTCTCGATTACTTGAAAGAGTATAGTATTCTTTTACAGTGGACTCCTCCCGGAACACCTCAATTGAGTGGTGTGTCCGAACGGAGAAACCGAACTTTGTTGGACATGGTAAGGTTTATGATGAGTCGCACTGAGCTACTAATTTCCTTCACGGGATACACATTGAACAATGCAATTCTTATTTTGAATAAGGTTTCGTCAAAGTCTTTTGGACAGACTCCATAGGGAATATGGACAGGAAAGAAACCGGGTTTCTCATTCCTGAAGATTTGGGGATGCTGGGCATGTTAAACGCTTGGATGGTACCAAACTAGAACCCAAATCAGATAAGTGCCTATTTGTAATTGGTTATCCTAGGGAAACCAGTAAATATTACTTACACAACCTAGAAGAGAACAAAAATATTTGTTGCTCTCCATGCGGTTTTCCTTAGAGGAATTCCTAAATGCGGTGGCAAGTGGGAGGAAAATTAAACTCGATGAAAATCGGAGTGATACTATTCCTGGCACCCATCCCCTCATGGAACACGAACAGTTCATCAGGGATGAGACTGTTCCAAAATATTCTAATACACAAGAACCGCGTAGGTCAGAGAGAGTCAGAAAATAACCTAAGAGGCATGGATTTCTCATCTTACCTCATGTAGATATTAATCTTATTGAGGATAATGAATCGGCTACGTATGAGGAAGCGATACAAGGTATCGACTCCGCTTTATGGCAAGATGCCATGAAGTTCGAAATGGATTCCATGTATACAACCAAGTTTGGACACTGGTTGATGTACTAGAAGGCATTATGCCTATTGGTAGCAAATGGGTTTTCATGGTGAAGAAAGACATGGATGGCAACATAGAAACGTACAAAGCTAGGCTTGTATCGGAAGGTTTGCAAGTTAAATGGATCCATTTATGGATTGAAGCAAGAATTACGTTCTTGGAACCAACGTTTTGATGAGATCATATTACAATATGGTTTCATTCAAAATGAAGATGATTCTTGTGTATATAAGAAGGTTAGTGGGAGTACCTGACAATGAATGTCATATACGTTGATGATGTATTGCTTCATAGCAATGACATTCCCATATTTAAATCGGTGAAAGCAAGCTTTGCTTTCATTAAAATTCTCCTGAAAAACTTGGGAGAGGCAACCTTTATTCTAGGAATAAGGATCTACTGGGATAGATCTAAAAGTTATTGGCACTCTCTGAGAACTCGTACATTAACACATGGCTTCTCTCTATCTAAGGACATGTGTCCTGAAACTCAAGATGAGAGAGATTCAATGAATCGGATCCCGTTCGCTTAAGCAGTCAGATAGATCATGCATGCCATAACATGTACGCGACCTGGTGTCTCATACGCTTTGAGCATATGTAGTCATAATCAGGCCGATCCAGGTGATGGTCACTGGATTGATGTTAAGAACATCCTTAAGTATCTTAGAGGAACTAAGGATGCTTTCTTAATTTATGGAGATGGAGAACTTGAGGTGACTGGGTTCACCGTTGCAAGTTTCCAAACCGATAAAGACGACTGTAAGTCAGGATACATATTTTGTTTGAACAACGGAACAGTGAGCTGGAAATCTTCCAAGCAAGATATTGTTGCCGATTCAATAACAAAGTGGAATACATTGTTGCGGCTGGGCAGCAAGAAGCATTTTGCATCTATAAAATTCCTAATTGGATTAAAAGTAGCTCTGTTAGCAACTGAGCTAGGCTACAACACAGGCTAAGGAATTACGGTCTCATCAATGATCCAAGTATGTAATTTTACGATTTTATTTGATTCGAGAGATCACACATCATGGAGATATGAAGATCGAAAAATCATTTCAGATGATAACCTTGCAGATCCACTGACGAAAGCTATATCTCAGTAAAATTTTGAGCGACCCGTACATAGTTCAGGTGTTGGACACTTGAGTGATTGGCTATAGGCCAAGTGGGAGATTGTTGGACAATTATGACCCATAGCATCACTATTTGTAAAAGACATGGTGTTCTTTGTACAAATTAACTATGTGACAAAGGAAATTGCTCTTTTATCATTTTGTAATTGGATTACTTGGATATATAAATGATAAAAGTCCATATGATTAGTAACAGATTAATAAGATATGAGACAATATTAATCCACGAAAGGTTTAATCATTAAATATCCCTAGTCATAGTATTATCGAGACTGGACATCGATAATGCGGAATAGGCTAGTATTACACTTGTGCGCGTTATGAAGCATAACAACATAGTTCTCATATATTTAAGTATTGGATACTTATGCAAGTGTAATAGGAGGTTCTGTTAGCCGTTGGACAGGGAACAGCTTCGCTCTAGATAGACACCTCAGAGTCCCATTGGTAGTATGACTATGTGTCTATGAGAATCTGAATTAGGGTAGGTGTATTTGGTCATAACCTGATACTTGCATCGCTAATACTTGCGACAATCAGTACGCTTTGGTTTTGGTCGTCCGGGACTTTAACAGGTTCTGTGTACGCCTCTTCTGGGTTTACTGAGAATCGTAGTATATTGGGTGTGATGTCAAGATGGAAGTATCACTTCAGTTATATGGAGATGATGATGACGCAGGGATACAGAACTAGTACTCTCAAATACTGCAGCTATCGGGATAGTATGACTAGGTCATGATTATCCGATATATGCTTCGTACGGGGCAGACACAATTCCAGCCCCAGGCCTAGCATGTGACATCTGAAACTGGATCGCAATACGCAATACATTGTATACTATGTCTGATACATATTATATATATTCCATGTTGAATATATTTCTGGAGAATTGGGTAGGTATGGTGCTTTGCTAGAAGCCAACCATGTCTTGTAAATCGGTAAGAATGTGGTACCGGGTACGCACGGGTCGGATTGTCCGACAACCGTATTTACTACCAACATATCCAGGGATCTCTTGGGTCTCTTCCCAAAGATTCACAGATGACATTTGACTTGAACAGAATTAATCCGGGATTAATTAGGAGAGAGAAAATTAATCTAGGATTAATTACGGCAAAAATTAATCTGGGATTAATTCGTCGAAACGAGAGAACGCGATTAATTTGGAATTAATCGGCAAAGTAAATTTAATAGTTAAATTGGATTTTACTATTTAATTTATTTAATTGGGCTAAAATAATATATCGGATATATTAATTGAAATTGGATTTCATTACGGAATTAAAATTGGATTTTAATTCAAGCGAACGAATTAATTTGGAATTAATTCGTAAGCAACTTTCGTAATAATTTTGTGAGGCATTATTATTTAATTAAATTGGATTTAATTATTTAGCAACGGAAAATTCGTTTAGTCGGATTAAACGAATCGGGCCCAAAGTGTGTTGTGTAAGCCAACTTGAATTTTGAATTCAAAAGGTGGGACCCACAACTCACATCACTTGTCAACTTGTGATGTAGTGGTTGGAAATAAAGTGAATTGGATTTATTACACATCATACCTACCAAGTCAACTTAACTTTTGGTAATTGTTTTTGGAAAACACATCACTATTCACTCTCTCCCTCTTTTGCGCACTTGGCCGAATGTTCTCTCTTTGGAAGGGAAAATTTCTTTCAAAAATTGTTCTTGCTAGCACATAAAGGAGTCAAAGAAAGGTGATAGGGAAACTCACCCAAGAGTTTGGAACTCAAAAGGAGGGCTTGGAGCTTCTACATCCAACCAAAAAGTTTTGAAATTCAACCGATCAATGTGAGTATTTCTGCTACTTATTTAATTTTATTCACACTCGAATCATGTTTAGGTTCCTTTGCATGTCTTAGAGACACTAACATCAGTAGGCTGATTACGTCATCACGTCGCGATGCAGAGGTTGTGTGTGTCGCGGTGTCGAAATGACAATTTTGCCCTTTTTGTCTGTTTTTCGCTCTTTTGGCCCCGATTTGATTCCAGTGAGTCCTAAAACCTTATTTATCTACAAAATACACAAAATACATCAACAAATTCACAAATCTCAAGAAACTATACAAGAGATTAAGTAAAAAGGGCGGTAAATATTGATATATTTTCCCCTTATCATGTTGCGACGCTCGTCAATTTGAATTTATAGTAATATGGACTTTGAATTAAAGCAACATAGCAAGATATGTTCTAGTTAATTTTTGTTCATGTGCGCGTCTCAATGCGCACTCAGTGTCGGGACATGCATTTTAACACTGAAATAAACCCCGATTTATTTCGTATTTTACCATTCTCATTCCTCATTGATTCCGTTGAGTCTTGATATTTATTTTAACTTGCAAAACGTACCCAAAACATATAAATTCGCTCATAAAACCCGATATCAGCCACAAACTATTAAGATAAAGGGTTGTGAAATATAGGGATATAAACCTCTTATCACACCCCCAAACTTAACATTTTGCTAGTACTCGAACAAAACAAAAGAAATAAATAAAATAAAATAACTAAAAACCAATTAACCTAAGCCACTTTCGTAAGGATCATGATTGTATTTAGCGTATGCAACAAGCTTTTAAACCCTTAGACGACCCTAGTAGATGAGTTTATAGTCTTATTAGCGCTTACAACACACGACACCCCACAAACGTCATTCACATACCCATACAATTATGAAAAAAAAATGCAAAAATAAAAATAACTAACACAGTCCTGGGAGTTTCACATAATATCATCCTCAAAGAATACCCAATGACGAAACCAAAGAACATTCAAAGTACTCAACGACTATGATATCTCATTTTTTAAATTTTAAGTTGATTTCCTTATCCATATTTTTTCCCAAACTATAATCTTTCCCTTGTCGACATACACAGGTTGGACACTTTGGTTGCCCAAATCGGACCTTTGATTATCGTAAAACAAGCCAAAAATGAGAGTTATTATTGTTTGATTGTTCGTCTGTGACCACCGAGCATTCGCCATCACCACCACCACCATTGTGATCCTCGTGAAGTGTATTAACTATTGATCACCTTATTGTGAGATTTTGAAGTCATTGAAGCTCGTACGTTATTTTTACAGATTTAATGGTGTAAATGTAAGATTTTAGAAGTTTTGGACTTATTTGCAATTAGCATGATTAGGGATACAAATATGTAAATTCTGATTTTTAGGGAGTAATAAGTGATATTTGAGAGTTTTAGAACCAAATGATGATGTAGGAGAGTATTGGGGGTTAAATTGAAAATTTAGAAAGTTTGGGGTGGTAAAATTATAAATTTAGTAAAAATAGGGACCTAATCATAATTTTATATCCTTTTCATATTTTAGCGAGGATATAGAGATTATAGAATATTTGTGTGGATTGAGGTAAGTACAATGCCACGATGATTCCCTTAACATAATTTTTAGTTTGGTTGATGTTGATATATGAGTTATGTAGTATAGTATAAATATATTTAGACATATATGTTTAAATTTATTTTAAGTAATTGATAGCATGAGAATACAAATTATGAAATGAGGTGTTTGAGTACTTTGTGGATGGAGTGTGATGATGTGTGATGTGTTAGATGTTGTGTGTTATTATTCTTATGATGTCAGATTTAGCATAATAGTGGTCAGAGATGCGAGGCTATGCCGACTTTAGCAGAGGCGAGTGGTTTAGTCCCCCTCTTGCATATTTATGCAAGGTTATATGGTGGGAACCTTAGGAGTTGAGATGTTGATACTCTCCCAATGGATTCAATCTATTATTACTGAATCCGGCTAACAAACGTTGTTTGATTGAGTGATTTGTTATGAGTATGTTTTGTCTGAGATAGCCCTTTATTAACAATTGCTGTTTTTAAATATTAATTATGTATATACATATTTTATTGGTGAGGTCATGTTGAGAGTAAGAGTGCTTTACTTACTGAGCTCTTTTAGCTCACCCCATTTTCCCAAACATCCCAGTGATTCGCCAGCGTAGCAGTACTAGGATCAGACTCGTTTACATAGTCGCCATCCGCGTTGGTCCAGACATTTCTTTTGGCTTTTAAAATAGGAGATTTAGGTTATTTTCATATTTTTCATAGATTTTGCAGTAAACAATTATTTTGAGGTTTATTCAATTACATTTTGTGGAACATTATTTTCTTTACAAATTTAGTTATATTGCATTACATGTAGAATGCTCAAGCTGAAGTAGTTCACGGACCTCTTTCTAGGGTTAGAAACGCTTTAGCAATGGGGTCGTGATAAATTTTGGTATCAAGCGGAGGTTATAGATTTTTTAGACACTTGCATTAGATGAGGGTATTTGAAGAGTAGTTTTATGTCTGTAGGAAAATGTCTGGACGTGGTCGTGATACTAGTACTCAACATGGGGAGAATGAGAGTTTTACGATATGTGAGAAATTCGGGTATTAGTATTGAGAGACCTAATACTTAACCTGTAGAGCCTGAATCGAATGTAGCTTCATCTAGTGTTTCCATCGATTATTGAGGGTGACAAAGCTTCTAGACCTATACCTCCAGTAGTTCCGACAGCTGCGTCTCCGCTATTCCTGCAGCTATACCTGACCCTATCATACGGAGTTACCTAATATGACTCATGCCGCTCCTTCAGTTCCCCTGATAATGACACATCTAGAAGATGTATTGGGGAGGTTTATTGATGTAGTTGCACAGATGGTTTCTAGAGGGATATCGGCTAATATACCTTCGAGCAGCAATAGTAGTACGAGCAAGCTGGACAAATTTCTTAATTTGAGGCCTCATTAGTTTATGATATAGTTGATCCCCTTGCGTAGAGAAATAGAAGAATGACATCAAACACATATTCAGTATGTTAGACTTGACAGATCAAAAGAATGTTAAGTTTGCTACTTTTATGATGAGAGGTGAGACAGAGACTTAGTGGAAACACACTGAGACTGTACTGATGGATAGATTGAGAGCACCAGACTATCGGAAGGCTGATGGACTTAGAAGACCTCAATATATCACATGGGATATGTTCGAGAAAGCCTTCAATGAGAACTATTTCCCATATGCTTATCGTAGTGAGCAGCGTCGTGAGTTTGAGCATATAGTTCAGAGACCATCAGAGACAGTGATGGCGTATGAGAGGTGAATGATTTCCCTATCTCAGTACTACCCATAGTTAAATTCGACGAGAGGAGGACAATGTGAGAAGTTCAAGAGTGGATGGAGATTGGAGATTAGGAGAAGATCCCAATTTTGGGAAGCTGTCATATATATTGTGGTTGACAGGGCTATGATTGTATAGAGTGACATAAAGATCAAGAGAGAGAACATAATAGCTTTTAGAGAGAGTATGAAGATGGGGTTAAGATGAGGTCTCTGATGGGAGACAAGGTAGATCAAATAGTAGACGCTATTCTATGTAGCTGAGACACAACGGGATACCACCCAAAGGCACATACAGTACACCTCATAGAGGACAGTTCTGTAGTTTCAAAACTAAGCAAGGTCATAGTAGAGGCCAGTACCATCTGGTGATCAAAATACATCGAGTGTAGCATCTCGACCGGCTAGCACGCGATGATGCTATAACTATGGTCAGGAGGTTCATATCAAACACACAATACAAAAAAGGAAATAGATGTTATGAAAGTCAGTATTTTGGACATTTGGCCAGAGATTGCTCCGCGAGTGATGGATCTCGAGGAGTTGAGTAACAGCAGGAGAAGTAGTGATAGTAGGACATGGTAGAGGGACATGTTCTGGTGGTAGTCGTGGGTGAGGTTTGGGTTTCCCATAGGGTAGATGTAGAGGGAAATCGAGTAGAGCATATGGTGGTAGAGGACATACATCTCAGACAAATTTTGCACCGGATGCTGATAGAGGATGAGCCTTCGCCATGACAGAGAAGGAGGTACGTGATGGTGGCGATGTTATATCTAGTACAGTTCGAGTATCAGGTATGCTCGTTTGAGCTTTTTTTGTTACAGGGTCTACAAATTCATTTATTTCCAATACTTGTATTCCTTGTCTATGTAGTGTAGCGGAGTCTAACATGATTCCTTTGATTATGAGTTTTCCTTCAAGGAAGGACATCAATATATATATATTATACAAGGGATTGGGTGTTGAGATTGAGGGAAGGTAGTCAGTGATCGTAGTCGGGTTATGGTACCCATCATTTTTACCATGTAGGTTTGTAGAATGATTAGACATGGGTGCAAAGGCTTTTTAACGAGTATCGCTACAATGGGAGGAGAATGAATCTGTTAGCACTGATGTGGAATCCCTAGGGTCGGATCGGAGCCCCGTGCAGTGAAAGTGGTCTAACTCCTAGATATCTAGCATGGGTGTATTTTAAAATATTTTATGTAAAACTAAATTATGTTTTGAGTCTGTAGGACAAAACATGGACCAAAACGTAGTCTGGAAACTTCAGAACGGAGAAAATGAAATTTCAGTGTTCATCAGCTCTACGCGTCGCGACGCAGAAGCTTAGAGGTCGAGACGGCCCAAAGTGCGAGAGCAACTATGAGAGCTGAACGTCTCGGCATCGCGTCATGGAAGGGTGGGCGTCACGATGCTCCTAGGTCCGATTCTCGGTGTCACGACGCTGGAAGGTCAGAGTGACACTGCCCTAGGCAGTGGGAATTTTACAACTTCAAACCAATACTAAACACTTCCAATTTTCTCATAATACTTCAATACACCTAAAATAAAATTTTAGCATCATAACCATCATCAACACTGTTATACAACTAACATGCATGTATTCTAAATTCATATATGTATTAGTTTGAATCAAAACACAAACCATTTAGAATATCACAATGAACTGTCTCATGAACAATTCTAGTTCACCCAAAGGTGGTTAAGTGATTCTGGAATAGTAGCCATAGCTCTAAGCTTTAATCTAGAGTTTCAAACTCGTATTATTATTCCACGTCCAACATGAACAATTTTACCTTACAAGTATGTTGTGTTTATACTTCCAAAGTATCCTAACACAATTCATTAGCCTTATTTCAACTTTAAGCTATGTAATCATGCATCAAGTACATAATTCATCACTATATTGTCTCACTATTGAAAATTCATTAATGAATAACATAACTTAAGTGAAGTTCAAACTTACCTAGCAAGCTTGATGCAAAGATCCAATCTTTTTCTCTTTGTTGAAATGGTTGGAGAACTTCCAAGGTTTGCAAGCTTGACTCCAAGATCTAATTTTGATTCCAATGCTAGCAAGCTTCACTCCAAGATCATATCTTGATTTCTCCTAGATGAAATGTTGTAGAGATCTTCCAAAGATTCTCTAAAACACTGTCTCTTACTTAGGCTAATTTCTCCCAGAATTAATTGTATTTAGCTTTACACAATTAAATTCAATCTTGCTCAAGCTTCTATTTATAGCAAAATTTAGGCAATTTTTAATTAATAAAAGTTCTAATCCACTTTTATGTGGGTTTAATCAAATTTGTCAAATATGTATAATTAGATTTGATTAATCACCTTTGTATACCACTTTGATTTAATCCAATTAAATCAAGATAAAGTATAAATAATGGATTAGCTATATGTCTACCATTTTGATTTAATCCAATTAAATCAAGCCAAAGACACCTATAGTGACATATTTGCAATTACCAAAATATCCTCAAATGGTAGAGATATTTATGAAATTAAGACAAATCACTTGAGTAAATTTTAGATTAATCCAAATAGGTTAAAGTAAATAATCAATGTTATCCAATAACATTTAATTATCTTAGTTGATAATTATAATATCGAATATTATTTATTATCAAAAATTATCGGCTACCAAGTGCTCAACGAATACACTTCATATTATGGGACTCTATAAGTCCATACACGTTCTTAATATAAGCCTAGCTAATATGTACGTAATTCAGCCACCTCCGAATTCACGAAGAATACGAACGATTTTTCTGAACTATACAAGTCGAGGTCATCACATATATTTGACAATCCCTCTGTCGTAGGCTATCCAAGTTGTACCTAGGAAACATAGAATACACCATTAAGTTTTCGAGGCGCACATCTCATGTCAACATGTCCACGATTCTTACAACTAATGTGATCCACCCTAGGTGATTGACTTTGGCCAAAGTCTATAAGAATCGTGACTTACTCATAAGGATACCTAAACCCATTATGGTACACATATGGGCCGACAGATCCTATCTTGATACACACTTTATCAATAAGTACAACGGTCCACACCCAACAGACATCTAGAGGTCGGACCATGAAAGGTTTCTGACATACATGGCATTTAAGCGTGGAGGATCTTACACAAAATCAATGATATCATATAGTCAAAGGATCACATATGCTACTCAACTCGAGAAGTTTCCTATTGACGGTGGTGTGTACTTCCAACTATTAGGAATCACATGTGAGTCATTCAATATTCGCTCCAAAAAATACCCACATGTCTAAACGAGCTTCCAAAGCTCATTGTACATTTGGTTAAACCATTGGAACTCCAATTCTAATATACGACATGTGCTATAGCTTTCTAGGTTATAAGAATTCGACCGTATTTCAAAACCAATGACTAGGAATATTTACTTTAAGAATAGTTTATAATAGTAATACTATCCCAATATCGGACCACCTAGTGTCCAGTATTACTGCAAGACTATTCTAAGGTCGATGTCATTCTTAGCATATTTATACATTAATCTAATATGCATAATGACAATACCATTAATAAGGTATAAAATGAAAATTTAGTTATTTTATTAATAAATAATAAAATATATAATATATTATTCGGATTGGCGCTCCAAACACCAACTACAACAAACTCCCATTTGCTTAGTTCCAATCCGGATGGTACGTAGTCTTATCTCCTCCACATGTTTATGAATAACTTAGAAGGTAAGGCATTAGTAAGCGGTTCTGCTATGTTGTCTAAACCTTGAACCTTCAAGACCACTATCTCTTTACGTTCAATATTCTCTCTAATCACGCAATATTTCCTTTCTACGTGTTTAGACTTGGAATGTGCCTTCGGCTCCCTAGTCTGCGCAATGGCTCCGCTATTATCACAGTATAATGGGATAGAATCCACAATACTAGGCACAATGCCAAGTTCTGTGATAAAATTTCTAATCCAAATAGCTTCTTTAGCAGCTTCTGAAGCCGCTATAAATTCCGCCTCAGTGGTGGAATCAGCTGTTGAGCCTTGCTTTGAACATCTCCAACTAACCGCACCACCATTAAGGGTAAATATATATCTGGATCTAGACATTTTATCATCTAGATCTCTTTAGAAGTCAGAGTCTGTATAATCTTTAACTTGTAACTCATCTTCTCCATAATCATAAACTTATCCCAAGTACCCTTAAGTTATTTTAGGATATGTTTCACAGCTGTCCAATGATAATTAACCGGATCAGATTGATATCGGCTAGTCACACTAATGCCGAAATTGATGTCAGGTCTCGTAGATAGCATAGCATACATAATGCTTCCCATACAATATGGCAAGTTAGATATCCTAACGCTTTCTTCCTCAGTCAGAGGTGTCATTTTCTTCGAAAGATGTATGTCGTATTAGAAAGGTACATTTGTTGTCTTGTAGTTGGCAAAATTGTACCTTTATAAAATTTTATTTGTGTACGTCGATTGCAACAACCCCATAAGCTTCCTAACTCTATCATGCTAGAGCCTTATACCTAGTATATAGGAAGCTTCACCCATGTCTTTTATGGAGAAGTTCTTGCAAAGGTAGGCTTTCACACTTTGCATCAATCCTATATCATTTCCAATGATAATGATGTCATCTACATACAAAACTAGGAAAACTATCATGCTCCCACTAACTTTCTTATAAACACACAGTTCTTCATCATTTTTGATGAATTTAGATAATCTAATTATCTCATCAAAATGATGATTCCAGATTCGGGATGTCTGTTTAAGTTTATAAATAGACTTCTGGAGCTTACAAACCTAGTTTGAAGTCTCATTAGATACGAAACCCTCAGGTTGTTCCATATAGAAATCCTCCTCAAGGAATCCATTAAGGAAAGCGGTTTTCACATACATCTGCCATATCTCATAATCGTGATATGGAACAATGGCCATATCTCATGTCGATTGCGATAACCCTATAAGCTTCCTAACTCTATCCCGATAGAGCCTTATACCTAGTATATAGGAAGCTTCACCCATGTCTTTCACGGAGAAGTTCTTGTAAAGGTAGGCTTTCACACTTTGAATCAATTATATATCATTTCCAATGATAATGATGTCATCTACATATAAAATTAGGAAAACTATCATACCCCCACTAACTTTCTTATAAACACACGGTTCTTCATCATTTTTGATGAATCCAGATAATCTAATTATCTCATCAAAATGATGATTCCAGCTTCGGGATGTCTGTTTAAGTCAATAAATAGACTTTTGGAGCTTACAAACCAAATTTGAAGTCTCACTGGATACGAAACCCTCTGGTTGTTCCATATAGATATCCTCCTCAAATAATCTATTTAGGAAAGCGGTTATCACATCCATCTACCATATCTCATAATCGTGATATGGAGCAATGGCTAAAAGAATCCTAATGGATTTTAGCATGGCACATGGTGAAAAAGTTTCCTCATAGTCAATCCCAGGACGTTGAGTGTAACCTTTTGCTACGAGTTGGACCTTAAAGGTTTCCACTTTTCCATAGGGCCCTCGCTTCCTTTTGTAAACCCATTTATAACCAATATATTTAACTCTTCCAGGAAGTTCAACTAAGTCCCAGACTTGATTATCATGCGTAGAATCCATCTCGGACTTCATGGCTTCCTTATATGTAGTCGGATCTATTTCCTCCAAGAGGAGAACATCAAGGCTCACATCAGATGCTAAAAATAATCTCTTAGAAGGCTTTGATATTCTATTTTACTTACATAGAATCTGTGTTATAGATCTTTCACCTAGTTGGATCTTTGGTTCCATCTCAGGTTTCTTACTGTTGGGATCAAACTCATCAAGTTCAATCTTTCTAAAGTTCCCACTCTTTATCAAAAATTCCTATTCAAGAAAAGTGGCAAAGCGAAAAACTAATACATTTCATTGCTCAGAATCATAGAATTGATATCCCAAATAATTTTCAGGATATCCAACGAACCTATATTTATACCTATGGGTGCTAGTTTATCCCGCTTTGCAACTCTAATGTATGCAGGACAATCCCAACTCTTTAAATATCTAAGACTTGGATTTCTACTGAACTATATCTGATATGGGGTCATAGAAATACCTTTCGATGGAACCCTATTAAACATGTGGGTAGCAATAAGTAAAGCGTAACCCCAAAGGTAATATGAAAGATCTATATAGCTCATCATGGATTGCATTATATCCAATTAAGTACGATTTCTTCACTCAGATACACCATTGTGTTGAGGTGTTCTTGGTGGGCTATATTGGGCAAGAATTTCATTCTCCCTTAAATAACTTCTGAATCCTTCACTCATGTATTCACCGTCTCGATCTGATCGAAGGCACTTGATGAATTGACTGATTTGTTTTTCTACTTCGTTTCGAAATATTTTGAACTTGTCAAATGTTTTATGTCTCATCAAATAGACATATCCAAATCTAGATTTATCATCCGTGAAATTCACGAAGTATGTTGAACCATCATGAGCAGCATTTTTTAATGGACCACACACATCACTGTGTATTAGTTCCAATAAATCTTTAACACGATGTCCAACACCAAGAAATGAGGCATTTGTCATCTTCCCTTGGATACATGACTCACAAATCGGATAAGGATCTAATGTAAGATTTTCAATCAAACCATCCTTTACCAATTTTGATAGACGTCTAACACCTATGTGGCCCAATCTCATATGTCATAATTCAGTATTATTTTATTCAGATTTCCTACTTGTATTTTCCTCTACATTAAAGACATTTCTATATATTTCCAAAACATCGTGATTTTTAGATAAAGAATATTCACATATCAAAAGTTGTATTTATCATATAAACATAAAGCACCATCTTTAATATTTATTTTATATCACACTTTATCTAATATCGGCATTGATATTATTTGTCTGTATGTGATAGTACATAATAACAGCTATGTAAATCTCATTTACATCCATTATGGAGATCTAGAACAATTGTTCATATGGCTTTGACATCCAAAGTCTCGCCATTGTCAACTTTAAGCTGGATCTCCTCTTTGTTCAACCTTCTTTTAACCCTCATGACCTGCATGGAGTTGCAAATATGAGTATGACTATCGGTGTCTAACACCCATCTACTATTTGCATCAAAGGCTAATGAGATGTCAATAATAGGAAAAATACAAAGAGTACCGGATGGTCCTACTTTTCCTTTCAGCTCTGGAAATTCATTCTTCCAGTGTCCAGACTTCTTACAGTGTATACATTCATCACAAGCTACAAGCGGTCTTACTGCTTTACGCTTCTTGGAGTTTCTCTTTGAAATCTTCTTATTCCCTATTTTGATTTTCTTAGACTTCCTAGAAGTCTTGGAAGAGCTAGCTCCACCATTAAGGTACAAAGTGGGGTTGCATTTCTTCAAATCATGCTCCGCCATGCGTAACATATTATGAAATCCTTCATAACTGGCTTGCATTGAATGCATAAGGAAGTTTAACACAAAGCTAGCATAAGTACCAGAAAAAGAAGACAGAATCAAAATATGGCCTAGTCGTTCATCAATCATAATGCCATGTTGTTCCAAATATCGGATCTTGTCGAATATCATGTTTAAAACATGAATGTTGACAGCTCTTTCATCCTTGAGTGTAGCATGGAATAATTCCTTAGACCTCTGATATATCTCGATTTCTTGATTTGTCTCGAACAACTCCTTGAGTGTTCTCATAATGCTCCAAGCATCTGGTACCTGTACGTACTGTCTAAGAAAATTTGGAACCATCGATCCTAAAATGTAGGATTTTACCCTAAGGCTATCATCCTTCAATTTTTCAAAAGTTTCTCGTTCTTCAGAAGTGAAGTCAGGATCAATTTCAACCGGTAATGGATTGATAGTTACATAGTTCAACTTTTCAAACTCCAAGACAATGCAGATGTTCATTTCCCATCCGAAAAAGATTTCGGCTCCTTTTAGTTTATTGGAATCCAAGAGTCGAGTTAATGGATTTGCGGCAGCCATCTACAAGACAACAATTAAAAACTAGTATAATATTTTTCATTTCAAAATAAAAACAGTAATGGATTATGGAATTTTAAATCTATTAATGACATCCCACTACTTTATGTAATTCTGTAATCTCCCTTAACGAAAAAATATATATTTGACTATCAAAATTTTATAGCGGGATATGGATCCCATGAAATTTACTCCAGCCTCACACTATTGATGGTCTTGGCCTTTATAAACTCATTAGGTAGACCTTTAAGGTCAATCACATTCATGTGACTCATAGTTTGGTCCTGAACCATTTCTTATCCTAATAATTGTAGACATTGCATTTTTGCATAAGCCCGATGATGAGCCTCGTATGGAGGCACTACCTGAAAAGTTGTGGAAGTTGCGGGAAACAAAGTCCGGAAGGAAAACCCCCCAAAACCTCCATCTAATTGGATTCGGACTCATTAGCCAGCCTCGGATTCGCTCAGTCAGTTTTTATTTCAAACCTTAGCCTCGGCCCAAAACCCCTGCAACCTATGAAAACACCAAACCCAAAGCCCATGTGCACGCCAACACCAAGCCCATGCACGCCCAAACATTCCCAAATAAAAAATCTCATACAAAACACATGCCAAAATCCCCTTAAATCACTTTCCAATTTAACAAAGATTTGAATTACCATGCAAAACACATGTGAAAAATCCCCTCAAATCACCTTCCAATTTAAAGAGATTGTGAATATCCTCCTCACCAAATTTACAAAAATTCTTTCCCAAAATATATCTCCCAAATTTATTTGATTTGTTTCCTTGATTGAAGATCCATTGAAAATATTATAAAAAAAAAGACTTAACCAAACCCTAGAGGGGAGACAAGCTCACACGGAAATCATCATCAAAGAAAACTTAGGCTACCTCTTTCTTCTTCTCTCACATGGCAACAACAACCACTAAACAAAAGCCATTCAACAAAACCAGCCTGCCCACCATCAAACCAACAAACACCCAAAACCAAGACGGCCAACACACAAGAAACCAAAAACAGTTCCTCACACCTAGGCTGACACACGGCAATAGTCACAAACAAAAAACCTAGACTCTTTTAGGCGTGAAACAACATGCAACAAACCTCACCTTGGACCGACCAAGCCACAAAACAAAAAACACACACACGGTAAAACAAGCAAGCCATACACACGGCAAAACACACACACACACACAACAAATAGCCCATTACTGAAACCAATAACCAGTAACAAAGACGTTTCAAACCACTAAAACAGCCCCCAAAAATCGACACCAAAATAGCAGCTCAAATTGCTGCCCCCAAAACCGAAACCAAAATAGCAGCTCAAACCACCGAAACAGCCCCCAAAACCGACACCAAAACATCAGCTCAAATCACCAAAAACATCAGCTCAAATAAACAAAAAACTGCAGCCCAAACAACCAGCAAAAGCGTGAACCAGAACCACAAAAACAGCAAAAATAGTGAGCAGAAACAACGGAACAGTGAGTAAAAAATAGCGACCAGCAACCAAAAATAGCAAAGCTTTATTCCTTCCGATGAAGGCCTAACGCGCTTCAGAGAAGCGACTTAAAAGGTAAGACCTGAGGGCACCCTTTACCATATTTATTTTATAATTTCGAACACGGCAAGTCTGGCTGGACGTGAAATGCGTCCAGCCGGGTATGCGAAGTCCTACATTAAAGACGGCATAACTTCTGGTCACATCTTTTTTCTTTCTTCGGTATTTTTTTATTTATTTTGCTATTTATTTAGTGTTATTCATCCTTATTTATTTATTTATTTACTTCCGTCGTTATTTTCTTTTTCAGCATTTATTTTTGCTATTTAGCTTTTTGTCTATTTACTTTTATTGTAATTTTATTATTTCGCATTTAGTTTGTTATTTATTTATTCATCCTTATTTTACTATTTCGCATTTAGTTTGGTATTTGTTTTTTTCTCGCTTTTATTTTATTTGTTCATTATCTGCATATGTTTTATTTTATTATTTTGTTATTTACATTGCATTAATGTTCATGTGTGTTATTATCCCTTGTGGTATATTAGATGAAAACCCAGACATAAATTCCATAGCCGAATCTGAATGGACGGTAGTGCGGTTTGTACTTGGGATACAACTCCACGTACCACTCGGGATATACCCATATATGCATGATTAAGCCCCCCTTTTGTTTACTATTTATTTATTGATGCTTTATTTGCTTTTGATTATTATGATTCTTGTTATCGTACCTTGTATTTATTAATTTAAAATGATGTTATTTATATTAATGTTTATGGGTGTGCAATTTTGTGTGTTTATTTGAATTATCTTGCATGAACTGCATAAGACTTGGTTATACCATTATGTGAACCCGTCCATTATACTGGCATAAGTACGGGACCATTCCGAACCCAACAGTTTGAGGTCTTTCCTTGCGAGGGGTGAGTGCGGCCGTAAATCTTTTCCAGGTTCATACTGGGTGGCGACTCCTTTATTCTCCGGTTTAGTCCCCCACAGGCTACTCCGTACTCTCTACGGGCTACGAGCCCAACAATATCGTGGTCGCTGAGCATCATAGGCATAGCGGTAAACCCCGCTTCGCTCCTACAGATGGCGACTCCACTTGGGATAGAGAATCGGCCCCGAAACAATGTCTTGTAATTTCTGTGGCTTTTGTTACCCAAGTCTCATATATTTTGCACACCCTTTTTACCCTGATGGTGTCATGTATCCTGAAGTCGCTTTCACTCAAGGCGGTGGATCATTATGTGATGACCATCACTCGTTGGCACGTACCCTAGGGTATAAAAAAGGTGCGCTCACTTGGTCGCTAGAACCCTTGAGTTTGGAGACCTAGTTGTGAGCAACCCTTCGCCGGTGGGAGCCTTTATACATACTCTTATAAGACCACATATGAAACATACTTATATGTCATCTAGAAGCTACCCATATGCTTGTGTTTGGGACCATTATCATTTGGATCCATTTGGACCTCTCGTCATAGGATATGAACTTGTTGGGCCATTTAAACTGGGACAAGTTTGTACCTTATGATGATTGGGCCAAAAGTTTTCAAAATGACAATGGGCCACCTTGTGTTTTGGCCCCCTATCATTTGAAGTTGTTTAGCCACCTTATCGCAAAAGTGTAAACATGTTGGGCCTTTACAACTGGGAAAACTTTGCACCTAGCGATAATCTGATTGAACACTTTAAAATGATAACGGGCCAACTTGTATGAAAACCTTGATGGGCCTAGAAGGTCCAAACATGATCCAATTATGCCAAATGCATGAGTCCGATATCCGCACTGGCTTTCATCCAGGAAGGATACGCCTTGTTATGGCATATTTGTATACTTTTGGATATCTCCAAGTCCATCCCCACAACCATGATTACCGAGGGCCCAATTCGTCATTTCTAGATAATTACACGATCCCCAAAATAGGCTTAGTCAATATTGTAAATTTCTGGTCTTTGTCTTTTACCGATGAAAAGAGACTGAGGTAGCCAAGATTCACCCTTGTAGCGTAGGAGAGAACGATTTTGTGTACCCCACATTGGTAGATAAAATAAGCCATACCTAGGTCAGAAATGGACTTACCACGAGTGTGGGAGGAATAAGGTTGGAAGGATATATGCTACTTTGATAACCACATGCATCTCATGCATCGCATGAATACATATATCATGCTAACCCCTTGTTTTAAAAGCCATTAGATATCTGTTGGGTTAGAGAAGAATGAAGACTTGTCAAGAAGAGGTTAGCACACATGGATGCGTCGGGCAGTGAAAGTTCTCGCATGGATTAATTGGAGACCAACATCACTAAAATTGACGAGCAACTACAAGCTTTGACCAATGCTATTGCCGATCTAACAGTACCCTACACAGTGGGAACAGAAAACAACGAGAATGGTAGGCGTGAGGAGCGCTCGATTAGGGTAAGCGAAGAAATCCATAGTTTTAATGATGACATGGCTGAGTATACCGCTGGAAGGATAGTCGGGTCTCATGCAGAGTTACAGAAACTTAGATAACAAGTAGAGTCCGTTACCCGCAAGCTGAAAGGGAAACATGAAGATCTGTTAGACTATGATGCAATGACTTCCGAAGAAAAGCTGCCTCCCCGATTTAATATGCCTGACATTGCCAAGTTCAACGGGAACAGAGATCCTAGGGTCCATCTCCGATAGTATGTTTCAGTGATGAGTTCAGTGGGTTTGTCAAAGCGCCTGGTACATAAGATGATCGGGATGTCACTGGAAAGGGCGCATGTAGTATGGTAACATGGCCTAGAGAGAAAGGTCAGGGATGACTGGAGGGCATTAGCAGAGGCCTTTCTGAATCAATATGTCACAGATTTGGAGATAGACTTGTCACTCCGTGACCTAGAAAACACCAAACAGAAGCTAGAGGAGAGCTTCAAAGATTATGCGGATCCCTGGAGAAGCCAACTCTTAAAGATGCAGAATCGGCCCTCGGAGAAGGACCAGATCAAGATTATCATTAAGGGCACCAAGCCCTCCATTTATAACAAGCTGAGGATGATGACCTCCATGATTAGTGACTTTCAAAAATTAAGAGAAATTGTCATGGATATCGAGCAAAAAGAAGCCGAGAACATAAAGTTTTATGGCTAGAATAGAAGGACCATTGAGGGGCCTTCAGAGACCAAGCTCGCTCCTGCTGAGGTCTCTACCATCGGAAATAGGCGATTCTCCAATTTTGGTAGACCTTTGTCAAAGGTGTTTGAAAAGCTGAAGAGGAAAAGACTCTTAAAACCCTTAGAGCCTAAACCACTTCCAAACCATGTGCCACCCCACCTCGACCTAAACCTATACTGTCACTTCCATCAGAGAAAAGGCCACGAAACTGACAACTACACTCGCCTTAGGCATGATATCCAAAACCTCATTGACACTCATAAGATACCCAACCCAGAAAAAGAACAACCCAGCCGCACAGAAACCCTCTACCTAACTATCACTCCGTTCCACCACCCACCTATATGATCAACTCCGGCCTACCCGAAAGCTTTGTCCTCCAAACTCTCAACCACCAAGCTTCCTGCATGGGGATATGGGACAGCAGTAGTGAAGAAGAAACAGAGAAATAGAGAGATTTCTAGGAAAAATTCTCGATCAGTGACAAAGAGGAGGTTGCAAATAAGAAAATGGGAAGAAGAAGTACTGCAATTGGAGAATCTGTCGCTCAAAAAACAAGAAGACGAGAGAAGACAAGGCTGCAAATTATGGAGATGTTTATTTTCCTAATTTATTTTGATTGTAATCATGCATTTATTAATCATAAAGACATTGATTTTGCTTACTTGTTCGAGTCTTTTCCTTTTAGTCCTTAATAGTCAAGCATAAGTCCAATGACGAAATTGTTTGCTTTAGCGTGAAATCTTAGAAATGATAAGTTCTTGATGTACTTTTATCTGATACTTTGAGTAGTTGATCTATGTTAGACTCGTAAGCACTTAATTATAGGTTTTTAGTAGTGAAAACCTGAGTAGTTGGCAAAGTGACTAGTTGAAGAAATTGTAGGTCGATGAATAGCCGTTCGCTTAGATGTCTATCTTGATTTTCTTATGTTATGATGTTTGGTATGGTTGAAAATAAAAGTAAATTTTCTATAAAAAAAAATTAAGCCACCTATAACCGATAAGCGTGAAGCTACCAATGGGTGAGTATTAGGACCACCATGAGGAGAAATGCTACCTTAAAGGGTAGGTGTGTTGAAAAAAAAAAACAAATAGATAAAAGAAAAGAAAATGAAAATCATACCACGTTGAGCACAGAAAAGCAATTGCAGAGTATAATTGAGATATCTAGGTTGGTTTGACTCATCGATCCTAATTTTTGAAACGAAATCATTGAGTTGGCTTACCTGGGAACCAAGCTGTAAATGAACTTTTGCACACACACAATGTGAGTCTGGCTTAGATGATTTATTCAAAGACTTGGATTTGAGTTGCATTGAGTGTTCTGAATGTTCTCTGGTTTCATTACTGGGCATTCTTTGAGGACAATAATATGTGTAACTATTGGGACTATTTCATAGCCCGTAATATAGTATGTCGATACGGAATGCCACATCATATGTGACGGACAATAGAGTCCAATTTCAGGGAGAATGCATATTTAGAAATCTGGGAATCATAAGACATGATCCCAAAAGGATGAGGCCGATTTCATAAAGGCGTAATCCATCTTGACCCAGTGCAGGTAGCGAAGAGCGGAAAGCTGAGCCAGGTCTGGGGGCGACCAGTCTACCACCCCGCGGATAAGGGACACAAGGGGACCTTGAGCCCTGAGACCAAAGAAAACTGAGCAATCACTAGAGGAGAATTGGCAGAAAGAAACTGTAAGCAGGCCTAGAGGGCGACCAAAGCTTGTATAGGCAAGAGGGTACCAAAGGCAAAGATGATCCCTAAAGGGGTGAAGAAAACCAAAGAGCGCAAGGAAAGCCTAATCAAGGATGACATCAAGCCAATTGGACAAAGAAAACCTATCGGAATATGGAATGCATCCATGCATACATGCATACACGTCATATACACACAATTTTTTTGTTTTGAGTTCGCAGACTTTGAAGAAAAATAAAAAGCGGCGAAGACGAGCAACTCCTCGAGAATGAGGACAAGTAAGCCAGGAATGGCACTCTGGGAATGGAGAACAACCTCGGGAATGGGGGCGAGAGAAGGTGGACAGATCAAGGGTGAAGTGTCTCACCACCGTCAGTTCGACAGGTCAGGAAGGAATCCCAATGGTCGAAGCCTTCACAATCATCAAAGTTTGGGTAGGAATCCCTAAGGTCGAAGCACTTCATCATCATAGGAAAAAACTCCCCAGTAGATCGAAGAGTCAAGAGGACCAAAACACTATCACCCACTCAGTTCGAGAACAAAGCCCCTCACACTCAGGAATGGTTCAGAAATGAACCATCTCATACTTAGGAACGGTTCGGAAATGAACCATCTCACACTCAGGAACGGTTCAGAAATGAACCATCTCACACTCGAAAACGGTTCGGAAATGAACCATCTCACACTTAGGAACGGTTCGGAAATAAACCATCTCACACTCAGGAACGGTTCGAAAATGAACCATCTCACAATCAGGGACGGTTCAGAAATGAACCATCTCACACTAGGAACGGTTCGGAAATAAACCATCTCACACTAGGAATGGTTCGGGAATGAACCATCTCACACTAGGAACGGTTCGGAAATGAACCCTCTCACACCAGGAATGGTTTGGAAATGAACCCTCTCACACCAGGAACGGTTCCGAAATGAACCATCTCTCACCAGGAACGGTTCGGAAATGAACCATCTCACACCAGGAACGGTTCGGAAATGAACCATCTCACACCAGGAACGGTTCGGAAATGAACCATCTCACACCAGGAACGGTTCCGAAATGAACCCTCTCACACCAGGAACGGTTCGGAAATGAACCATCTCACACCAAGAACGGTTTGAAAATGAACCACCTCACACCAGGAATGGTTCAGAAATGAACCATCTCGCACCAAGAATGGTTCAAAAATGAACCCCAGAAGATCGAAGCATCTCACACTCGGTGGTTCGGGAACAAAGCACAGCGGTCGAAGTACCTCGCCATCAAATAAACTCAGTCTGGTAATGAATCCTAGATATCGAAGCATCTTGCAGGGATGAACCCAGAGGTCACGGCACCTCGCAATCAAATCAACTTAGTTCGGTAATGAATCCTAGAGATCGAAGCATCTCACATGGATGAACCCAGAGATCGAAGCATCTCGCAAAAGCATCAAAATAACAGGTAAGTCCGACAACGGCCGACGAACCGGGTAAGTAAAAATGCATGCATGACTTTGATAGGGTTGTCACTGTCACATACTGCACAAGCCCCATCAAAGTGGGGGCGACTATAGGCACTGTATTTTTGCATAAGCCCGATGATGAGCCTCGTATGGAGGCACTACCTGAAAAGTTGCGGAAGTTACGGGAAACGAAGGTCGGAAGGAAAACCCCAAAACCTCCACCTCATTGGATTCAGACTCATTAGCCAGCCTCAGATTCGCTTAATCAGTTTCTGTTTCAAACCTTAGCCTCGGTCCAAAACCCATGCAACCTATGAAAACACCAAACCCAAAGTCCATGTGCACGCCAACACCAAGCCCATGCACGCCCAAACATTCCCAAATAAAAAATCCCATGCAAAACACATGCCAAAATCCCCTTAAATCACTTTCCAATTTTACAAAGATTTGAAATCCCATCCAAACACATGGTCAAAATCCCCACAAATCACTTTCCAATTTAAAAAGATTGTGAATATCCTCCTCACCAAATTTACAAAAATTCTTTCCCAAAATATATCTCCCAAATTTATTTGATTTGTTTCCTTAATTGAAGATCCCTTGAAAACATTATAAAAATGAGACTTGACCAAACCCTAGAAGGTAGACAAGCTCACACTGCAATCATCATCAAAGAAAACTTAGGCTACCTCTTTCTTCTTCTCTTACATGGCAACAACAACCACTAACCAAAAGCCTATCAACAAAACCAGCCTGCCCACCATCAAACCAACAAACACCCAAAACCAAGACGGCCAACACACAAGAAACCAAAAACAGTTCCTCACACCTAGGCTAACACACGGCAATAGTCACAAACAAAAAACCTAGACTCCTTTAGGCGTGAAACAACACACAGCATACCTCACCTTGGACCGATCAAGCGACAAAATAACAAACACACACACACACGGCAAAACACACAGGCCACACACACAAAAAAAACACACACACGGCAAAAAACACACACACAACAAACAACCCATTACCAAAACCAATAACCAGCAAAAATGACCCTTCAAACCACCGAAACAGCCCCCCAAAACCGACAACAAAATAGCATTTCAAACCATCGAAATAGCCCCCAAAATCGACACCAAAATAGCATCTCAAACTACCGAAACTGCCCTCAAAACCGACACCAAAACAACGGCTCAAACCACCGAAACATCCCCCAAAACCGACACCAAAACAGCAACTCAAATCACCAAAAATAGTAGCTCAAACAACCAAAAAACAGCAGCTCAAACAACCAGCAAAATTCTGAACCAGAACCATAAAAATAGCAAAAACAGTGAGCAGAAACAGCGGAACAGTGAGCAAAAAATAGCGATCAGCAACCAGAAATAGCAAAGCTTTATTCCTTCCGGCGACGGCTTAACGCGCTTCCGGGAAGCGAATTGAAAAGTAAGACTTAAGGGCACCATTTACCATATTTATTTTATAGTTCCGGACACGGTACGCCAGGCTGGAAGTGAAATACGTCCAGCCGGGTATGCGAAGTCCTACATTAAAGACGGCAAAACTTCTGGTCACATCTTTTTCTTTCTTCTGCATTTTGTTATTTATTTTGTCGTCTTTAATATAGGACTACGTAAAATAGCAGCTCAAAACCACCGAAACAGCCCCCAAAATTGACACCAAAATAGCAGCTCAAACCACCGAAACAGCCCCCAAAACTTACACCAAAATAGCGGCTCAAACCACCGAAACATCCCCCAAAACCGACACCAAAACAGCAGCTCAAATCATCAAAAACAGAAGCTCAAACAACCAAACAACCAACAAAACCGTGAACCAGAACCACAAAAACATCAAAAATAGTGAGCAGAAATAGCGGAACAGTGAGCAAAAAATACCGACCAGCAACCAGAAATAGCAAAGTTTTATTCCTTTCGACGACGGCCTAACGCGCTTCCAAGAAGTGACTTAAAAAGTAAGACCTGAGGGCACCCTTTACCATATTTATTTTATAGTTCCGGACATGGCACGCCAGGCTGGACGTGAAATACGTCCAGCCGGGTGTGCGAAGTCCTACATTAAAGACGGCAAAACTTCTGGTCACATCTTTTTCTTTCTTCTACATTTTGTTATTTATTTTGCTATTTATTTATTTATTTACTTCGGTCGTTATTTTCTTTTTCCGCATTATTTTTGCTACTTAGCTTTTTGTCTATTTACTTTTATTGTTATTTTATTATTTCGCATTAGTTTGTTATTTATTTATTCATCCTTATTTTACTATTTCACTTTTAGTTTGGTATTTGTTTTTTCTCGTTTTTATTTTATTTGTTCATTATCCGCATATGTTTTATTTTATTATTTTGTTATTTACATTGCATTAATGTTCATTTGTTTTATTATCCCTTGTGGTATATCGGATGGAAACCAAGACATAAATTCCGTAGCGGAATCTGAATGGACAGTAGTGCGGTTTGTACTTGGGATACAACTCCATGTACCACTCGGGATATACCCATATATGCATGATTAAGACCCCATTTTGTTTACTATTTATTTATTGACGCTTTCTTTGCTTTTGATTATTATGATTCATGTTATCGTACCTTGTATTTCTTAATTTAAAATGTTGTTTTTTATATTAATATTTATGGGTGTGCAATTTTGTGTGTTTATTTGAATTATCTTGCATGAACTGCATAAGACTTGGTTATACCATTATGTGAACCCGTCCATTATATTGGCATAAGTACGGGACCATTCCGAACCCAACAGTTTGAGGTCTTTCCTTGCGAGGGGTGAGTGCGGCCGTAAATCTTTTCCAGGTTCATACTGGGTGGCGACTCCTTTATTCTCTGGTTTAGTCCCCTGCGGGCTACTCCGTACTCTCTACAGGCTGCGAGCCCAACAGTGTCATGGTCTTCGAGCATCATAGGCATAGCGGTAAACCCCGCTTCACTCCTACAATAATAATGATGGTATTGGATTAAGATGTTTTCAAAGTATATATTTGTCAATGTGCACTAATGAGTTTCATATGTACACCTTCATAATAATGACGGTATTGAGTGACTGCGTTAACTCATCACGCTACATCCACTATTTTACCGGAACGACCTAAGTTCCAAGCACTTATACCCTCACAATAATGACAGTCTTGGATAAAAGTAGTAAGAACTCATTCATCTCCGTATTGACAAGACGAAACTTCCAATAATGCTCTAACATTACTAATACTATTACATAAATTAATTAATCACTTAATCACGGGAGATTTATGACATGCAATGCATATCCAATATGACTTATGCATAATTAAATTAAAATTATTGTGGCATATATTCAAAACATGTGTTGTGTGGTAAAGACATGCGCTGAAACCATTCTGTTGGGGCGGATGTGGAAAGCTTAGGGTCTGATCAGAGCCCTGCGCAGCGAAAGTGGGTCCAATCCATGGATATCTAGCATGGATGTATTTAAAATATTTTATGTAAAACTACATTCCTTTTCAAGTCCGTAGGACAAAACGGGGACCAAAACGGAGTCTGAAAACTCTGGAACAGAAAAAAAAATGAAGTTTTAGTGTTTATCAGCTATGCACCTCGCAACGCGGAAGCTTTGGCATCGAGAGGCCCCAAAGTGTGAGAGCAACTACGAGAGCTGAACGTCTCGGCATTGCGACTTAGAAGGGTGGGCGTCGCGATGCTCCTAGGTCTGATGCTCGGTGTCGTAACACTGGAAGGTCAGAGTCGCGATGATGTCCTATGCAGTGAGCATTTTTCAACTACTAGACACTTCCAATTTTCTCCTAATAATTCAATACACCTAAAATCCAATTTTAGCCTCATAACCATCATCAATACTTGTTATACAACTAATATATATGTATTTGTTTGAATCAAAACACAAACCAATTTAGAATCCCACAACGAAATGTCTCATGAACAATTCTAGTTCACCCAAAGGTGGTTAAGTGATTCTAGAATAGTAGCCATAGCTATAAGCTATAATCTAGAGTTTCAAACACTTATTAGTTATTCCATGTCCAACATGAATATATTTGACCTAATTATAAGCAAATTGTATTTATACTTCCAAAGCATCCTAACACAATTCATTAGCCTTATTTCAACTTTAAGATATGTAATCATGCATCCAATACATAATTTATCACTATATGTCTCACTAATAAAAACTCACTAATAAAGAGCATAGCTTAAGAGAAGTTCAAACTTACCTAGCAAGTTTGATGCAAAGATCCAATATCTTTCTCTTTGTTGAAATGGTTGGAGAACTTCCAAGGTTTGCAAGCTTGACTTCAATATCCAATCTGTTGGACAATTATGACCCATAGCGTCACTATTTGTACAGATCATGGTGTTGTTGTACAAATTAACTATGTGACAAAGGAGATTGCACTCTTATCATTTGTGATTAGATCACCTAGATGTATAAATGATAGGAGGTCCCTATGATTTGTTCCTGGACGGAGAATGATATGAGACAGTATCAGTCCACGAAGGATAAATCATTAAATATCCCTAGTCAGAGTATTATCGAGATTGGACATCGATAAATACGTAAAAGACTAGTATTACACTTGTGCGCGTTGTGAGGGCACAACGGCATAGTTCTCATATATTTGGGTATATGATACTCATGCAAGTGTAATAGGAGGTTGTGTTTTACCGATGGTACGGGAAACAGCTTCGCTCTGGATAGACCCCTCAGAATTCCATTGGTAGTATGACTATGTGTCTATGGAAGTCCGAAATCAGGGTAGGTGTATTTGGTCTTAACCTGAGACTTGCACCGCTAATACTTGCGACAATCAATATACTTTTGTTGAGGTCATCCAGGGCTTTAATAGGTTCTGTGTACGCCAATACTGGGTATATTGAGAATTGTAGTGTGTTGGGTGTGATGTCAAGATGGAAGTGTCACTCCAGTCATATGAAGATGATGGTCACGTAGGATACGGGACTGGTTCTCTTAAATGCTGCAGCTATCGGGATAAAATGACAAGGTCAGGTTTATCCGATTATAGAGACTAGTCACCAGACATCTGACATGTGCTTCGTACGGGGCAGACACAATTCCAGCCCCAGGCCTAGCACGTGATCATTCGATACTGGACAGAAATACGCAATACTACGGTATACTACGCTTGATACAGATCCTTTATTCTTGTAAGGATATTTCCGGAGAATTGGGAAGGCATGGCGCTTTGCTAGAGGCCAACCTTGTCTTGTAAATCGGTATAAATGTAGTACGAGGTACTTACGTGTTCGGATAGTCCGACGACCGAATTTACTACCAACATATTCGGGGATCTCATGGGTCACTTCCCAAAGATTCACCGATGACGTATAACTCGCACTCTAAATTAATCTAGGATTAATTAGAAGAGAGAGAAAATTAATCTGGGATTAATTGAGGAGATATTTTATCTGGGATAAAATATCATTAAAAGAGAGATAACGGTTAATTTGGAATTAATCGAGAAATTAATATATTTGATATATTAAACGAAATTGGATTTCGACGCGGAATTAAAATTAGATTTTAATTCGGGCGAACGAATTAATTTAGAATATATCGTTAACGACGTGAATAGTGATTTCGCTAGGCGTAATCATTTAATTATGACGCAACGGAAAATTCGTTAATTTGGAATTAGCGAACCCGAGCCTGAGATTATTTGCGAGGGCATTCGCATTTCGAATTCGAGTGCGGCACGCAAGTCAAATCAAGCGTCAAATCGCTAGTCACATAAAGCGTCAAATCACATGTCATTTTGAGTGATGTGACACTTGATTGATTGATGTGATTGATTGCAAGTGATGGAAGTGGTTGGTTGGTCAAAGAGTGTTAAACACTAAAGTTTACTTTTGTCATTGGGAATGACAATTTTATCCATTTTTGACTTTTGAATTTGGTATATGTTTTTTGGAAATACATAACCAAACAATTAATCACACAACACACTCTCTCCTTCTCTCTTTCTCTCTAAAACTCATGCCCATGGACGGGCAAAACAGCTCACTGGTTTCTGTAAAAAAACGTGAGCAGTGGGAAGCACAAGAGTGGGATTTTGTGGCAAAATCACAAGTGCTAGCACACTTACGAGACATGCGAATGTGATAGGGAAGTCCACCCATGAGTCGGGAATCGTTCGACGAAGCTTGGAGCTTGTTCGAGGAGCTCAAAAAATAGAAAATGGAGGAGATCCAAAATTGCAGTTGCCTTGAAACCAGTGAGCAGTTTTTTGAAGTTTTGTTGCCTCCGCGTCACTCAATCGATCGATGTGAGTATTCCGTAACTTCTTCGATTGTTATTCACACATGTTTTCATGCTTATTATTGATCTTGGGACCTTAATAGAAACCAACACAATCTTGATTCGAATGCTAGCAAACTTCACTCCCAGATCCAATCTTGAATTCTCCTAGATGAAATGTTGCAGAGATCTTCCAAAGCTTCTCTAAACACTTCTCTAACTTGGGCTAATTTTTCCAAGAATTACATGTATTTAGCTTTCACAAGCTTAATTAAAACCTTGCTCAAGCTTGCTATTTATAGCAAAATTTAGGCAATTTTTAATTAATAAAAATTATAAACAACTTTTATGTGGGCTTAATCTAATTTGTCCAAATATGTATAATTACGTGTGACAAGTCATTTTTGTCTACCACTTTGATTTAATCCAACTAAATCAAAATAAAGTTTAATTAATGGATTAATTACATGTCTACCACTTGTATTAAATCCAATTAAATCAAGCCAAAAACACATATAATTACATATTTGTAATTATCAAAATATCCTCAAATGGTACAGATATTTATGAAATTACGACAAAGCCCTTGTGTAAATTTTAGATTATTCCAATTAATCTAATTAGGTCAAAATAAATAATCAATGTTATCCAATAACACTTAATTATCTTAGTCGATAATTATAATATCAAATATTATTTATTGTCAAAAATTATCGGCTACCCAAGTGCTCAACGAGTGCACTTCATATTAAGGGTGGCAATGGGCCCGGCCGGGCCCGGGCTTTTATAAGCCTGTCCCGAGCCCGTCAATTATTTTTTTGGCTCGAGACCGGAAAAGCCCGGCCCGAGCTGCTGCCGGGTCGGGCCGGGCTTTATCCGGCCCGGTTTTCTTTTATTAAAAAATTTAAATATATTTTTAATTTGTTATATAAATATTTATATATATAATTTATTATATATATATTATGTTTTTAAGCTCGGGCCGGGCCTGGCCCGGGCTTAATGTTCTAGGCCCGGCTCGGGCCCAAGCCCGAGCTGGGCCTTTATTTTGCGGGCCCGACCCAGGTTTTTTACCCCCTGACCGGGCCAAAGCCTGGGCCGGGCCGGACAGGCCCGTGCTTTTTTGCCACCATTACTTTAAGTCCATACACGTTTGTCAAATTAGCCTAGCTAATATGTACGCAATTCGGCCACCTCCGAACTCGCGAATAATATGAACAACCTTTCTAAACTATACAAGTCGAGGTTATCACATTTATTTAACAATCCTTCCGTCATAGGCTATCCAAATTGTGCTTAGGAAACATAGAATACACCGTCAAGTTTCTGATACGCACATCTCATGTCGACATGTCCACGATTTTTAACATCTAATGCGGTCCACCCTTGATGATCGGCTTTGGACAAAGTCTTTAAGAATCATGACTTACTCACAAGGATACCTAAACCTCTTATGGTACACATACGGGCCGACGGATCCTATCTTGATACGCACTTGATTAATAAATGCATCGATTCACACTTAACGAACATCTAGAGGCCATATCATGAAAGGTTTCTGACATACATGGCATCTAAGTGTGGAGGATCTCACACAAAATCAATGTTATCCTATAGTAAAAGGATCACATATGTTACTCGACTCGAAGAGATTCCTATTGACGATGGTGTGTACTTCCAACTATTAGGTATCACCTATGAGTCATTCAGTATTCGCTCCAACGATTACCCATATGTCTATACGAGCTTTCAAAACTCATGGTACATTGGGTTAAACCATTGGAACTCCAATTCCAATATACGACATGCGCTAGTCTTCTAGGTTATAGGAATTCGACTGTATTCCAAAACCAACGACTAGGAATATTTACTTTAAGAATAGTTTATAATAGTAATATTATCCCAATGCCGGACCACCTAGTGTCCAGTATTACTACAAGACTATTCTTAGGTCGGTGTCATTCTTAGCATATTTATACTTTAATCTAATATGCATAATGACAATACCAGTAATAAGGTTGAAATAAAAATATATTTATTTATTAATTAATAATAAAATGTACAATACATTATTTAGATTGGCGCTCCAATCACCAACTCCAACAGAATCAACGCAGATAGCATATATTCTAGTTGTGAGAGTGTACCATGACGTGTTTCCTAATGAGTTACCAGGATTGCCTCCACATAGAGATCTAGACTTAACTATAGATCTGATGTCTAGTATCACCTCTATTTTGGTAACTCTGTATCATATGTCCCCCACAGAAGTGAATGATTTGAAAGAACAGTTGCAAGAATTATTGGATCGGGGATTTATTAGACCCAGTGTATTACCTTGGGGAGCACCAGTACTGTTCGTGAAAAAGAAGGATAGCACCCTAAGATTGTGTATAGATTATTATTTCCTCAATAACGTGACGGTTAAGAATCGATACTCGTAACCTCTATTGATGATTATTTGATAAAATTCAGGGAGCCTCAGTGTTTTCAAAAATTGATCTTCGATCGGGATATCAGCATATGAGGATTCGAGATATGGATATTTTGAAGACTACATTCCGAACTGGATATAGGAATTATGAGTTCCTAGTGATGCCATTCAGACTTACTAATGCATATGCAATATTCATGGGTTTGATGAATATCGTGTGCCTGTCATATCTGGATAAGTTTTTTGTAGTGTTTATTGATGAAATCCGTGTGGTATTCGCCCTTTTGGATCGATTGTGAGCAACACATTTGATTGGTATTGGAGATTTTGATAAATGAGCAGTTATATGCCAAGTTTTCTAAATGTGAGTTTTAGTTGGACATAGTGGTATTTTTTAGACACATATCTCATGGGATGGTAAATTACGGCTTTTAAGGGCCAAAGAGATGATGTTTTAGGAGATGACAGTGATTGACCATTGAATATCTAACAGTGTGGGTCTACTTGCCCACGTGAAAATTTGACCTATACTGCTAGACAGACTCAAAATAGCACAGAATAAGGATAATCAATGTGAAAGTAGAGAGAAGAAGTTACAAAGAATGAGAATACTACTTTTAGACTGAGTTCAGTAGACGTTTTACTTTTTTTATGACATTGTGGTGGCACCACCTACAATAGCACTTAAGCAGAAGATCTTGGATGAGGCTCACGATGCTCAGTATAATATACATCAAGGGGGCACCCAGATGTATCAAAATCTAAAGAAGACATACTGGTGACCGGGAATGAAGAGAGAGATTTTGGAGTTTTTATCTTGATGTTTGGTTTGTGATCACATTAAGACAGAACATCAGCATCCAGCTGGATTACCAGATCCTCTACCTATACTTGAGTGGCCTTGGAAAAACATTACAATGGATTTTGTAGTAGGGCTACCAAAGACACGGAAGGGTTAAGATACAATTTAGGTGATAATGGATCAATTGTCTAAATCTGCCTACATTCTACTGATTCAAGTTATATGAGGACTAGAGAGATTAACAAATTATATAATGAGCAGATTTTCTGGTTACATGAAGTATCGACATCAATTGTATCAAATAGAGATGCCAGAGTTATTTCTCATGTTTGGCAGGGTTTCTTGAAGTCTATGGAGTCGAAGGTTACTTTGAGCACTGCATTCCACCCTCAGACCGATGGACAGTCGAAACAGACTATTTAAATAATAGAAGATCTGTTGAGATCGTGTGTATTGACTTTTACTGGAGGATGGGACGAGCATTTACATCTGATAGAGTTTGCCTACAACAATAGCTTTCAGGCTAGTATCGATATGGCTCCGTTTGAGGCCTTGTATGGGAGGAGGTGTAAGACTTTGTTGGGGTGAGGTTGGAGATAGACAGATTCATGGTTCAGATTTGGGAGATATGACATCTAATAGGATCAGACTGATTCGAGCTAGACTGTTAGAGGTGCAGAATCGACAGAAGAGTTATGCTGACAAAAGAAGAAATAACCTCGAGTTCCAAATGGGGGATAGAGTCTTCTTGAAAGTCTCCTTTTGGAATGGAGTATTGAGATTTGGCTGGAAGGGAAAGTTGGCATCGTGCTATATTGGTCCTTATGAGATTTTGGAGAGTGTTGTCAAAGTGGCATATTGCCTAGAATTACCACCGGAATTAGAAAGAAATCATAAAGTACCTCATATATCATTGCTGAAGAAAATATGTACTAGACCTTTCTCACATCTTGGAGAGCCAACTGGCAGAATTGAGTGAGAATCTGACATATAAAGAAAAGCCTATGAAGATCGTAGAGCGGAAGGTCCAAGAGTTGAGATCCAAACATATCTTTCTTGTGAAGGTCGTGTGGACCAATCATCATATACATGAGGCAACCTGGGAAGTGGAACAAGACATGAGGAAGAAATATCCAGAGCTGTTCGAGGATTGAAAAATTTCGAGGATCAAATTTTTATAAGGTGGTAGATTGTGATATTTCACTTTTTAAATTTTAAGTTGATTTCATTATCCATGTTTTTCCCCAAAACCATAATCTTTCCCTCATCGAGATATGCAGGTTGGACACTTCGGTTGCCCAAATCGGACTTTTGATTGTCGTGAAATGAGCCAAAAATAAGAGTTATCATTGTTTGACTGTTTGTCGATGACCACCGAGCATCTTCCATCACCACCACCACCACCATTGTGATCCCCGTGATGTGTACTGACCATTTATCACCTTGTTGTGAGATTTTGAAGTCGTTGGAGCTCGGTACATTATTTTTACAGTTTTAGGGGTGTAAATATAAGATTTTGAAAATTTTGGACTTATTTATAAATTAGCATGATTGTGGATACAAATATGTAAATTCTGATTTTTAGGGAGTAATAAGTGATAATTGAGAGTATTAGGACCAAATTGTTGATGTAGGAGAGTATTGGGGGTTAAATTTAAAATTTAGAAAGCTTAAGGGTAAAATTATAATTTTAGTAAAATATAGAGACCTAATCGTAATTTTAAACCTTTTCAGATTTTAGCGAGGATATAGAGATATAGAGAATTTTTGTGTAGATTGAGGTAAGTACAATGGATGATGATTCCCTTAACATAATTATTTGTTGGTTGATGTTTGATATATGAGTTATATAGTATATTATATATATTTATACATATATGTTTGAAATTTATATTGAGTAATTGATAGCACGAGAATACAAATTATGAAATGCGGTGTCTGAGTGCTTTGTGACTTTGAGATGAGATTGATGGATGGCGTGCAATGATGTGTGTTATGTTGGATGTTGTTGTTATTATTGTTATGCTGTCGGATTTAGTATAATAGTAGTCGGAGATGCGAGGTTATACGAGGTTAGCAGAGGCGTGTGGTTCAGTCCCCTTCTTGCACATTTATGCGAGGTTATATTGTGGGAAACCTTGAGAGGTGAGATGTTGATACTCTCCCAATGGTTTCAATCCATTATTATACCGAATCTGGCTAGCAAATCTTGTTTGATTGAGGTGCAGAGTATATTTTGTCTGAGATAGCCCTTATATAACAATTGTTGTTTTTTAAATATTAATTATATATATACATATTTTATTGGTGAGGTCATGTTGAGAGTATGAGTGTTTTACTTACTGAACTCTTTAAGCTCACCCTCATTTTCCCAAACATCCCAGGTAGTTCGCCAGCGCAGCAGTAGCAGCACCAGGATTAGACTCGTTTACCACAGCCACCATTCAAGTTGGTCCAGACATTTCTTTTGGCTTTTGAGATAGGAGATTTATGTCATTTTCATGTTTTTCGAAAACTTTTGCTGTAATATTTATTTTGAGGTTGATTGAATTACGTTTTGTGGAACATTACTTTCTTTGCAAATTTAGTTATATTGTATAACATGTAGAATGCTCAAGCTGACGTAGTTCACATACCCATTTCTAGGATTGGGCCCGCTATAGGGAGGGGTCGTGACAACGACGCTCAAATCTAAGTTCTTAAATAACTCATTTATTAGACTCACAGTGTGTGCGTGAAAAGGTCAGATCATAATTCGATTTTTAAGTAAGTCAACTTAGTGATTTCGTCCTGCAGATTGGCATCTGATGGGTCAAACCAACTTAAATATCTCAAAGGTATATGTGTATTTGCCTATTGAGCTCGATATAGTATGACTTTTCTTTTTCTTTTCTTTTTTTTACTCACTTACCATTTAAGGTAGTATTTCTCCTCATAATGGTCCTAATACTCACACAGGGATAGTTTCACGCTTATCAGTTATAGGTGGTTTATCACTTTTTTCAAAGTATTTTTCTTTTATGTTATTTTCATTTATTTTTTCAAAAGATCTCTATTTTTTATTTTACTCTAGCCATACCATATATCATAAATAATTATAAACATAGACATATATCTAAGCAAACAGTCATTTATCGCCTAATAATTTCTTCAACTAGTCACTTTGTCAACTACCTAGGTTCTTACTGTTAGAAACCTACTTGTAAGTGCTTACGAGTCTAACCTAAATCACCTACTCAAGATATCAGATAAAATTAAATCGGACACTTATAGTTCTCCAAGATTTCATCCTAAAGCAAATACATTCATTATTAGACTTATGTTTTATTACCTATGGCTTAAATATTTTTATTTTTTATTTTTTTTCAATTTTTTTAATTAATAACAAAAAAATAGCATGACTTACACTAACATGCAAATACCCTCAAACTTAAAACTTGCATTGTCCCCAATGTAAGATAAGCGTAAAGAAACAAAAAGTAAGGAACAACTCTACAGTGCATGGAGTTGATCAGGCTCATGCAGATCAGAAATTGGTTGCGCATACTGTATGGGTTGCGCTAGTACTGTATAAATACACATGCAAACTATTAAACACTCAATAGCACACAAAATAAAATACAACGAAAGTAAAGAAAACCAAATAAAAAAAATGGAGTAGGTTGTTTCTCGCTAGCTTTAAGTTTAACGTCTTCAGCCAGAGAGTGATCATCTTTAGCCATGAAAGCGAGATTTCTTGTTCCCTCATCATTTTCCTCCTCGGATGAGCTAGTGTCATTATCGCTCCAAGTTGCCTTCATTGCTTTCTTCTTGAAGTGTCCTTTGAATCTCCTCATTATGAAATCGACAATCACATGACGTGTCTTTTCACACTCATATAAATAATCTTATATTTCTTGTGCTTCTGTATCCAATTCTCATCCCTCTTCTCATCCAACTGAGATTTCCATTTTATATTTTTCGGATTTGAAGAAATTTTTGGTCAAATATGCCAACTCATCATCATTATCATCTTCTTCATCGCTTGAGCTAGCATCATCCCATTTTCTCAAAAATGACTTAAGGGTTATTATTTTTTTATTCTTCTATTCTTCTTCCCTTAAATCCATTTTGAGCTCTATCTCATATTCCAACAATTTTCCTACCAAATCTTCTAATTTTAAATTGTTGATATTATTTGATTCCTTGATGTAGGAAATGCAAATTCTATACTTTTTAAGGAGTGACCTAATAATTTTCTTCACTTGATCACTTGAGTCAATGTTTTTCCCTAAAGCGCTAAGTTGATTCACAATCATTGTGAACTTAGAAATCATTTGCTCAATATCTTCATAGGCTTCCATTTTGAAGCTATCCAATTCGCACATGAACCGATTGATCTTTGATTCTTTGACTTGGCTTGGACCATTATTGACCATTTCCAAAGACTTCAACAACTCATATGCATTTCCAAATTTCGTAAGCTTGTTAATTTGACTCTGATCAATCGCACAAAGAAGATGATCGAGTGCCTTAGCATTTAAGGACGCTTCCTTGAAATTCTCATCGGTCTATTCAAAATGCATCTTCGAAAACTCCACACCATTGATATCCTTCTTCATTGGAATTCTAGTCCCTTTAGTGATCACTTTGAAGGATTGCATGTCAACGGCAAGAAGATAGTTGAACATCCTCATCTTCCAATAGTTATAATCAATTCTGGTGTAGAATAGAGGTCTAGTGGTTGAAAAATCCATCGGCAGGATTTATTGAGTAGCTTGTAAAAGCCATGATCGATTCTCGGACGATTAAGTCTTTTTAAGAATACCTCTCTCTGACCAATTAGAATTACCTACAAGCACACACAAACAACAACTCTTTATACCAAGAGGATGGTGAATTGGATGATGGCCTAAATTTGTGGAAATAAAAATTCTTGCCAATTTTACTCTACTAAGGTAGTAGCTTTACCAATTAAGCTTAGTGATCAATTTTCCAAATTAATTTATTTAACAATTAATACCCAAAATTAAGTTTCTAAACAATATGCATATTTAATATACAAATTTACAATAAATAAAAGAGTTTAGGGTTAGAGAAAATTGACACCGTATTAGCGGTTCGGCCAACTCCTTGTCCACGTCTATTCCCTTAAGCCACGCTTGAAGATTTCCACTAAATTGAATCCACAACTTACACCGAGTTTTTTGTGGCTCGCTCGCAACCAAGAGTTTTGTCCTCTATGTTCACTCCAAATATTTACACAAGAGTTTTCCAATTGCTCACTCTTAAATCTCTACACAAATTGCCATTTTGAGTATACCCACTCAACAATGGACTTCTTTGTTGGGGTTTTGGGCGATGGGCGCAGTGGAAGCGCGGTTCAGGCGAAATCGTAATTTAAAACTTTTTCAAATTACCGAATAAATTATTCAATATCTAATATGAATAATTTATTCATATTTCCACTAAACCTATTTATTCGATATCAAATAACGATATAAATATGTATGAAACGTCGCGAAACTTTTACGAAAAATATTTTTCCGTAAAATGTCCTAAAACGCATTTTTGACCAAACCGATCACCCGGTTGGCTCAAACGTCACCCGGTAACGCCGTTTTTGGCCATTTTCGATTATTTCAACTCCGAAACACTTTACGGCAATTGTTACAACTCCTAAAACACATCCAATACATTCATAAGACATCAAATTCATCAAAAAAAATCCAGTTTAACCAGAACTGATCCAGAAACCGAAATTGCCATTTTTCATTCTTTAAATCCAAATTTTCAATATTAATCAAATTAATCTCAACACCAAATCAAGTCACAACATATGAACATCCCAATAACAATTCTAGGCATTAAAAGAGTAGTCATAACACTCTAGAATGGTAACATGTCATCTAATGACCAAATTGGATACTAATTACAATAATTCCATCCAATATACTTCACACATGCTTCATTAGCTTCCAATCCATCATCCACAACCAATAGCCCCAAATTTTATAACAAAGAAGAAACACTAGATCTCAATAGATCTTCAAGAAACATGAAACAAAATTTCTAAGCTAGGGATTGAAGAATTACCTTAAATCTCCTAATTCCTTAGCCTTTTTTTATTTTCTTCTTTTCTTCATGGATTCTTCAAACAAACTTTGGAGCCCATTTTTCATTTGTAGCTCACGGCAATGGATGAAAGAGTAATGAAAAAACATTTTTTTTTCTTTTTAAAGTAGTATTGCCGACTTTCAAGGGCATTTTTGTCCTTTTTGAAAATTTAATCCAATTAAAAATAATTAACTTTATGATAACCAATCAAATTAGCACACATAAAGTATAATTAAACCATACCATATGTTCCAATAATAATTAAACAAATTTCATAACATTTATGGAA
This sequence comes from Zanthoxylum bungeanum, assembly GCA_019454045.1. Lineage (NCBI taxonomy): Eukaryota > Viridiplantae > Streptophyta > Magnoliopsida > Sapindales > Rutaceae > Zanthoxylum > Zanthoxylum bungeanum. The sequence continues at coordinate 66,697 of SKCR01038887.1, read as the reverse complement.
AAAGTTTAATTAATTAATTATTCAAATATTTAACAATTAAATATCCAAATAATCAATTAATATAATTATTATTATATATGTATTTTTATTTATAATAAATAAAAAATACATATATTTATGACATGTGTCAATATCTCATTTGACGATTAATTAATGTGTATCTAATCGTATTATGTATCAAATACAAATACACGATGATTACGATGGACCAAAAATACCTTAATGCATGTGTTATCGTTTAACCGATTAAACGATTCGAATTAACTCACTTAATCTGATAAAGTATTATGAATAATCTGTATTATTCATATTGCGTTGCTCAAGTGCTCAATGAGTACACTTCATATTGTGGGACTCTCTAAGTTTAGGTTTATCCGTCACGAAATCCAATTTCGTGTCCATAATTCACCCAATCTAGCTAAACTATGCAAGTCAAGGTCATTGCATATGTATAATCCATCCGTCACAGGCTATCCGTATTATACCTGGGATATAGATGAGAACGTTAAAACTTGTTCGGTATAATACAGTCGACTTTCAATTTACGATCTCAAAATAACACTCGGAATTAATTTTCGAAGTTATTCCACGGCCATGGATTTACTAGATCGTAAACACGTGAGGATGCCTATGTCCTATACATAGGACTGACGGATCCTCTCTTGATACGCACTGGATATCATGAGCATCAGTCCACACCCAATGAACAGGCGGAGGTCTGATCATGAATAGATCATTGATGTGACTGCCATCAAAGTGTGGAGGATAACTCATATATCCCACTCTGGTATCTCAAGTCGAAGGAACACTATGCTCGCTCAACTCGAGAAGATTCCTATTGACGTTGGTGTACCATCTATTAGGAAATCTTTAGTGAGTCGTTCAGTGTTTATCAAATAAACACCTACATGTCTATAGGAGTCTCTCGAGACTCATGGTTCATTGGGATAAACCATCGGACCAAGTCAAGATATACAACATGTACTGGTCTCAGTGGATTTTACTAACCGACCCGTGTTAGTAAATCTTGACCAGGAACTTTATTTAAGGATATACATCTTATAGTACGCTTCCCAATGTCAATTACAAACTAAGTTGTAACTGCGCATTATATTGTAAATCATAGGGTCTTTGTCTAATATACATGTATCACTAAAACAGATTTAGTTTCGATATAATCATAATCAGATATCTAATCGTAATTAGATCGAATAAGTTTATAAAATACAAGGGTGCTAACATTAATTAATTAATATTATAGAAAATAGAATTGTTGTATTTATGAATCGGACATAAATAAGATCCGGATTGGCACTCTGAGCACCAACCCTAACAATTTCTCTCACTTGCTCTAGTGCCAATCCACAGTATCATATATGCATCTCAATGTATATCACATATTTATGGCCCTCAAGAGCTCACCTAGCACTCAAGAGGTAGGCAACAACAAGCCTGCTTTAAAAAATCGAGTATGTCCAACAAACTCAATTGTTTTCCTTAGCCAGCATCATTTATATTTTGTAGAATCCAAATTCCACATCAATATGACTCAGAAGTTATATCAGTATTGTGCTATAGCTGCTAAGTTGTCTATGTATTTAGAGATCAAATCCAAATATTATGAGACAACCGCAAGCACTACACTAATATAAAACTTCTAATTTATAGGGTCATTATGCAACTTCATAAGTCAATGCTTCATACGTTGCAACTAATTCCACTAGTTTAGTAGAATCAACGGTGACACTCACATTGCATCTTCTCTGACTTTATATGACATAGACCATCTAATGTCACAATTATGATCAAAACTAATCTAACCTTATGGTTGCAGATTATATTCTCCATGAATTAGAAACTCGTTCTTAATATCTCAAAGATCATAAAGAACATGTTTCAAGACATATCCTATGGTCCACAGCGTATCAAAATAACTCGTAACAATTTTGATTTTAATCGCACATAATATAGTATTCATTATGCCATCATCCTATGATACATAAGATTGATTAGACATTCTAATCAATCTCTCTTTCGACAAAGGTATCATCCTTTACGAAATATGAATATTATATATACAAAAGACATGTTAACTGTCAAACAGTTATACTAACTCTCATACAAATAGTCTTATTGTGTCCTTTATTAGATCATATCTAATGCACGACTAATGAGAGTATTTCACAAGTCTCTGTTTTATATCATATATAAAACTTTATATCAAATATAACAGAGACTACTCCCACTGCTTCCACGGAGAAAAGAATACTTAAGTAAACGTTTTACTTTGCAAACATCTCATTATTACTTTAATAATGATAATGTCGTTAGGATAAATAACCTTAGAAAGAAATTTGTACGCTCCCACTGACCCTACAATCAAATATGTATTCTCTATACTTTGATAAAATCAGACAATCCGACTGTATAAAAAATAAAGAACACATATTTTCGAAAAACTTATCTGAGTCTACAATAGGCTCTATAAGCCAGCATATCAAATTGTGATCTTAGCAGAATACAAACTCTAGGACCATTCTAGAATGAACTCTTCAAACAAAGAAATCACGACGGATCTCTCATTCGAAGAAATCACTCGGGAACGCCATTTTGCATTCTTTAGCCAAAATACATAATTTAATATCAACATTAACCAACAGATCCTTAATTGTTTAATTAGTGCGACCAGAGACATGTATTCTCAGAATCTACAATAGACTACTGAGGATAACCTTTCTCATTGTCATACTATAAAGGTCAAACCTTTATCAAGCTCATTTTTCTTTTGCTGCGCAAATAATATACATATTTTATGAACGGTTCATAACGAAAGCCTAATCAAGTTCAAAACTTGATCGTAGTAAGCTATGAAAAATCTTAGATCTATGGTTCAATGCTAATTCCTAAATCGATATCAAATATCGCTCCCACTATAAGTTATATGATAATTTTCTTCGATAAGAAAACAACAGAATCATTAAGTATCAAATACTTTGTAAATGATTCTGACATCATACATGACTTATACGGAAGTTGTCAAAGGATCATTTCATCTTATTAATTATGTAGTTCCATTACAATTTATCACTCTCATATTTGACTTCAATAAGTCAAGTCTTTTCTACAATTGTCAACATCTGATGTTAACACACCAAGTAATAAAACTATCTTATTGCTCGGGTCGTAGAAAAGACATTCTATCAAATAGAATATAATATTCTATTAAATAGAATAAATGATAAACTTTACTTGTACCTCAGAGGCGCAAGTACTTTCAATTATATAACAATTATACAAAAAAAAAGTTTCAAATCTCAAACTTTTCAAGATTCGAATTTTCTACTATACATATCATATATGTAACTATAGAAACGAATGGAATAATAATTAAATAGATGAATTAGTGTTTCTGGAGCATAACCTCAAAAGTATTGAAAAAACAATTCGGTAACACTCAATATCAAACGAATCATATCATATATGATTCGATTTCTCCCACTGACCAATTCCATCACGATGGAATCATAGAAGAATCATATTGAGTAAGAATCACATTCATTAAATAACTTTAGAACTAATTGCCTTAAATTCACATGTTTGATCATATCAAACATCCTTGAACAATTCAAAGACTCGTAATGAATTTAAAGATATAGTTTTCAATACTTCAAATAGAATATCTTTGAACTATTCAAAATATTCTATTCGCGTTTCATCATAAACATATTGAAAGTTCTCGAACAATTCAAGACATTCAACATGTTCTGTATTAGAAACACGTAACTAAGTTATGACAATTCATTAACTAAGTTACGGAGTAAAGAAAACTATCTAAGGCAATTTCTAATTCATTAAACTACATACATCCAATGTATTAGTCTAATAAATCTTGTGGTCCAATGACGATCATTGGTTAAATGAGATTTAATCACATCCTGAATACAATATTCATTAAATGGATAAGGATGTGTGGTGTGATCTCGTATCAGACCATCCTTTACCATAAGGAATAAGCATCTAATGCTTTTATGATAAAATCTCATAAAGCACAGTTCTGAGTTATTTATTTTACCAAATATTTTTTTTAATGTTTATCTTTTCATTAATGACACTGCTAGTCATATTAAAATATGTAACAATTGTTTATAAAGAACAAGTAACTATCCAATAGTCGCAAGTTCTGATATCAAATATCAAAACAGTTATTAAACATTATTTTAAATAACTAGATGAGAGATCTGGTATCCAACACCTACACTTGTCGTATTGTGAGAATCGATATTCTCTATACATAACTATATACATCTTTGTTCTTAAGCTTTATAATTTGCGTTCAATTATTCACAAAAAATTACAAATGATTGATTTGCAAATTGTGTCAGACACGTGACTTCTAAAAGTCATTAAAGCCAAGAAACGTTATTATAAGATAAACAACTACCAATGGAGTTTTCTTAATGCCAGTCAATAATCTTGAGATATGAACTAATTCAAGTCAATTATTACTGTATAAGAAACTATTCTTACTAGACTATTATATCCTAAAGCAGATATCTATTTAGATTACTAATCGTGACTTAATAACTAAGTCACTAACCATCTTGATTTTCAAGAAAATCGGAACAGCAGTTCCCGATGGTTTGAACTAATCTAACAATATCTAAGTCTACTGTCTTTCTAGAACCTATTCTAGAATACACAACCATAAGTAAAGTCAGAAAACCTATTCAAGTAATAAGCTATGCAGTGGATTAGAATTATAATTCTATGAACAATATAGAATAAAAGGAAAACGAAGCAAAGTTTTCCATAAAATTACGCACTGCCTTAGTTATGGAATTTTTAACCCAGCAGTGTTTCCCACTACTTTTTGTAATACCGTAATCCCCAACGGACAATGGGAATTCAATAATTAAATCGAATTCCATGGTGAGAGTATGATCCATGAATATATTTCGACTCACAGCTTTGGCACGATCTCGCCTACGTATATTCATTAGGTAGACATCTCATTGTCAATCACTCACCAGTGACTCCTGGTTTTCGTCCTGACCATTTCTTGTTATGACAGCTTTGGCACGTTCATAAGGAGGCGTATCAAGGCTTCATTTGTCAATGACAAACTCAAGCTACCGGTGTAGTCCTGACAGCTTTGGTACGTTCAGGATTTCCACTTTCACTTGAATTTGTTGACCGGCGTAAACACACACGTATAACGCAAGCGCACGTATCGTTCAAGTAGTATAAAAATATCGATCCCACGAGGACTTAATTCCTACTGTTGTTATTAATTGTTGAATCTATTTATTTACAAATATCTAATTAAATGGAGAAGAGAATGATTGTTTGATTGGTTGAATGTGGTTTTACAAAATAAATAAATAAATAAAAAGACAAAAGAAAATACTAAGGAAAATAACAAAAGACACAAAGATCTAGGGTCGTGAATCATTCTAATATCATTAAAGATGAAGTGGTTATTTTATGTTTGTGTAATAAATCAGTTTACTAACCTGGAACACTAAATTATGCAAAAGCCTCTGTCGATGGTCAGACGCAAATACCCAGTTTAACCCAATTGAACCATATGTCTATGTCAACCAAATTATCTGGATTCATTAAGTTTAAGTTCCAATTATGGCTACCCCCGCCCGACAGGTATATTCCTATCCTGTAAGGAAATCTATTAAGGGGTTATCTATCCTCAAGGAAGATCGTGGGCTATTAAGTCTAAGGCTGAAACCTAAAATCCCTATGTCTAGTTCATTTTAGATTTACCACATCAATCTTATTGGTGAATCAGACAACAAGAAGCATTAAGCTTAAGACTTAATAAGTAAACCTTTAAATTACCCAAACTATAAAATAACCCCTTATAAAACCGGGTGATATTAGAATTCATCAGAACCCCAGATAATTAACACATAACTAGGGCTAGTAACAACTTAAAAGTAAAAGACATAAAGTAAAAATACTGAAAAGTAAAAGACATAAAGTAAAATTGAAAAGTAAAATAAAATAAAATGCTAAGGTAAAATGAATTACTTTTACTACTACTAATTTAGATATCTCAATAAAATAATATATAAACTTGTGATTCTTTCTCCAACCAGCCATATAGGCGGTATCCTTTTTAAGTCAATATTTTAAATAGTGAATATATTATTTTTAAGGGAGATTAATCTAAATAGTAGTAACAGTAAAGAATATTACCTTTCACTCTAGCTGAGGAAGTTACCTCCTCATTGTAAATAGTAAAAACTGTCAAAAGTAAGAAGTAAAAATTAAATTACATTATTACAAAACGTAATTAAAATTATTACAAAACTAAAAACTAAAAACTAAAAAAAAAACTAAAAACTAAAGAATCTAGAGAGAGAAACTCTCTCTTTAGAAAGAATTTAAGAGAGAGGAAGGTGCAATGAATTCTGAAATCTCGAGCTCAATTTATAGGCCTCGGTAGGATCCAGTGTCGCGATGCCAGGTCTTCAGCGTCGCTACGCCAGATTTGTCGATGTGGCACGCTATGGTTCGCTGGTTTGAAGATTCTGGATAAGCTGATAAGGTGACACGTGGCAGAGTGGTTGGTATTCAATTATTGTGACACGTGGCGGCTTCTGATTGGTCACTGAGATTCTTATCCGCCACGTGTCAGATAAGGATAGGATATCCAATAATTGATGCTGACGTGGCGGTGACGTGGCGACTATGTGGCGACACGTGGGAAAGACACTGTCGGCACCGTAGATTTACGACACGTGTCACTTCCTGATTGGCTGATGATGATGTGTCACGACACGTGGCAATTTGACTTGCTGACGTGGCTGATGACATGGCGTGCGGTGACGTGGCGACGACGTGGCGACACGTGGCGATGATGACTGTCGGCACCGTAAGATGCTGACACGTGGTACGGCGCACGTTAGCAGATCGGCTGTGATGGTGGACACGTGGCACGGTGCATTTTAGCAAAGTCAAACTTTTCTCAGATTCTGATTTGTGGACCCGGCGCACGTTAGCACTGTTCGGGCATTTTAGACGTCGCGACGCGCTAAAGACCAAAATATCCCTGTTGACGCATTTTTGTCCGTTTTTGCCCCAAATTGCCTCCAATGCTTTCCAAACTTTATTTATCTACAAAATAACACAAAACATATCAAAACGTTCACAAAACTCAAGAAACTATACAAAATATTAGGTCAAATTAGTGGGAATAAGTGATATAAATATCACTCATCACACCCCCAAACCTAACTTTTTGCTAGTCCTCGAGCAAAACATAAAATAAAATAACATGAAAATAAAATTAACTAAGCCACTTTCGTAGGGATCACGGTTGCATTTAGCATATGCAACAAGCCTTTAAACCCCTAGGTGTCCCTAGTGGACGAGTTGTAGTCTCGTGAGGGGCACAGCAACGATACCCACAAACGTTTTACAAAAGTAAAAAGTTAGTTAAAACTAATGCACACAAAAGCAAAAAGACAAGAGAAAAGAGAAGTTAGTGACTAATCAAGTGAAACTTCTACTCCAAGTTACTAGTTGTTTTGTTTTATTTTAAATTACTGAATAAGTAAATTCTCCGATTGTTTTTACCATTCTCCATATACACAGCCAACAAAATATTAATCAGCTCATTTTTGCCCACAACAGTCATAAGTGCAGTTGATAAGAGAGTAATATTTTTGTCCTAAAGTTCTATCAGATTTCACACCTTTTTATAGCAATGGAATAATTTTTCTGATTTTTCTGATTTTTTCTTTGATTTTTCTCTATTTTTATTTATATACAATATCTTCCAGCTATGTAGTGAGTGTTGGGTCGGTGGCTCCCAAACCAATTGGCTTTAGGGCATCAGGTGTTAAGACACCCCTACGGACTTAATTACTCAGACTTCAGATATATATATTTTTGCAGCATCTTTGATCCATGTAGCGAGCTTGGGCCAGTGACTCCCAAACCAGTTGGTTTTAGGGCACTAGATGTTAAAACACCCTTACAGACTTAATAACCCGGATCTTAGATACTTTATTTTGTAAATCAGAATTTTTTTTTTTTTTACTCAATTGCTTTTTGAGAGATGCTTCCTCCAATTAAACTAGAGCACTGAATATTACAAACTTTTCAATTTTAGCTCATGTCCGTATGTTACTATATATGTTGATAATATCTGTCAACTGAACATATGAAGATTCCTTTTAGTCCGTTTTAAGGAGAATTCACAAATTAAATAATTCAAAATGAAATAAACAAAATTTAACTTGTTTCGAAAATAGGCTTGAGATACGTCTCAGGAATGGAAACTCCTTACTCAGCTATCTCTTACCAATTTCACTTTTTAGTCAAAATAAAAAAACAAAATATTTTTGTAATTTTTTGAAAATTTTCAATTTTTTGTATTTTTCGAAAAAAAAATTAGGACTAAAAATAAAAACAACATACAACTAAAAACAAGGCACTGATCAACTAATTCTCTCCCCCAAACCTAAATGAGACATTGTCCCCAATGTCTTAACACGTAAAAGGAGAGTTAAGAAGGTCGTACCTGGTTAGCTGAAATCTACAGGAAATTAAAGGTTAAGATCCAGATTAATTCGACGCCTCTTACCACGATCGTCCTCGGACCAATTTATCTTTGAAATGATAGGGTCAACTTGTGGTTCATAGGCTATGAGTTGGTTTATTAGATCCGGAGCAGTTCTGGCAGTGAAGAGGAGTTCTTTCATAGGTTTTGACACGAACCCATTTCTCCGGCATCATCAAGAAACACACAAAGAAAATCATAAAATCCATCAACATTAAACAGTCCAAGTGGTTTCTGGTGTATGTTCAGGTTCGCCCAAGATAGAACTATAAAAATTTCCTCCAATGTGCCCAAGCCACCTGGCAAAGCAATAAAAGCATCAGCACGGTTAATCATTTCTACCAGTCGTTCAGACATACCTGGCACGATCAGTTCCTCTCCGTTTGATGATCCAATAAGATTTGCCTCTGCCAAGGGTTTTGGGATGATTCCCAAAACGTGACTGCCTCCTTCCTGTACAGCCTTTGAAACGATCCCCATAAGTCCAAGATTGCCTCCACCATATATTAAGTGCATATTCCTTGCATCTAAGACTCGACCCAATTCATGTGCTGCTTCTATGTATTGTGGTTTAGTTCCAACACTACTACCGCAAAACACACAGATGTTTTCAACTCGTCTTCTTGAAGTGGCTTCCATTTTTATATGTATTTCTTTCTCAACTCTGGATGCTTCAAAAGTGCAATGACGGGCTGAATTTATAGTACCTGAAAAGGGTGAGTAAAAATAGCACAAGTATCTTCCAGAGGACGATTAGTAGCGAAATAATATCGTGATAGTTAAAAAGGTCTGGATCCTGTCGGAGAAAATAAAAGAAAACAACAAAAAAAAAACAATTATTAAGAAAAGACAAAGAGATATAATATTTACAAGAAAAGTAACGGCTTGATTGACGTCTATGCGTCAGGGACAAGCTTCCCATCCAATTTTCTTATAAATTGGCAAACAGGGTCTTTTTGAGTCAGATTCCGAGACTTAACAGTTGTCTTTCCTTTGGAATTGTGTATGTAATTTGCGAATGGCTATGTGAACATATCCACTGGGATGCGTCTCAAGAGTTAAAGATATATCATCTAAAGACTCCTTACTCAAGCCATCCCTAATGAATTTAATTTTGTCTTCGCGATTATCAGACACCATTCCTAAAGAACGACAACGAGTGTTGCAATTAAATCGTGCACATTTAAAACAAACACCCATTTGCTTAGCTCTTCGTTTCTTTGCATAGGTGCTTCTTCCAAAACCAGGCAGATGTGAAATAAAAGAGTCAGAAGACTCACCTGCCAATCGGACTCGTGCTTCAATTACCCAATGAATATCATTAGGAACACCGTGAATTGTCAGTAACCTCATCCGTTCCAAGCGAGCTTTGTAAACTTTCATCAGAGATTTTTGAGGGAGAGAAGGAAATTGCTTGCGAAGATTTGCGAGAGCATCTTACATTTTGAAATGACTAATCCTGCAAAAATTAAAACACAAAAATAAAACACACCAAATCACAATATATACACAAATTGCATGGGTTGCCTCCCTGCTAGCGCTAAGTTTAAAGTCGTCAGCCAGACTTGGCTTCTCGAACGTTAAGCTGGATCTGAAAGTGTAACACTTTCTTTTTGTCGCTCAAATGATTCTCCCCAGTAGTGCTTGACACGCTTGTTTTTAACCTTGAAAGTTTTGTTAGCATCAGGATCATGTATCTCAACGGCTCTATTTGGTAAAACTTTGGTGATCACAAATGGACCTGACCACCGTGATTTTGGCTTCCATGGGAAGAATTTCACCTTGATTTGTTTAACAATACCTTCTACCCTGGTTCCAGTTGTATGCGCAATAACTTCTCATCATGTCTTTTCTTGCCCTTTTCTTTGTAAAATTTGGCATCCTCAAAAGGCTGATTGTGAAATTCCTCCAATTCGTTGAGTTGGTGAAACTTTTTCTCTTCTGTTGCTTGTAGTGCAAGAATTGGCTCCTTCAGTACAAAAGATGATTATCTTTAGGCTCCACAGGCAATTGACATGTTTTAAGTTTGTCAGTAGAACTTTGTCTTTCATCAGAGTTCTGAATGGTACTGTGTATCACATCGATGTTTGAAACATTCCTCCTTCTTTTCATCATCTGGGAAATTCATGGCCTTGAAAACATTGAATGTTACTTCTTGGTCATGTACCTCATGGTTAATTCTTCTTTTTGTACATCAATAATGGTTCGACCTGTAGCCAAGAATGGTCTCCCAAGGATGATTGGCACGTCTGCGTCTTCCTCCATATCAAGGACAATAAAATCTGCTGGGAAAATGAATTTGTCAACCTTGACCAGCACATCCTCAACTACGCCTCTCGGAAATACGAGCGTTCTATCAGCAAGTTGTAGTGAGACTGAAGTTGGCATTGTTTCTCCAATCTGCAGTTTCCTGAAAATAGAAAAAGGCATCAAGTTAACACTCGCACCTAAATCACACAGAGCCTTACCAAAGTTATGTTCTCCTATGACGCAAGGAACAGTGAAACTGCCAGGATCTTTCAACTTCGGGGGAAGTTTCCTCTGAATGATGGCACTGCATTCTTCTGTTAATGCTACTGTCTCGTAATCTCCCAATCTCCGTTTTCGTGAAAGAATATCTTTCATGAATTTGGCATAGGTGGCCATTTGTTCCAACGCTTCTGCAAATGGAATGTTGATATGCAGCTTTTTGAAGATCTCCAGGAACCGAGAAAACTTCTTGTCCAATTTGTTCTTCTGAAGACGTTGAGGAAAAGGTGGAGGTGGAGTGATCTGTTTTTTCCTTTGCTTCTTTTTCCTCCATCTGTTGCTTTGTTTCTTTTGGAACTTCCTCAACAGTTGTTTTGGCTAACATCTTTGTTGATTTCAGTACCGCTTTTTAACATGATGGCATGACATTGCTCCTTCCCCATGTTCCTTGGATTTGGCTCTGTGTTGCTAGGAAGGGTACCTGGCGGTCTGTAACTCTGAGCATTTGCCAGTTGTCCCATTTGAATCTCCAGTGCCTTAATAGAAGCAGATTGACTTTGAATTAATGCTGCTTGGGATTGAAACATAGCATCATATCTTGCTGCGTGAGAGTCGTGTTTTGCTTCTATCTTTTTCAAGTGGGTCAACACTTCTGTTATTCCTGGTTCATTTGCCTGCTCCTGGCTTTTGTTCTGTTGCTGGAATTCAGGTGGAGAATAGTTTTGCTGTTGGCCTGAATTGTTGCTCCATGATAAATTAGGATGATTCCTCCACCCTGGGTTGTAGGTGTTGGAATATGAATTGTTCCCCTGTCTGTTGAAATTATTGACATAATTCACCGTTTCTTCATGTTGGTTTGGTTCTGGTGCTCCTCCATATGGTGAACTTGTGGATCCAGCGATGTTCACAACTTGCGTGCTAAGTGTTTCTAGACATTTGCATATCTGATCCAGCCTGGTATTCACTGCTGTGTTTGCTCCAACTTCATAAATTCCTGCAATTCTTTGGATCATGCTCCTTTCTGTTGGCCACAAGGAATTGTTGTTGGCCATTTCTTCGATTAGGTCTCAGGCTTGATCTTCTCCTTTTTCCATCAAGGCTCCTCCAGCAGCAGCATCGATTGTGGTTCTCATTATTCCAGAAAGCCCATTATAGAATGTTTGGACTTGAAGCCATTTTGGAATCTCATGGTGAGGACATTTCCGAAGTAAATCTTTGTACCTTTCCCAAGCTTCGCAGAGGGATTCTGAATCTTGTTGTACAAAGGATGTGATGTCATTCCTCAATTTTCCGGTTCTGGCTGGTGGAGTAAGTACTTTGCAAGAAATTTGGTGGCTAAAGTGTTCCAAGTTGTGATGGAACCTGCTGGTAGTGAATGTAGCCAAGCTTTAGCTCTGTCCTTCAAGGAGTATGGAAAAACTCGTAGTCTCATTGCTTCTTCTGATGCTCTGTTGTAGTTAAAAGTGCCGCAAACTTCCAGGAAGTTGCTGATGTGGGAATTAGGATCTTCAGTTGCATTCCCCCCGAACTGAACTGACTGCTGAATCATCTGAATGCATGTTTTGATGTCACACGCATTTGCTGGTAAGGGAGGAAGTACAATACAGGAAATGAGTCTGTCAACCACCGGAATGGTTCTGTCTCGAATGGGAATTGGTGGTGCAACGTTCAAAGGTTCAGGTTCCATGTTGACTAAAGCTTCTTGGCCTTCTCGCCTTTCCCTTCTCAACCGTCTGATGGTTCTTTCAATTTCTGGGTCAAGCGGTCGGAGTTCAAAGCTTGTGGTTCGTCTCATGAAGTTTCTGAGAACCTGAAACACAAGAAAACAAAAACAATAAGTAAAAAGAAATTAGATACAGTAAGTAACGGTATCTAACCCAAAACTAATAGTGAAAGATAAATAAGTCCCGGCAACGGCGCCAAAAACTTGACCGGCGTAAACACACACGTATAACGTAAGCGCACGTATCGTTCAAGTAGTATAAAAATATCGATCCCACGAGGACTTAATTCCTACTCTATTGTTGTTTATTGATTTCATCTATTATTACAAATATCTAATTAAATGGAGAAGAGAATGATTGTTTGAATGGTTGAATGTGGTTTTACAAAATAAATAAATAAATAAAAAAGACAAAAGAAAATACTAAGGAAAATAACAAAAGACACAAAGATCTAGGTTCGTGAATCATTCTAATATCATTTAAAAGATGAAGTGGTTATTTTAAGTTTGTGTAATAAATCAGTTTACTAACCTGGAACACTAAATTATGCAAAAGCCTTTGTCGATGGTCAGACGCAAATACCCAGTTTAACCCAATTGAACCATATGTCTATGTCAACCAAATTATCTGGATTCATTAAGTTTAAGTTCCAATTATGGCTACCCCCGCCCCACAGGTATATTCCTATCCTGTAAGGAAATCTATTAAGGGGTTATCTATCCTCAAGGAAGATCGTGGGCTATTAAGTCTAAGGCTGAAACCTAAAATCCCTATGTCTAGTTCATTTTAGATTTACCACATCAATCTTATTGGTGAAAGGACAACAAGAAGCATTAAGCTTAAGACTTAATAAGTAAACCTTTAAATTACCCAAACTATAATAAAATAACCCCTTATAAACCGGTGATATTAGAATTCATCACAACCCCAGATAAACTACCACATAACGAGGGCTAGTAGTAACAACTTAAAAGTAAAAGACATAAAGTAAAAATACTGAAAAGTAAAAGACATAAGTAAAATTGAAAAGTAAAATAAAATAAAATGCTAAGGTAAAAGGAATTACTTTTACTACTACTAATTTAGATATCTCCAATAAAATAATATATAAACTTGTGATTCTTTCTCCAACCAGCCATATAGGCGGTATCATTTTTAAGTCAATATTTTAAATAGTGAAATATTATTTTTAAGGGAGATTAATCTAAATAGTAACAGTAAAAGAATTACCTTTCCCCTAGCTGGGGAAGTTACCTCCTATGGTAAATAGTAAAAACTGTAAAAAGTAAAAAGTAAAAATTAAATTACTATTATAACAAAACGTAATTAAAATTATTTACAAAACTAAAAACTAAAAATAAAAAAAAAAAACTAAAACTAAAGAATCTAGAGAGAGAAACTCTCTCTTTAGAAAGAATTTAAGAGAGAGGAAGGTGCAATGAATTCTGAAATCTCGAGCTCAATTATAGGCCTCGGTAGGATCCAACGTCGCGACGCCAGGTCCTCAGCGTCGCTACGCCAGTTTTGTCGATGTGGCACGCTCTGGTTCGCTGTTTGAAGATTCTGGATAAGCTGATAAGGTGACACGTGGCAGAGTGGTTGGTATTCAATTATTGTGACACGTGGCGGCTTCTGATTGGTCGCTGAGATTCTTATCCGCCACGTGTCAATAAGGATAGGATATCCAATAATTGATGCTGATGTGGCGCTGACGTGGCGGTGACATGGCGACGACGTGGCGACACGTGGGAAAGAGACTGTCGGCACCGTAGATTTGCGACATGTGTCACTTCCTGATTGGCTGATGATGATGTGGCACGACACGTGGCAATTTGACTTGTTGACTTGCTGACGTGGCTGATGACATGGCGGTGACGTGGCGACACGTGGCGATGATGACTGTCGGCACCGTAGGATGCTGACACGTGGCACGGCGCACGTTAGCAGATCGGCTGTGATGGTGACACGTGGCACGGCGCATTTTAGCAAAGTCAAACTTTTCTCAGATTCTGATTTGTGGACCCGGCGCACGTTAGCACTGTTCGGTGTATTTTAGACGTCGCGACGCGGAAGGCTTGGCGTCGCGACGCGCTAAAGACCAAAATATCCCTGTTGACGCATTTTTGTCCGTTTTTGCCCCAAATTGCCTCCAATGCTTTCCAAACTTTATTTATCTACAAAATAACACAAAACATATCAAAACGTTCACAAAACTCAAGAAACTATACAAAATATTAGGTCAAATGAGTGGGAATAAGTGATATAAATATCACTCATCATTTGTCTAGTATCAATATACAACCGGTATGGATAAAATCCCATAACGTACACCCTCACAGATTTGGGACGATCTCGGATGTAGTTATAGAAAGATACCCATAAACCGTACTGACAAGACGGACCAAGAAACATGTATTCAATACACGTCACTTTAAAGCTTATTTCTTATCGGGATTTTCCTCAGGAGGAAGCTATACTCTACATCAAATGCAGAATTTTAATCTAAATCATTTTCTAAACAATTCAATTCTACCTATATAAAACATAACTTAATTTAACGTGAAATTTCCGTTACATTTCCGTTAGCGTAGACCGAAAAAGTCAAGAAACATATAAGATTATATGCATGTGTGAACATTAAAATTGGATTAAATATCAAATAGCAAGCATCAATAATGTAATGGATGAAGTATCAGACATGCTCTGATACTATTTTTGTTGGGGTTTTTGGCGATGGGCGCAGCGGAATCGCTGTTCGGGCGAAATCATAATTTAAAACTTTTTCAAATTACCGAATAAATTATTCAATATCTAATATGAATAATTTATTCATTTTTCACCTAAACCTATTTATTCGATATCAAATAATGACATAAATATGTATGAAACGTCGCGAAACTTTTACGAAAAATATTTTTCCGCAAAATGGCTTAAAACGCATTTTTGACCGAACCGACCACCCAACACTTATGGAGACTGCCCAGGTTAGCCCCAAAAGTTTTAGGGCAGTTCATGGGCTACCCGAACAGTGACAAATTCATTGTTTGGAATGTCACCTGGTTGGCTCAAAAGTCATCCGGTAACGCCGTTTTTGGCCGTTTTCGCTTTTTCGACTCCGAAATACTTTCCGGTAATTGTTCCAACTCCCAAAACACATCCAATACATTCATAAGACATCAAATTAATTACAAAATTTCCAGTTTAACCAGAACTGATCCAGAAACCGAAATTGCCATTTTTCATGCTTTAAATCCAAATTTTCAACATTAATCAAATTAATCTCAACACCAATTCAAGTCACCACATATGAACAACCCAAGAACAATTCTAGGCATTAAAAGAGTGGTCATAACACTCTAGAATGGCAACATGTCATCTAATGACCAAATTGGATACTAATTACAATAATTTCATCCAATATACTTCACACAAGCTTCATTAGGTTCCAATCCATCATCCACAACCAAAAGCCCCAAATTTTAAAACAAAGAAGAAACCCTAGATCTCAATAGATCTTCAAGAAACAAGAAACAAAATTTCTAAGCTAGGGATTTGAAAAATGGCCTTAAATCTCCTAGTTCCTTAGCCTTTTTTTTTATTTCCTTCTTTTCTTCATGGATTCTTCAAACAAACTTTGGAACCCATTTTTCATTTGTTTCTCACGGCAATGGATGAAAGATTAATGAAGAAAATAATTTTTTTTCTTTTTAAAGTAGTATTACCGACTTTCGAGGGCATTTTTGTCCTTTTTGAAAATTTAATCCAATTAAAAATAATTAACTTTATGATAACCAATCAAATTAGCACACATAAAGTATAACTAAACCATACCATATGTTCCAATAATAATTAAAGAAATTTCATAACATTTATGGAAAAAGTTTAATTAATTAATTATTCAAATATTTAACAATTAAATATCAAAATAATCATTTAATATAATTATTATATATATGTATTTTTATTTACAATAAATAACAAATACATATATTTATGGCATGTGTCAAAATCTCATTTGACGATTAATTAATGTGTATCTAATCGTATTATGTATCAAATACAAATACACGATAATTACGATGGACCAAAAATGCCTTAATGTATGTGTTATCGTTTAACCGATTAAACGATTCGAATTAACTCACTTAATCCGATAAAGTATTATGAATAATCTGTATTATTCATATCGCGTTGCCCAAGTGCTCAACGAGTACACTTCATATTGTGGACTCACTAAGTTTAGGTTTATCCGTCACAAAATCCAATTTCATGTCCATAATTCACCCACTCATGAATTATGACGACCGCGGATAATCTCGCTAAACTATGCAAGTCGAGTTCATTGCATACGTATAATCCATATGTCACAGGCTATCCGTATTATACCTGGGATATAGATGAGAACGTTAAAACCTATTCGGTATAATACAATCGACTTTCAATTTACGATCTCAAAATAACACTCGTGTAGACACAGAAATCGGCGACGCTGTTCTAGGCTCACGGCCCAGTCGGGAGTACGGAATAGCCCGCGGGGAACTAAACTGGAGAATAATGGAGTCACCACCCGGTGTGAACCTAGAAAATGATTTAAGGCTGCACTCACCCCTCACAAGGGAAGACCTCAAACATTGGGTTCGGAATGGTCCCTTACTTATGCCACTTGTAATGAAATGATTTGTGCAATAACTTAACCGAATCTACGAAACATATATGCTCAAGATTAACTTAGATCTAGTTCGCATTCACCAAAGTAAATCATATGTCTAAGTTTGCATGCTTTAAAAGTAAGTCATCATAACGGCAAACACACGACAACACACAATAATCTCATGAACATATTGAATTATCAAACATAGAAAATAAATAACAACCTAAGGATAAACGTAAATTAAATTTCTAATGCAAAAGTAAATAACTAAATCATGCATAAAGAAATAACATAATATCGACTAAATCATGCTTAAAAATAAATAACATATGAACGACTAAATCATGCTCAAACACAAGGTTGGATGAAACAAAATATGTGTGTCTCTCGAGTGGTACGTGGCATTGTATCTTGAGTGCAGACCGTAATACCGTCCATTTGGATTCGGCTACATAATTTATGTTCGGGTTTCCATCCGATATACCGCATGAGATAACACATATTCCATTCATCCCATGGCCATAGCACACATTAACCAACAATACTCATTCAAAGAAATAAAATAAATAACGGAAAGAAAGTGCGGGAATAAATAAAAAGGGTGCCCTCAAGTCTAACCTCTTAAGTCGTCTCTTGGAAGTGGGCTACGCGGTTGTCGGAAGGGTTAATGCTCCGTAACTTTTCCGGTTCACTGGTTCAATGTTTTCCTTCGCTGTTTTGCTATTTTGGGCTACTGTTTTACTCCGTTTCACTACTGTTTTTGGACTGTTTGGAGGTACAATTTTTGGGACTGTTTGGGGTTATTTATGGGACTGTTTGGGGTTTTTTGGGGACTATTTTGGGATCAGTTATAGAGGTAGTTTTCTCACGTCCATAATAGTTTCTAGCTCCACGTAAATTCTATTTTTTGTATGTGCTGTTCACGCCATGATGTTACTACTGCTTTGTTCAATCTGTGGAGGTTTCTTTGTTCTTCACGTCCATGCCTATGTGTCACAGTGTCGAGCATGCACTGCTGGCTGGTGCCTTGTGTTCACGTCCACGCTGATTTGGTTTTAGTGCTACGGCTGGCGTGAGGTGAGGTTGATCTGTCGGTAGCTATTAGGGTTATTGAGTGATCACTGGATGGTTTGTTTGCATTTGGTGTATGGAGTTGCTGTTGTTTATGATTTTTGTTTGTTTGTTGTCGGTTGCATGGAGAATGAGAGGGTTGGTGAGGGGCGTATATTTGGCGTGAATGAGGGTTGTTTCGTGGGTTTGTGATTATTTTGTGAAGATGAATGAGATGTTGGCTACGTGAGGGCTGTGAGTAGTTTAGGGTTTTGGCTGGTTTAAGGGGTGAGTTGTGTGAGGGGGGCTTTGTGTGGCCGAGAGAGAGATAGATGCAGTCAATGAGAGAGCCGAATGTGAGAGAGGAAGGCTGTCGTGAGTATTTTTTGTTTAGGGTTTGTTTTCGTGAGAATGAGCCAGGGGTTTTAAGGTTGGGTTTAGGCTTCTTTTTATAGGCAAATGTTGGGGTAATCCTTGTGTGAAAAGGGAAAGGATTTGTGTAATTATGGGGATATTTTTTAATTAGTGTACGATAAGGAAAAGATCTCTTTAATTAGGGATGTGATTTGATTTTATTTGATTTCTTCTCTTTTAATTAGGGATATGATTTACTTGAATTAGGAAAGTGTTTGATGAGATTTGATTTGTATCTTTTAATTAGGGAAAGTGATTTGTCTTGATTTTAGCATGTGTTTAATGTGTGATTTGGTTATTTTGGTGGTGGGCGTGGGCTTGGCTTATTTTGGTCAGCTTCGTGTATGGCTTGGTGGTGTGTGGGTTTGGTGTGTGTCTTGCGGGGGTTTGGGCTAAGGATGTGTTTTAAAACAGAGGTCCAACAAGCGAACCCGAAGCTAAACAAGCGAATTAAATCCAACAAGATGGCAATGTCTGACTCTTCCCTTCCGACGTCTGTTTCCCACGACTTCCAAAATTTAAAGAGGTAGTGTCTCCATGTGAGACTCATCATCGGGACTTATATGCAAAAATGCAATGCCTACAGTCGCCCCCACTTTGATGGGACTTGTGCAGTGTGTAACAATTACAATCCTATCAAAGTATATGCAGTGCATTTTTTACTTATCTGGCTTGCCAGCTGCCACCTGACTTGCCTTCTGTTTCTAACTGAATGATTTGGTGGTGCCATACCCGAGGTGTCGCGGTTGTTTTAAATTGAGTTGATCTAGTTGTGCCATACCCGGCGTGCTAAACCCCATACCCGAGGTGTCGCGGTTGCGTCTCCATACCCAGAGTGTCGCAGTAGTGTCTCCATACCCGGCGTGTTAAACCCCATACCCGAGGCTTCGTGGTTGCGTCTCCATACCCAGAGTGTCGTAGTAGTGTCTCCATACCCGAAGTGTCATATTCGACATGCTAAACCCTATACCCGAGGCGTCGCGATTGCATCTCTAAACCCAGAGTGTCGCAGTAGTGTCTCCATACCCGGAGTGCCATACCCGGCATGCTAAACCCCATACCCGAGGCATCGTGATTGCGTCTTCATACCCAGAGTGTCGCAGTAGTGTCTCCATACTTGGAGTGCCATACCCGGCATGCTAAACCTCATACCCGAGACATCGCGGTTGCGTCTCCATACTCAGAGTGTCGCAGTAGTGTCTCCATACCTGGAGTGCCATACCCGGCGTGCTGATAATGTCTGTCTTCATGCCATACCCGGCGTGCTGATAATGTCTGTCTCCATACCCGAAGTGTCATACCCGGCATGCTGATAATGTCTGTCTCCCTACCCGGAGTGCCATACCCGGCATGCTGATAATATATGTCTCCATACCCGGAGTACCATACCCGGCGTGCTGATAATGTGTGTGCCTCAAGCCTAGGACTCATCCCCAAAATCGATACTGATTTGGGCCTCGCCCCGAGACTGATACTGATATGGGCCTCGCCAATGGGATTCATTCCCGGATTCATTTCAAAACTCTGATGATGTGGGCCTCAACCCTGTGATTCATTCCCGGTTTCATTCCAAAATTCTGACGATGTGGGCCTCGACCCTGGGATTCATTCCCGGATTCATTCCAAAACTCTGATGATATGGGCCTCGACCGTGGGATTCATTCCCGGATTCATTCCAAAACTCTGATGATGTGGACCTCGACCCTGGGATTCATTCCCGGATTCATTCCAAAACTCTGATGATGTGGGCCTCGACCCTGGGATTCATTCCCGGATTCATTCCAAAATTCTGACGATGGGGGCCTCGACCCTGGGATTCATTCCAAAACTCTGACGATGTGAGCCTCGACCCTGGGATTCATTCCCGGATTCATTCCAAAACTCTGATGATGTGGGCCTTGACCCTGGGATTCATTCCCCAAATTGCTGATAGTGTGGGCCTCGGCCCTGGGATTCATTCCTGAACCTTGCTCCATTCTCGGAGTGCCATTTCCGGCTTGTTCATTCCCGAACCTTGCTTCATTCTCGGAGTGCCATTCTCGACTTGTTCATTCCCGAACCTTGCTCCATTCTCAGAGTGTCATTCCCGGCTTGTTCATTCCCAAACCGTGCTCCATTCCCGGAGTGCCATTCCCGGCGAGTGATGCAGTGGGCCTCGACCCTGGGACACATCCCGGAATTACTGATGTGGGCCTCGACCCTGGGCTCATCCCCAAAACTACTGATGATGTGGGTCTCGACCCTGGGACTCATCCCAAAAACTGCTGATGTTGTGGGCCTCGACCCTGTGACTCATCCCTAAACTGATACTGATGTGGGCCTCGACCCTGGGACTCATCCCCAAACTGATACTGATGTGGGCCTCGGCCCTAGGACTCATCCCCAAACTGATACTGATGTGGGCCTCGACCCTACGACTCATCCCCAAAACTGATACTGATGTGGGCCTCGACCTTGGGATTCATTCCAAAACTGCTGATAATGTGGGCCTCGGCCTTGGGATTCATTCCCGAAATTACTTA
Organism: Zanthoxylum bungeanum; assembly: GCA_019454045.1. NCBI lineage: Eukaryota > Viridiplantae > Streptophyta > Magnoliopsida > Sapindales > Rutaceae > Zanthoxylum > Zanthoxylum bungeanum. Next base: position 45,283 of record SKCR01038887.1, on the reverse strand, counting down.
TAATATGAGCCTCGACCCTGGGATTCATTCCCCAAACTGCTTGACTTTGCCGCTTTTTCCTTTTCTTCAAAACTTGTGAACAAAAATAAAACAAAAAATACGTGTATGTGACGTGTATGCATGCATGCATGAATGTGTCTCCTATTCAGATGGGTTAGGCCTCCTTTGTGCTACTCGGTGTCCTTCGCCTATAGCTGTCTTTGGTCGCCCCATGGGCCTGCTTACAGTTTCTTTCTGTCAATTCTCTTCTGGTGATTGCTCAGTTTTCTTTGGTCTCATGACTCAAGATTCTGTTATGTCCCTTATTCGCGAAGTGGTAGACTGGTCGCCCCCAGTCTTGCATTAGGTCAAGGTGGACCACATGATATGGCATTCTATATCATCATATTATATCACATGCTATGAAAAAGTCCAAATAGTTACACATATTATTGCCCTCAAAGAATGCCCAGTATTGAAACCAGAGAACCTTCAAAACATTCAACGCAACTCAAATCCAAGTCTTGGAATAAATTATCTAAGCCAGACTTAAAGTGTGTGTGTGTGCAAAGGTTCTTTTGCAGATTCATCCCCAGTTAAGCCAACTCAATGATTTTGTCAAAAAATGGGATCGATGGGTCAAACCAACCTAGATGTCTCAATTATGCCTGCAGTTGGTTTTTTGTGCTCAATGTGGTATGATTTTCTTTCTCTTTTGTCTCTTTCTTTTTTCTTTTCATTTTGACCTTCTTTTTCTTCTTTTCTTTTCTTTTTCTTTTTTTTTCTTTCTCTTTTTTTTCAACACACCTACCCTTTAAGGTAGCATTTCTCCTTATGGTGGTCCTAATACTCGCCCATGGGTAGCTTCACGCTTATCGGTTATAGGTGGTTCAATTCTTTTCTTTAGAGACTTTTCTTTTCATTTTCAACCATACCACACATCATAACATAAGCAAATCAAGATAGACATCTAAGCAAACGGTCATTCACCGACCTACAATTTCTTCAACTAGTCACATTGCCAACTACTCAGTTTTCTCCACTAAGAACCTATAGTGAAGAGCTTACGAGTCTAACATAGATCAATCATTCAAAATATCAGATAAAAGCACATCAAGAGTTTATCGTTTCTAAGATTTCACCCTAAAGCAAACGGTTTCATCATCGGACTTATGTCTAACTATCAACGACTAAAAACAAACAATTTTTTTCTTTTTTCTTTTTTCTTTTTTTTCTCTTTTTTTTCTTCTTTTTTTTTCTCTTCATTTTTCTCTTTTTTATTTTTTTTTTCTTTGAAGGCCCTCCCGGATGGTCTTTCTATTATTGCCGTAAGGTTTTCTGTTGCTCGATTTCCTTTTCCCCGATATCCATGTTTGCTAAACTCTTCTTGACAAGCCCTTTTTTTCCTAACCCAACGGATATCTATGATGGCTTTTAAGACACGTGGGTTAACATGATGCGTGAATACATGAGATGCATGAGATGCATGCGATGTATGAGATATAATATGCGAGTGGTTATTAAAAGCATAAATGGGCAACTTCTATAGGATATACAACTATGGTTCACATGCGGGTTTATAGGAGTGTAGACAAAGGCTCCCGTCGGCGAAGGATTGCCCACAACTAGGTCTCCCCACTCAAGGGTTCGAGCAACCAAGTGAGCACACCTTTTTTATACCTTAAGGTACGTGCCAACGAGTTATGGTACGTGATTGACTGTCAAATGGATTTCCTATTGTAGATTCCCTAGAGGGAGGGTGGAGCGAACTCTCTTAAATACCCAAGCATCTTAGGCTCTTATCGCCTTGGTGACAGGAATAAATAACAAGTCCTCCAAATTAGTCTGTCACAGTGAGCTATGGGTAAATGATTATCTAGGTGCCTTCACAGCTTTTCCTTATAGAAAGGTAGTGAATTAAGGAAGACACCAAACCATTACCTATCCTTAATAATGCCTTTGATTAAACCCCTTCAACCCACAGTAGACACGGTTAACTAAAGCACAAATCACAATCACTACAAGACATTATTTCAGGGCCGATTCTCTATCCCCATTGGAGTCGCTAGACTGTAGACATAGAAATCGGTGACGCTGTTCTAGGCTCGCGGCCCAGTCGGGAGTACGGAATAGCCCGCGGGGAACTAAACCGGAGAATAATGGAGTCGCCACCCGGTGTGAACCGAGAAAATGATTTAAGGTCGCACTCACCCCTCGCAAGAGAAGACCTCGAACCGTTGGGTTCGGAATGGTCCCTTACTTATGCCACTTGTAATGAAATGATTTTTGCAATAACTTAACCGAATCTACGAAACATATATGCTCAAGAGTAACTTAGATCTAGTTCGCATTCACCAAAGTAAATCATATGTCTAAGTTTGCATGCTTTAAAAGTAAGTCATCATAACGGCAAACACACGACAACACACAATAATCTCATGAACATATTGAATTATCAAACACAAAAAATAAATAACAACCTAAGCATAAACGTAAATTAAATTCCTAATGCGAAAGCAAATAACTAAATCATGCATAAAGAAATAACATATTATCGACTAAATCATGCTTAAAAAAAATAACATACGAACGACTAAATCATGCTCAAACATAAGGTTGGATGAAATAAAATATGTGTGTCTCTCGAGTGGTACGTGGCATTGTATCCCGAGTGCAGACCGTAATACCGTCCATTCGGATTCGGCTACGGAATTTACGTCCGGGTTTCCATCCGATATACCGCACGAGATAACACATATTCCATTCATCCCATGGCCATAGCACACATTAACCAACAATACTCATGCAAAGAAATAAAATAAATAACGGAAAGAAAATGCGGGAATAAATAAAAAGGGTGCCCTCAGGTCTAACCTCTTAAGTCGTCTCTTGAAAGTGCGCTACGTGGTTGTTGGAAGGGTTAATGCTCCGTAACTTTTCCGGTTCACTGGTTCAACATTTTCCTTCGATGTTTCACTGTTTTGGGCTACTGTTTTACTCTGTTTCACTACTGTTTTTGGACTGTTTGGAGATGCAGTTTTTGGGACTATTTTAGGGTTATTTATGGGACTGTTTTGGGGTTCTTTGGGGAATGTTTTGGGATCGGTTATAGGGGTAGTTTTCTCATGTCCAGAATGGTTTCTAGCTCCACGTTCATTCTATTTTTGTTTGCAAGCGCTGTTCACGCCACGATGTTGCTGTTTTGTTCAATCGGTGGAGGTTTCTTTGTTCTTCACGTACATGCCTATCTGTCACAGTGTCGATCATGTACTGCTGGCTAGTGCTTTGTGTTCACGTCCACGCTGATTTGGTTTTAGTGCTACGACTGGCGTGAGGTGTGGTTGATCTGTCGGTAGCTATTAGGGTTATTTAGTGATCACTGGATGGTTTGTTTGCAGTCGGTGTATGGGGTTGCTGTTGTTTATGATTTTTGTTTGTTTGTTGTCATTTGCATGGAGAATGAGAGGGCTGGTGAGGGGCGTTTATTTGGCGTGAATGAGGGCTGCTTCATGGGTTTGTGATTATTTTGTGAAGATGAATGAGATGTTGGCTACATGAGGGCTGTCAGTAGTTTAGGGTTTCGGCTGGTTGAAGCGGGTGAGTTGTATGGGGGAGGCTTTGTGTGGCCGAGAGAGAGAGAGATGCAGTCAAGGAGAGAGCCGAATGTGAGAGAGGAAGGTTGTCGTGAGTATTTTTTTGTTTAGGGTTTGTTTTCGTGAGAATGAGCCAGGGGTTTTAAGGTTGGGTTTAGGCTTCTTTTTATAGGCAAATGTTGGGGTAATCCTTGTGTGAAAAGGGAAAGGATTTGTGTAATTATGAGGATATTTTTTAATTAGTGTGCGATAAGGAAAGGATCTCTTTAATTAGGGATGTGATTTTATTTTATTTGATTTCTTCTCTTTTAATTAGGGATATGATTTACTTGAATTAGGAAAGTGTTTGATGAGATTTGATTTGTATCTTTTAATTAGGGAAGGTGATTTGTCTTGATTTTAGCATGTGTTTAATGTCTGATTTGGTTATTTTGGTAGTGGGCGTGGGCTTGGCTTATTTTGGTGGGCTTGGTGTGTGGCTTGGTGGTGTGTGGGCTTGGTGTGTGTCTTGCGGGGGTTTGGGCCAAGGATGTGATGAGTGGAAAATATATCAATATTTACCGCCCCTTTTACTTAATATTTTGTTTAGTTTCTCGGGTTTGATGAACGTTTTGATGTGTTTTAGTTTATTTTTCAGATAAAATAATATTGGGACACAATGAAATCATTTAGGATGAAATATGGGTCAAATAAGAGCAAAAATTGGACTTGACATATTAATTTTGGAGATTGGAAACTTGAAAGGGCGTTTTAACGAAGTGCTGTTTTGGAAATTCCAATTTTGCGCATCTGTCGTATTTTGGGTATAACTATTTACTCCGATATCGGATTGAGCTGATTCAAGTTCCATATTGAAGAAGACTAAAATATCTACAACTTTGAAAAACAAAATAATTTCGAATTCTGAAGATTTCATGCCCGCAATTGATAAACTATCCAGAAGTGTGTTATGTGTAATTATTAAAGTCATTTTCAATCATTTTTAAAGCAAAAAAATAAATTAATAAATAAATAAATAATAAAAATTATCAAATCACCACCAAACATGATAAGCAATTAGTGGAGCAATTAATAATGGATTTGGTGGAGCAATTAGTGGAGCAATTAATAATGGATTTGGTGGATGATTTGATGGAGGCAAAGTTTTGCCTATAAATACCAAGCCATTTCATTTGTAAATTCATACTTTCTTCTAAGGAATTCCTTAAGAATACTAAGAAGATTGTATCTTATTGGTTTATTTACAGGTTTCAGTAATTAATTTCCGCTTTCGTACTTTCTTTTCCTTACTTTTCAGTTTTTACTTTCTGCAATTTACTTTTACGCACAGTACTTTTCTTTCTTTAATTTTTAGTTTTTACTTTTCAGTAATGAGGAGGTAACTCCCATTTGCTGGGGTAAAGGGTAAAACTTTTATTACTAATATTTAGATTAATCTCCCTTACTTATAATATATAAACTAGTTAAAACCTGACTTAATGAGGATACCGTCATATTGGTCGGTTGGTAATTATTTAAATTGGTTTTAACCTGACTAAATTGGATACCGCCTGATTGAGAGGCAAGCAAACGGTATTCAGTTGAAATGTGTGAGAAAAGAAGTGGCTCAGCAGGTAATGGAAGAAGTACACGCCGGGGTATGTGGTCCGCACATGAACGGGTTGAATTGTCCCGCAAGATAGTGAGACAAGGTTTTTACTGGTTAACCATGGAGACAGACTGTGCGAAGATGGTAAAGCACTGTCATAATTGTCAAGCACACGGCAATTTGAATCAATTTCCGCACACAGAGTTGCATGGGCTGTCAGAGTCGTGGCCTTTCTCAGCATGGGGAATTGATATGATTGGAGAGATTCGATCGAATGCATCGAATGGGCATCGCTTCATAGTAGTGGCAGTAGATTACTTCTCAAAGTGGGTGGAAGCCGAGTCATTCCACAACGTTACAGCGAAACAGATGACAAAGTTTATAGCTCGGAATCTCATTTGTCGGTATGGTATGCTGCACCATATGGTTACAGATAACGGAGTTCAGTTCCAGGTGAAACAAAGGAAATGCTACAGAAATACATGATAGGCCATCATAAGTCATCATCGTACAGGCCGCAGGCAAATGGGGCAGTTGAGGCAGCCAACAAGACTATAAAGATGATTTTAGCCAAGATGACAGAAAACTGCAGATATTGGGCCGACAAACTACCGTATGCTTTGTGGGGGTACAGAACATCAGTGAGAACAGCAACAGGTGCCACACCTTACTCTCTAGTCTACGGAATGGAAGCAGTATTGCCAGTGGAAGTGGAAATACAATCTATGAGGGTATTAGCAGAGGCAGAGTTACCGAAACAAGAATGGGCTGCACAGAGGTTTGATCAGTTAGTACTGCTGGATGAGAAGAGAACGAAGTCTTTGTATCACATGCAGTTGTATCAGAAGAGACTGGCCCGAGAATTCAACAAGAAAGTACGTCCCACCAAGATCAGAAAGGGTGATTTGGTACTTAAGCAGTCGAGGCCGTCGACGACGGATCCGAGAGGAAAGTTCAGACCTAACTGGGAAGGACCTTATATAGTGCAGAAAGTAATGGGAAATGGAGTAGTGAGACTCTCAGACTTAGAAAGAAATGAGTTCACCGAGCCGATCAACGTAGACAGATTGAAGTAGTACTTTGCATAAGGGAGAGAAGACTGAGCAGTCATCAGAAAGATTGACAGAAGACCTAACCCAATGGGATAAGAAACACATGCATGCATGCATACACGTAACATACCTTGCATTCTCTTCGTGTTTGTTTGGTTTTGTGTTCGCATGTTCAAAGAAGAAAAAAGGAAGCGGCAGAGATGAGCCAATCAAAAGCAACGTCAGCGCAGTTTCAGATTTGGGGATGAGTCCCAGGGGGCGAGGCCCACATCAGCAGTTTTGGGGATGCGTCTCAGGGTTGTAACCCACGTCAGCAACTTCGAGGATGCGTCCCAAGGTTGTAACCCACGTCATCAGCAGTTTTGGGGATGCGTCCTGGGGTTGTAACCCATATCATCAGCAGTTTTGGGGATGCGTCCCAGGGTTGTAACCCATGTCATCAGCAGTTTTGGGGATGCGTCCTAGGGTTGTAACCTATATCACCAGCAGTTTCAGGGATGTGTCCCAGGGTCGAGGCCCACCTTTTGGCAACGTTATCGGGATGCGTCCCAGGTTTGAGGCCCCCGTTGTCGGTTGCAGTTATCGGGATGTGTCCCAGGGTCGTTGGCCTCCTGCATCGTCAGTGTTGGGATGCGTCCCAGGGTCGAGACCTATATTTTGTCAGCGATATCGGGATGCGTCCTAGGGTCGAGGCCCCCGTTTTCGGTTGCAGCTATCGGGATGCGTCCCAGGATTGAGGTCCACTACGGCATCAACTCAGGTCGAGGCAGCAGGCAAGTCAGATGGCAGCTGGTGAGCTAGCTAAGTGAAAATGCATTGCATAACATTGATAGGATTGTCACTGTTACACATTACACAAGTCCCATCAAAGTGGGGGCGACTGTAGGCACTGCATTTTGCATAAGTCCCTACGATGAGTCTTATTTGAAGACACTAGCTTTTAAGTCACGGAAGTCGCGGGAAACGGACGTCGGAAGGGGAAATTCAGAACGAGCATGTCATCAGATTTATTTCACAAGTTCACTATTTTTCATTTGTGCTGCGTTCGTGACCACGTTCGAACGTCAAACAGATTACGAGTGTTCGAATCAGCGTTCAAACGGCGTCGGTATTTCTGGTTTTGCTGCTGGCCTCACGCCCAAGCCCAATTAGCCCACCAAAGCCCATAAAACACATCCCAATTAATAAAACACATATTTAACACATGGGGAATTAAATAAAATATTAATTAAATCATATACCAAATTAAATAAAACGTTAAAATCAATCAACCAATTATATTCCCAATCAAGAATATTGTATTCCTAACTTAACAAATATTATGCCTAAACAACACCAATTAAATATATTGGCTTCCTAATTTGAACTATTTTGTCCCCCCTCAATCTTAGGATTCCTTGTTTGACACCAAATCAAATCCCCCTTAAATGTCAAATATCTTTCCTTGTCAAGCAAGATTTAACCCTAGCCCTTTGCCTATAAAAGGAGCCCAATTCCAACCCTTGAGACCCCCTAGCTAATTCATAGAAGAAAAAACCTCTCTCCAACTCCCACATTCACGCATACCAAACAAAAAAAAAGAAAAGAATTTCCTCCCCTCCTCCACCCTTGCTTTACCGAAAACCACACCCCCTAAACACCATACAACCACCGAAAAATCACAGCCCTAAACACCATCCACCCACGCCAACAAACCATCTACAACAGCAACTAAAAAGCCACACTTTTAATCCCCTAAAACAGTAACCGAAAATCTGCATTTTAAGCCTTTAGAAACACCCAAAAACAGTAGCCTAAAACACCAAAAATAGTGAACAAAATACAGCAGAAATACAGTAGCAAAACAGCAGCGAATCGGAGTCGAAACAGCAGCAATCGAAGTCAAAACAGTAGCTTGAGTAGTGGAACAGCGAGGAAAGGCGTGAACCTGTGAACCGGAGGAGTTGCGGAGCATTCCCCCCTTTTTCGATGACCGTGAACCGTACTTCCGAGAGTCGACATAAAAGGTTAGACCTGAGGGTACTTTTCCTATTATTTCCATCTATTTTTTTAACTGTTTTATTCATCTTTATCGCATGAGAGTCATTTATTAGTGCATGATTGTGGCCTTTGAATGAATGAAAAATGTGTCGCCTCTCGTGGTATATAGGATGGAAACCCGGACATAAATTTCATAGCCGATTCCGAATGGACGGTAGTATGATCTGTACTCGGGATACAACTCCACGTACCACTTGGGTACACGGCACATACATTATTTTATCTTGATTTTTTTATTGTCGTCATTTATTTTCTGCATCTTATTTGTTTGAGTAATGATGAAGTCAAGCGCATGGGCTTAGTAAGTGCGATTAAAGGTCCTCTATTTCAAAGGGGTTAAAATCCTTTACCACGATGCTTCGCCGCGTCGGACGATGTATATTCATTTGAATGTGAGATGTGTTCAATCGGGTATACGAAGTCCGATATCGTTGTTTCTATTTTTATATGCATTATGATTAGATAAAGTGCATGGGCTTAGTAAGTGTGATTAAAGGTCCTCTATTTTGATAGGTTAAAATCCTTTACCACGATGTTTTGCCGCGCCGGATAATGTATATTCGATTGGATGTGAGATATGTTAAATCGAATACACGAAGTCCGATATCATTGTCTTTACTTCTTTATGTATGTATTGTGTTGTTTGCGCATGGGCTTAGTAATTGCGATTAAAGGTCCTCTATTTTGAGAGGTTAAAATCCTTTACCACGATGCTTCACCGCACCGGATAGTGTATATTCGATTGGATGCGAGATTAGTTCAATCGGATACGTGAGGTCCTACATTGTGGATTTGTTTGTCTATGTATGTGTTGCATGCATCAGGTCTGGTTCCGTTCGAACGCGTTCTCGAACGCCACACGAATGTGAACCTTCTGTTTACCGGTCAAACGCGTTCTCGAATGCTATGCGAACGCGCACGCATTTTCTTAGTTTCATCATGCATCAGGTCTGGTTCCGTTCGAACGCATTCTCGAACGCTATACGAACGTGAACCTTCTGTTTACCGTTCGAACGCGTTTACGAAAGCGCACCCATTGAACTGAGTCCTTTTCATCAGATTTCGTGCATAATTGTCCCTAATAGTTATCTCTTCATATGATGAACATGATTGCTTCTCTGTATTACGCAAGTTTGTGCCTTTGTCGTTCATCTGTATTCCCCACATGTATGAGTACAATGTGTTTATTAACTTGTATGCTTGCCGTATGTTAATTTATCTTCATGCATGTGAATTGAGACATAGATTATATGAAATTAGGCTGTATGCAAATTGAGACATGGATTATATGAAAATAGGTTGTATGCAAATTCGGATATAGGTTGTATGTAAATATGAAGATGTGTTACATGTAAATTTAGATGAACTTTTTGATGTATGCATGCGAACTTAGCAGTAAATCATCCTTGGAAATATGTTGCTTAGGCTTGGTTAGATTATTGCACAAATCATTTTATTACAAGTGGCATAGGTAAGGGACAATTCCGAACCCACGGTTTGAGGTCTTCCCTTGCGAGGGGTGAATGCGGCCTTAAATCTCATTTTCCCGGTTCACACCGGGTGGCGACTCCATTATTCTCCGGTTTAGTCCCCCGCGGGCTACTTCGTACTCCCAACCGGGCCGCGAGCCTGGAACAGCATGCGTCGCCCAGTTTCTGTGTCCCACAGTAATAGTATTAGAAATGTTGGAGCATTATTGGATGGTTCGTCTTGTCAATACGGAGATGAATGAGTTCTTACTACTTATATCCAATACCATCATTATTATTAGGGTATAAGTGTTCAGAACTTGGGTTGCTCTGGTAAAAAATTAGATGTAGCGTGATGAGTTAACGCAGTCACCCAATATCGTCATTAGTGTGAGGGTGTATATACGAAGCTCATTAGTGCACATTGAAAAGTATACACCTAGAGCACATCTTAATTCAATATCGTCATTAGTGTGAGGATAAGAAACGATTCAGGACCAAACTAAGAGTCACATGAAGTGATTGACCTTAGAGGTCTACCTAATGAGTTTATAAAGGCCAATATCGTCATTAGTGTGAGGCTGGATTAAATGTCATAGGATCCACTTCCCGCTATGAAATTTTGGTAGTCAAATTTATATTTTTCCATTATAGGAGATTACGGAATTATGTAAAGTATTGGGAGGGCACTAATAGATTTAAAATTCCATAATCAATTAGTGTTATTATTTTTGAAGTGAAAAATGTTCTGCTACTGTTTAAAATGTTGTCTTGTATATGGTTTCCGCTAATCTATTGATGAGACTTTTGGATACCAATAAGCTAAAAGGAGCCAAGAACTATTTCGAATGGGAAATAAACATACGTCTTGCCTTGGAGTTTGAAAAGTTGACTTATGTCATTGTCAATCCACTGCCTATTGAAATCGATCCTGACTCCACTCCAGAAGAGCGAGAAATTTTTAATAGAGAGAATGATGATAACCTGAAGTTGAAATCCTACATCTTGGGATCGATGGTTCCAAATTTTCTGAGACGGTACATAGAGGTACCGGATGCTTGGAGCATTATGCGAACACTCAAGGAGTTGTTCGAAGCAAATCAAGATATCAAAATTTATCGGAGGTCTAAGAAATTATTTTGCGCTGAACTCAATGATGGATGAGGTATCAGCATTCATGTTTTGAACATGATCGATCAGATCCGATATCTGAAACGACTGGGTATTGATGAATGGCTAGGCCATAATTTGATTATGTCTTCTTTGCCTGGATCTTATGTTGGCTTTGTATTAAACTTCCATATGCACTCGATGCAAGCCAGTTATGAAGAACTTCATAACATGTTACGCACGGCGGAGCATGATATGAGAAAAGATAACCCCTCTTTGTACCTTCATGGTGGAGCTGGCTCTTCGAAGACTTATGGGAAGTCAAAGAAAATAAAGATGGGGAATAAGAAGATTGCAAAGAAAAACTCCAAGAAGCGTAAAGGCGCAAAAACCGCAAATAGCTCGTGATCAATGTCTACATTGCAAGAAGTCTGGACACTGGAAGAAAACTGTCCAGGGATAGAAAAAGCAGGACCCTCAGGTACGCTTTATATTTTTCCAATTATTGACATCTCATTAGCCTTAGATGCAAATAGTGGATGGGTGTTAGACACTGTCAGTCCTACTCATATTTTTAACTCCCTGTAGGTAATGAGGGTAAAAAAAAGTCTGAATAAATGGGAGATCCAGCTTAGAGTTGGCAATGGCGAGACATTAGATGTTAAAGTCATAGGAACGGTTATTTTATATCACCCCAATGGTTGTAAATTAAATTTATAAGACTGTTATTATGTACCCTCACTTATCAGACAAATAATATCACTGTAATATTAGATAAAGAGGGTTATAAAATAAACATTAAGGATGAAACTTTATGTTTATATGATAAGATAATATATTGAAATGTGAATATTCTTTATCAAACGGTCACTATATTTTGGAAATATATAGAGATGTCTTTAATGTAGAGGAAAATACAAATATGAGATCTGAATTAAATAATACTGAATTACAGCATATGAGATTGGGCCACATATGTATTAGACGTCTATCCAAATTGGTAAATGATGGTTTAATTGAAAATCTTATCCTTATCTGATTTGTGAGTCATGTATCCAATGAAAGATGACAAATGCCTCATTTCTTGGTGTTGGACACCGTACTGGAGATTTATTAGAACTAATTCACAGCGATGTGTGTGGTCTATTAAATCATGCCGCCCATGATGGTTCAACATACTTCGTGACTTTCAAGAATGATAAGTCTAGATATGGATATGTCTATTTGATGAAACATAAGTCGGAAATATTTGACAAGTTCAAAATATTCCGAAACGAAATAGAAAAACAAACCAGTAAATTCATCAAATGCCTTAGATCAGATCGAGGCGGTGAATACATGAGTGAATAATTCAGAAGTTATTTAAGGAATAATGGAATTCTCGCCCAATATAGCCCACCAGGAACACCTCAACACAATGGAGTATTTGAGCGTAGAAATCATAATTTATTAGATATGGTGCGATCAATAATGAGTTATACAGATCTTCTTTATTACCTTTGGAGTTACTCTTTACTTACTACTGCCCATGACGACCCCCTATCAGATATGGTTCGGTAGAAATCCAAGACTTAGGCATTTAAATATTTGGGATTGTTCTGCATACGTTAGAGTTGTGCAGTGGGATAAACTAGCACCCAGGGGTTATAAATATAGGTTTGTTGGATATCCTGATAATTCCATGGGATATCAATTCTACGATTCCGAGCAACAAAATGTATTTGTTGTTCATTTTGTCACTTTTCTTAAAAAGTAATTTTTGAGAGAAAGTGAGAATTGTAGATAGATTGAACTTGATGAGTTTGATCCCAATATTAAGAAACCTGATATGGAACCAGAGATCCAATAAGGAGAATGATCTACAACACAGATTTAACGTAAGTCGAATAGAATATCAAGGCCTCTTGAAAGACTATTTTTAACATCTGATACGAGCCTTGATGTTCTCATCTTGGAGGAAACAAATCTGACTACGTATAAAGAAGTGATATTGGATATCGATTCGAGAAAATGGAAAGAAGCCATGAAATCCGAGATGGATTCTATGTATGACAATCAAGTTTGGGACTTAGTTGAACTTCCTGAAGGAGTTAGACCTATAGGTTGTAAATGGATTTACAAAAGGAAGCGAGGGCCCGATGGAAAGGTGTAAACCTTTAAGGCCCGACTGATAGCGAACAGTTACACTCAACATCTTGGGATTGACAATGAGGAAACTTGTTCACCAGTAGTCATGCTAAAATCCATTAGGATTCTTTTAGCCATTGATGCATATCACGACTATGAGATATGACAGATGGATGTTAAAACCGCTTTCCTAAATGAATTCCTTGAGGAGGATATCTATATGGAAGAACCAGAGGATTTCGTATCCATTGAGACTTCAAACTTGTTTTGTAAGCTCCAAAAGTCTATTTATAGACTTCAGTAGGCATCTTGAAGATGGAATCGTCGTTTTGATGAGATAATTAGATTATCTAGATTCATCAAGAACGAGGAAGAACCATGTGTTTATAAGAAAGTAAGTGGGAGAATGATAGTTTCCTAGTATTGTATGTAGATGAATCATTATCATAGGAAATGATATAGGATTGATGCAAAGTATGAAAGCCTACATTTGTAAGAACTTCTCCATGAAAGATATGAGTGAAGCTTCTTATATACTAGGTATAATGCTCTACCGGGATAGAGTTAGGAAGCTTATAGGGTTGTCACAATCGACATACATATATAAGATGTTAGAAAGGTAAGATTTTACTAACTGCAAGGCAGCAAATGTACCTTTCCGATATGACATACATCTTTCGAAGAAAATGGCACCTCAGACTGAGGAAGAGAGAGTTAGGATGTCTAACTTGTCATATGATTCTTGTATTGGAAGTATAATGTATGATATGATATGTACTAGACCTGACATCAGTTTCGGCGTCAGTGTGACTAACCGATATCAATATGATCCAGGTAATGATCATTGGATAGCCATGAAATATATTCTTAAATATCTTAAAGGTACTAGGATAAGTTTCTGATATATGGAGAAAATGAGCTACAAGTTAAAAGTTATACAGACTCCGACTTCTAGGGAGATCCAGATGATAGAAAATCTACATCTGGTTAAGTATTTACCCTTAACGGTGGTGCGGTTAGTTGGTGATGTTCAAAGCGAGGCTCAACAGCTGATTTCACCACTGAGGCGGAATTTATAGCGGCTTCAGAAGCTGCTAAAGAAGCTGTTTGGATTAGAAATTTTATCACAAAACTTGGGGTTGTGCCTAGTATTACGGATTCGATCCCATTATATTGTGATAATAACAGAGCCATTGCGTAGGCTAAGGAGCCGAGGGCACATTCCAAGTTTAAGCACGTGGAAAGGAAATATCGCGTAATTAGAAAGATTATTGAAGGAAAAGACATAGTGGTCTTGAAGGTTCAAGGACTATACAACATAGCAGACCCGCTTATAAAGGCCTTGTCTCCTAAGTTATTCGATAAACAAGTGGAGGAGATGAGACTGCGATACCATCCAGATTGGAACTAAGCAAGTGGGAGTTTGTCGGAGTTAGTGCTTGGAGTGCCAATCCGAATTGTAATTTTATTATTTTTTAATAAAATAACTATGTTTTCATTTCATACTTTATTAATGGTATTGTCATTATACGTATTAGATTGATGTATAGATATGCTAAGAATGACATCGACCTTATAATAGTCTTGTAGTAATAATGGATTCTAGGTGGTCAGACATTGGGATAAATATTTCTATTGTAAACTATTCTTAAAGAAAAAATTTCTAGTCGTTGGTTTTGGAATACGGTCGAATTCCTATAACCTAGAAGACTAGCTAATGAGCGGAAAATATATCAATATTTACCGCCCCTTTTACTTAATATTTTGTTTAGTTTCTTGGGTTTGATGAACGTTTTGATGTGTTTTAGTTTATTTTGCAGATAAAATAATATTGGGATACAATGAAATCATTAGGACGAAATGTGGGTCAAAAAGGGCAAAAATTGGACTTAACATATTAATTTTGGAGATTGGAAACTTGAAAGGGCGTTTTAACGAATTACAGTTTTGGAAATTCCAGTTTTGCGCATCTATCGTATTTTGGGCATAACTGTTACTCCGACATCGGATTGTGCTGATTCAAGTTCCAGATTAAATAAGACTCAAGGATCTACAACTTGGAAAGACAAATAATTTCGAATTCTGAAGATTTCATGCCCTAAATTGATGAACCATCCAGAAGTGTGTTGTGTGTAAATATATTAAAGTCATTTTCAATCATTTTCAAAGCAAAAAATAAATTAATAAATAATAAAAATTATCAAATCACCACCAAACATGATAAGCAATTAGTGGAGCAATTAATAATGGATTTGGTGGAGCAATTAGTGGAGCATTTAATAATGGATTTGGTGGATGATTTGATGGAGGCCAAATTTTTGCCTATAAATACCAAGCCATTTCATTTGTAATTCATACTTTCTTCTAAGGAATTCCTTAGAATACTAAGAAGATTGTATCTTGTTTGTTTATTTACAGCTTTCAGTAATTAATTTCCGCTTTCGCACTTTCTTTTCTTTACTTTTCAGTTTTTACTTTCCGCAATTTACTTTTACCGCACAGTACTTTTCTTTCTTTAATTTTCAGTTTTTACTTTTCAGTAATGAGGAGGTAACTCCCCTTTGCTGGGGTAAAAGGTAAAACTTTTATTACTAATATTTAGATTAATCTCCCTTAATTATAATATATAAACTAGTTAAAACCTGACTTAACGAGGATACCGCCGCATATTGGTCGGTGGTAATTATTTAAATTGGTTTTAACCTGACTAAACTGGATACCGCCTGATTGGTCGGTTGGTAATTAATTATTAATTTGACTTAATATGGATACCGCATATATGGTTGGTTTGTAATTATCATGCAAAGTTAATATATTATATTAAGGGAGATATCTAAAATAGAAGTAATAAAAGTGGATCTTTTTACCTCATCATTTTCTTGTTTTGTGCTTTTACTTTATTTACTTTTCAGCAATTTACTTTCAGCATTTACTTTTCAGCAATTTACTTTTCAGCAATTTACTTTTCAACAATTTTACTTTTCAGCAATTTACTTTCAGCATTTAATTTTCAGCAATTTACTTTCATCAATTTACTTTCAGCATTTACTTTTCAGTAATTTACTTTCATCAGCATTTACTTTTCAGCATTAATTTTCAGTATTTTACTTTATGTCTTTTTATTTTATTTATTTTTTTTTACTACCCGGTAAATAGGTGTCGTAACTAAGCCAGTTATCTAGGTTGTGATGAAATCCAATATCACCGGTTTATAATGGGTTTAAATTATAGTTTGGGTAATTTAAAGGTTTACTTATTAAGTCTTAAGCTTAATGCGTCTTGTTAACTGGCCATTAATAAGATTGATCTGGTAAATCTAAAATAAACTTGACAAATGAATTTTAGGTTTCAGCCTTAGACTTAATAGCCCACGATCTTCCTTGAGGATAGATAACCCTTTAATAGATTTCCTTACAGGATATACATATACCTGTCGGGCGGGGGTAGCCATAATTGGAACTTAAACTTAATGAATCCAGGTAATTTGGTTGATATATGGTTCAATTGGGTTATAATGGGTATTTGCGTCTGACCGTCGACAGAGGCTTTCGCATGCTTTAGTGTTCCAGGTTAGTAAACTGATATATTACACAAACATGAAATAACCACTTCATCTTTTAAAAAGATATTGGAAGGATTCACAACCCTGGATAGTTTTATAAATTTGAATTTTCTTCATCTACTTTCAAGCAATTTTATTTACTTGTTTTTAATGTTAAAGTCACCACCCAATCAAACAATCAATCCATTAGATACTTGTAAACATTTAACTTCATAAATTGATAACAAAAGGTTTAAGTCCTCGTGGGATCGATACTTTTTATACTACTTGAACGATATGTGCGCTTGCGTTATACGCGTGTGATTACGCACCGGTCAAGTTTTTGGAGCCATTGCCGGGGACTTATTTATCTTTCACTATTAGTTTTTGGGGTAGATACGTTACTTGTATCTAATTTCTTTTTACTTTTATTTTCTGTTTTCTTTGTGTTTCAGGTTCCAGAAACTACATGAGACGAACCAGAAGCTTTGAACTCTGACCGCTTGAACCCATAAATTGAAAGAACCATCAGATAGTTGAGAAGGGAAAGGCGAGAATGCCAAGAAGCTTTAGTCAACATGGAACCTGAACCTTTGAATGTTGCACACCGCAATTCACATTCGAGACAGAACCATTCCGGTGGTTGACGGACTCATTTCTTGTATTGTACTTCCTCCTTTACCAGCAAATGCGGGTGACATCAAAACATGCATCCAGATGATTCAGCAGTCAGTGCAGTTTGGGGGGAATGCAACTGAAGATCCTAATGCCCAAATCAGTAACTTCCTGGAAGTTTGCGGCACTTTCAACTACAACAGAGCATCAAAGAAGCAATGAGACTGTGAGTTTTTCCATATTCCTTGAAAGACAGAGCTAAAGCTTGGCTACATTGTTACCAGCAGGTTCCATCACAACTTGGAACACTCTAGCCACCAAATTCCTTGCAAAGTACTTTCCACCACCAGCCAGAACTGCAAAGTTGAGGAATGACATCACATCCTTCGTGCAACAAGATTCAGAATCCATTTGCGAAGCTTGGGAAATATTCAAATATTTACTCCGGAAATGTCCTCATCATGAGATCGCAAAGTGGCTACCAGTCCAACCTTCTACAATGGACTTTCTGGACTAATGAGAACCACAATTGATTGGTGCTGCTGGAGGAGCTTTAATGGCAAAAGGAGAATCAAGCCTGGGACTTAATTGAGGAAATGGC
Organism: Zanthoxylum bungeanum; assembly: GCA_019454045.1. Lineage (NCBI taxonomy): Eukaryota > Viridiplantae > Streptophyta > Magnoliopsida > Sapindales > Rutaceae > Zanthoxylum > Zanthoxylum bungeanum. The sequence goes on along the minus strand of SKCR01038887.1, from coordinate 27,568 downwards.
TAACAACAATTCATTGTGGCCAACAGACAGGAGCATGATTCAAAGAATTGCAGGAATTTATGAAGTTTGAGCAAACACAACAGTGAATACCAGGCTGGATCAGATATGCAAATGTCTAGAAACACTTAGAACGCAAGTTATGAACATCGCTGGAACCACAAGTTCACCATATGGAGGAGCACCAGAACCAATTCAACATAAAGAAACGGTGAACTACGTCAACAATTTCAACAGACAGGGGAATAATCCATATTCCAACACCTACAACCCAGGGTGGAGGAATCATCCCAATTTTTCATGGAGCAACAATTCAGGGCAAATGAAAAACCCACCACTCGGATTCCAGCAGCAAAACAAAGGCCAAGAGCAGGCAAATAAACCATGAATAATAGAAGTGTTGGCCCAGTTGAAGAAGTAAGAAGAAAAATATGATGTTTTAGCAGCTATGGTTGAAAATCAAGTAGCATTGAATCAAAGCCATTCAGCCTCTATTAAAGCACTGGAAAATCAAATGGGAAAACTGGCCAATGCTCAGAGTTAGAGTTACAGACCGCCAGGTACTCTTCCCAGCGACACAGAGCCAAATCCAAGGAACATGGTAAAGGACAATGTCATGCCATCATGTTAAAAAGTGGTACTGAAATCAACAAAGATGTTGGAATCAAGGCAACAATTGAAGATATTCCAAAAGAAACAAAGCAACAAATGGAGGAAAAATAAGCAAAGGAAAAAGAACAGATCACTCCAACTCCACATTTTCCTCAACGTCTTCAGAAAAACAAACTGGACAAGCAGTTTGCTCATTTCCTGGAGGTGTTCAAAAAGCTGGACATCAACATTCCATTTGCAGAAGCCTTGGAATAAATTCCCAGCTATGTCAAATTCATGAAAGACATTCTTTCACGAAAATGGAGATTGGGAGATTACGAGACAGTAGCATTGACAGAAGAATGCAGCGCCATCATTCAGAGGAAGCTTCCCCCAAAGTTGAAAGATCTGGCAGTTTCACCATTCCATGCATCATAGGAGAACATAACTTTGGTAAGGCTTTATGTGATTTAGGTGCAAGTGTTAACTTGATGCCTTTTTCTATTTTAGGAAACTGCAGATTGAGAGAAAACAATGCCCACTTCAGTCTCTCTATAACTTGCTGATAGAACGCTCGTATTTCCAAGAGGCGTAGTTGAGGATGTGCTGGTCAAGGTTGACAAATTCATTTTCCCAGCAGATTTATTGTCCTTGATATGGAAAGAAGACGCAGACATGCCAATCATCCTTGGGAGACCGTTCTTGGCTACAGGTCGAACCATTATGATGTACAAAAAGGAGAATTAACCATGAGGGTACAGGACCAAGAAGTAACATTCAATGTTTTCAAGGCCATGAATTTCCCAGAAGATGAAAAGAATGAGGAATGTTTCAGACTTGATGTGATACACAGTACCATTCAGAACTCCAATGCAATGCAAAGTTCTATTGACAAACTTAAAACATGTCAATTGCATGTGGAGCCTGAAGATAAAGCGTCTTTTGCACTGAAAAAGCCAATTCTTGCACTACATAAGCAACAAAGAGAAAAAGTTCCACCAGCTCAACGAGTTGGAGGAATTTCACAATCACCTTTTGAGGATGCCAAATTGTACAAAGAAAAGGCAAGGAAAATACATGATGAGAAGTTAGTGCGTATACAACTGGAACCATGGCAGAAGGTACTGTTAAACAAATCAAGGGTGAAATTTTTCCCATAGAAGCCAAAATCACGGTGGTCAGGTCCATTTGTGAGCACCAAAGTTTTACCAGATAGAGCCGTTGAGATACATGATCCTGACTCCAATAAAACATTCAAGGTTTAAAAACAATCGTGTCAAGCACTATTGGGGAGAATCATTTGAGCGACAAAAAGAAAGTGTCACACTTTCAGATCCAGCCTAACGTTTGAGAAGTCACGTCTAGTTGTCGATGTTAAACATAACGCTAGTAGGAGGCAACCCATGCAATTTGTGTATATATTGTGATTTGGTGTGATTTAATTTTGTGTGTTTAGTTTTTGCAGATTAAGACATTTCAGGACGGAAGAAGTTCTCGCAAATCTTCACAAGCAATTTCTTTCTCTCCCTCAAAACTCTCTGATGAAAGTCTACAAAGCTCGCTTGGAACAGATGAGATTATTAACGATCCATTGTGTTCCTAATGATATTCGTTGGGTAATTGAAGCACGGGTCCGATTGGCAGGTGAGTCTTCTGACTCTTTATTTCACATCTGCTTGGTTTTGGAAGAAGCACCTATGCAAAGAAACGTAGAGCTAAGCAAATGGGTGTTTGTTACAAATGTGCACGCTGGAATTGCAATACTCGTTGTCGTTCTTTAGGAATGGTGTCTGATAATCGCGAAGACAAAATTAAATTCATTAGGGATGGCTTGAGTAAAGCAGTCTGTAGATAATATATCTTCGACTCTTGAGACGCATCCCAGTGGATATGTTCATATAGCCATTCGCAAATTGCATACACAATTCCAAAAAGAAAGACAACATTTAAGTCTTGGGAATCTGACTCAAAAAGACCCTGTTTGCCAATTATAAGAAAATTAGATGGGAAGCTTGTCCCTGACGCATAGACGTCAATCAAGCCGCTAAGTTTCTTGTACATATATATCTCTTGTCTTTTCCTAATAATTGTGATTTATTTTGTTGTTTTCTTTTATTTTCTCCGACATGATCCATACCTTTTTTACTATCAGGATTTATTTTACTGTTTAACTAATAATTGTCATTTGGCAGGTACTAGTGCTATTATTTTACTCACCATTTTCAGGTATTATAAATTCAACTCATCATTGCACTTTTGAAGACATCCAGAGTAAAACATGGAAGCCACTTCAAGAAGACGAGTTGAAAACATCTGTGTGTTTTGCGGTAATAGTGTTGGTGTTAAGCCACAATACGTAGAAGCAGCACAGGAATTGGGTCGAGTCTTAGCTGCAAGGAATATGCACTTAGTATATGGCGGAGGAAAATCTATTGGACCATCAAACGGAGAGGAACTGATCGTGCCAGATATGTCTGAACGATTGGTAGAAATGATTAATCATGTTGATGCTTTTATTGCTTTGCCAGGTGGCTTGGGTACATTGAGGAAATTTTTACAGTGTTATCTTGGGCGAACCTGAACATACACCAGAAACCGCTTGGACTGTACAACGTTGAAGGATTTTATGATTTTCTTTATGTGTTTCTTGATGATGCTCGGAGAAATGGGTTTGTGTCAAAACCTATGAAAGAACTCCTCTTCACTGCCAAAACTGCTCCGGATCTAATTGACCAAATCTTGGCCTATGAACCACAAATTGACCCTATCCTTTCAAAGATAAATTGGTCTGAGGACGATCGTGGTAAGAGGCGTCGGATTAATTTGGATCTTAACCTTTAACTTTTCGTGTAGAATTTCAACTAACCAGGTATTATCTTCTAAATTCTTCTTCTATTGTTTAAGACATTGGGGACAATGTCTCATTTAGGTTTGGGGGAGGGAATTAGTTGATCAGTATCTTGTTTTAGTAGTGTGTTGTTTTTAGTCCAAATTTTTCGAAAAAATACAAAAAATTTCAAAAATTTCAAAAATTACAAAATATTTTGCGTTTTTGTGTTTTTATTTTGACTAAAAAGGTGAAATTGGTAAGAAATAGCTGAGTAAGGAGTTTTCACTCCTAAGACGTATCTCAAACCTAATTCGGAACAAGTTAATTTTTGTTTATTTCCTTTTGAATTATTTAATTTGCGAATTCTCCATAATACTGACTAAAATGGATCTTCATACGCTCAGTTAGCAGGTATTATCAACATGCATAGTAACATACGGACATGAGCTATAATTGAAAAGTTTGTAATATTCAGTGCTCTAGTTTAATTGGAGGAAGCATCTCAAAAAGTGATGGAGTAAAAAAAAACTTCTGAGATCCGAGTTATTAAGTCTGTAAGGGGGTTTTAACACCTAGTGCCCTAAAGCCAACTGGTTTGGGAGCTACTGGCACAAAGCTCGCTACATGGATCAAAGATGCTGCAAAAATATATATATATATCTGAAGTCTGAGTAATTAAGTTTGTATGGGTGTCTTAACACCTGGTGCCCTAAAGCCAACTGGTTTGGGAGCCACCGACCCAACACTCGCTACATAGATGGAAGATATTGTATATAAATAAAAAAAAAATCAAAAATCAAAGAAAAAATTTCAGAAAAATCAGAAAAATTATTCCATTGCTGCAAAAAGGTGTGAATTCTGATAAAACTTTAGGACAAAAATATTACTCTCTTATCAACTGCACTTGTGACTGTTGTGGGAAAAATGAGTTGATTAATATTTTGTCGGCTGTGCATATGGAGAATGGTAAATATAATCGGAGAATTTACTTATTCAGTAATTTAGAAAGAAAGAAAACAACTAGTAACTTGGAGTAGAAGTTTCACCTGATTAGTCACTAACTTCTTTATTCTCTTTTCTCTTGTCTTTTTGCTTTTGTGTGCATTAGTTTTATTATCTTTTTACTTTTGTAAAACGTTTGTGGGTATCGTTGTTGTAAGCCCTCACGAGACTATAACTCGACCACTAGGGACACCTAGTGGTTTAAAGGCTTGTTGCATATGCTAAATGCAATGTGATCCCTACGAAAGTGGCTTAGTTTAATTTTAATTGTTTCTTGTATTTTATTTAGTTGTTTTGCTCGAGGACTAGCAAAATATTAGGTTTGGGGGTGTGATGAGCGGAAAATATATCAATATTTACCGCCCCTTTTACTTAATATTTTGTTTAGTTTCTCAGGTTTGATGAACGTTTTGATGTGTTTTAGTTTATTTTGCAGATAAAATAATATTGGGACACAATGAAATCATTTAGGACGAAATGTGGGTCAAATAAGGGTAAAAATTGGACTTAACATATTAATTTTGGAGATTGGAAACTTGAAAGGGCGTTTTAACGAATTACAGTTTTGGAAATTCTAGTTTTGCGCATCTGTCGTATTTTGGGCATAATATTTTACTCCAAAATCGGATTGAGCTGATTCAAGTTCCAGATTAAAGAAGCATCAAATATCTACAACTTTGAAAGACAAAATAATTTCGAATTCTGAAGATTTCATGCCCGAAATTGATGAACCATCCAGAAGTGTGTTGTGTGTAATTATTAAAGTCATTTTCAATCATTTTCAAAGTAAAAAATAAATTAATAATAAATAATAAAAATTATCAAATCACCACCAAACATGATAAGCAATTAGTGGAGTAATTAATAATGGATTGGTGGAGCAATTAATAATGAATTTGGTGGATGATTTGAAGGAGGCAAAATTTTGCCTATAAATACCAAGCCATTTCATTTGTAAATTCATACTTTCTTCTAAGGAATTCCTTAAGAATACTAAGAAGATTGTATCTTGTTTGTTTATTTACAGCTTTCAGTAATTAATTTCCGCTTTCGTACTTTCTTTTCTTTACTTTTCAGTTTTTACTTTCCGCAATTTACTTTTACGCACAGTACTTTTCTTTCTTTAATTTTCAGTTTTTACTTTTCAGTAATGAGGAGGTAACTCCCCTTTGCTGGGGTAAAAGGTAAAACTTTTATTACTAATATTTAGATTAATCTCCCTTAATTATAATATATAAACTAGTTAAAACCTGACTTAACGAGGATACCGCCATATTGGTTGGTTGGTAATTATTTAAATTGGTTTTAACCTGACTAAACTGGATACCGCCTGATTGGTCGGTTGGTAATTAATTATTAATTTGACTTAATATGGATACCGCATATATGGTTGGTTTGTAATTATCATGCAAAGTTAATATATTATATTAAGGGAGATATCTAAAATAGAAGTAATAAAAGTGGATCTTTTTACCTCATCATTTTCTTGTTTTGTGCTTTTACTTTATTTACTTTTCAGCAATTTACTTTCAGCATTTACTTTTCAGCAATTTACTTTCAGCATTTACTTTTCAACAATTTACTTTCAGCAATTTACTTTCAGCATTTACTTTTCAGCAATTTACTTTCAGCAATTTACTTTCAACATTTACTTTTCAGTAATTTACTTTCAGCATTTACTTTTCAGCATTTAATTTTCAGTATTTTACTTTATGTCTTTTATTTTATTTAAGTTTTTTACTACCCGTAAATATGTGTCGTAACTAAGCCAGTTATCTGGGGTTGTGATGAAATCCAATATCACCGGTTTATAAGGGGTTAAATTATAGTTTGGGTAATTTAAAGGTTTACTTATTAAGTCTTAAGCTTAATGCGTCTTGTTAACTGGCCATTAATAAGATTGATCTGGTAAATCTAAAATAAACTTGACAAATGAATTTTAGGTTACAGCCTTAGACTTAATAGCTCACGATCTTCCTTGAGGATAGATAACCCTTTAATAGATTTCCTTACAGGATAGACATATACCTGTCGGGCGGGGGTAACCTTTATTGGAACTTAATCTTAATGAATCCAGGTAATTTGGTTGACATAAACATATGGTTCAATTGGATTATACTGGGTATTTTCGTCTGACCATCGACAAAGGCTTTCGCATGATTTAGTATTCCAGGTTAGTAAACTGATATATTACACAAACAGGAAATAACCACTTCATCTTTTAAAAAGATATTGGAAGAATTCACAACCCTGGATAGTTTTATAAATTTGAATTTTCTTCAATCTACTTTCAAGCAATTTTATTTACTTGTTTTAATATTAAAGTCACCACCCAATCAAACAATCAATCCATTAGATACTTGTAAACATTTAACTTCATAAATTGATAACAAAAGGTTTTAAGTCCTCGTGGGATCGATACTTTTTATACTACTTGAACGATATATGCGCTTGCGTTATACGCTTGTGATTACGCACCGGTCACTAGCACATGTCCTATATTGGAATTGAAGTTCCAATGGTTTAACCCGATGTACCGTGAGTTTTGGAAACTCGTATAAACGTGTGGGTATTGGTTGGACTAGGGGTGGTAAAACGAATCAACGAATCGAATTTGTATCGAATCCTAAACGAATCGAATCAAAATGTGATGGATTCATATTCGATTCGTTTATTAAACGAATCGAACACGAATATTCATTTATTCATTTAGTCAGTGATATTATTAATAAAATAATTTACCATACTTGATTTACATTAATTCTTCATAAATATATATATGAAATAGGTAATTAATATATTTACTAAAAATACCTCACCAAATATCGAAAATATTACTTTTTCTATGATAATTAGTTATAATTTCTCGATTCTTAATTGAAAATTACAAGAACTAACAAATAAAAATAATAAAACGAATCATAAACGAATAAACGAATCAATGAGCTTAAATTTGTATTCGATTCGTTTAATAAACGAATCGAATCGAATTGACCCATTTATTAAACAAATCCATTTTTTCAAACCCGTATTCGCTTTAAAGCAAATCGAATCGAACGAATAAACGAATCATGACCCAAATTGCCACCCCTAGGTTGGATCGAATGCTGAATGACTCACAGGTTCCTAATAGTTGGAAGTACACACCGCTGTCAATAGGAATCTCCTCGAGTCGAGTAGCATATGTAATCCTTTGACTATATGATAACATTTATTTTGTGTGAGATTCTCCACACTTTGATGCCATGTATGTCAGAAACCCTTCATGGTCTGACCTCTAGATGTTCGTTGGGTATGGACCGATGCACTCAGTAATCAAGTGCGAAGCAGGATAAGATTTGTCGGCTCGTATGTGTATCATAAGGGGTTTAGGTATCCATGAGAGTAAAGTCACGATTCTTAAAGCTTTGGCCAAAGTCGATCACTGATGAGTGGTAAATGTATCATTATTTCCCACTCATTTGACCTAATATTTTGTATAGATTCTTGAGTTTTGTGAATATTTTGATGTGTTTTGTGTTCTTTTGTAGATAAATAAAGTTCCAGTACTCTCTGGAGGTGATTCGGGACCAAAATAGTGAAATAGAACCCAAAAAAGGCAAAATGGTCATTTCGCGCGTCGCGACCGCTAACATGCACCGAAGCTTGCTAAAATGGTCATCTCTACCATTTGAGGATATTATGGTAATTGTAAGTATGTAATAATATGTGGTTTTCGCTTGATTTAATTGGATTAAATCAAAGTGGAAAATATTTAACTAACCCATTTTCTAATCATTGGTTTGATTTAATTGGATTAAATCAAAATGGGAGACAATACAGATTAGTCACACCTAATTATACATATTTGGACAAATTAGATTAAGCCCACCTAAAAGTTGATTACAACTTTTATTAATTAAAAATTGTCTAAGTTTTGCTATAAATAGCAAGCTTTAGGAATGTTTTAATTAAGAAAAGCAAAAGCTTGAGAAAGCTAAATACAAGCAAGAATTAGAAAAATTAGCCTAAGTTAGAGAAGTGTTTAGAGAAGCTTTGTGAGGTCTCTACAACATTTCATCTAGGAGAAATCAAGATTGGATCTTGGGGTGAAGCTTGCTAGCATTGGAATTAAGATTGGATTTTGGAGTCAAGCTTGCTAATCCTTGGAAGTTCTCCAAATATTTCAACAAAGAGAAGTAGATTGGATCTTTGAATCAACCTTGCTAGGTAAGTTTGATCTTCTCTAAAAACTATATTTTTCATTAGTCAGACACATAGTGTTGAATTATATATTAGATACATAATGTTGAAATTAGGCTAATTAATTGTGTTATGATGCTTTTGAAGTATAAACACAATATGCTTGTAATTGGGTCAAAATATTTATGTTAGACAGAAACTTAAATTATGAGTATGGAACTCTAGATTAAAGCTTAGAGTTATGGCTACCATTCTAGAATCACTTGACCACTTTTGGGTGACCTAGAATTGTTCACGAGACATTTCTTATTGGGATTCTAATTTGGTTTGTGTATTGGATTCAAAATTTACGTAAGTGCGTATTTAGAATAAATTTATATTTTTGTAAGAATATTTTATATTTTGAAAAACTTGATTTTTATTCTATAACATGTGTTGATGTTGGTTTTTATGTTAAAAATTAATTTTGGGTGTTTTTGAAGTATTTAGGGAAGACCGGAAGAAATTAGGGTATTGGACCCTAACTCCTTCCGCTCATTGGAAAGTGAGCTGAAGGAAAAACATTTGAAACGGGAAAAAAATTATGGTTGCGCACGCACTGTAGCGCCTGCGTACTGTGCTTCGCGCGTCCAATTTTATTTTTCTCCGTTTTTGAGTTTTCGGACTCCGATTCAGCCCCGTATTTTTCCTATACACTCGTAATGGAATATAGTATTTTATTAAATTATTTAAAATTACACCTACACTCGATATCCACTTTTATACCTATTTTAGCTGCACGGGGTACCGATCCTACCCTAGGGGTTCCACAACTGCCCCAACATATACTACTTGGTTGGATATTTTTATCACAATTGTATATCCGGGTGGACTTATTTCAAGTCCGGTCGGAGATACTACATCAGAAAAGTGGTATAAATATGCATAAATAATAATTAGGGTGCCCTCAGGTCATATCTTAAGTGTGGCGGCTCAGAAAACACCTTTGAATGTTGGACGGTTGTCGGATTACCTTCCAGAATGGGAAAAGTCCAAGGACTTCGTGGGGGTTTGCTCACTGATTTTCCATCTCTCTAAGATTTCTCTGGCATCAGAATTTCAGACTCTCAATTCCAATTTCCCAAAAATTGAAGACTATTTTTGAAGGGTTGGGCCCCATTTTTATAGTTCTTAAGTTGGAACTGAAAAGGGAAGGGGAAATCAAATTTTATCTCTGTCTCCAGTGATTGCCAATCTACAGCGTCAACTACAACTCGATCTATGTGCAACCAGATATTTATTTTGAGATATACATCCTATCAGACATTAATTAGGTCCGTAATTTCAGTAAGTGAAAATCTGCACACTGGCTGACAGCCCAACACATGTTCGGTCGTATATTTATTTCAAATATATACATGGCCGGACATTAATTAGATCATGTGATTCCAGTAATTGACAATCTCACACTCGCTGACAGTTCGATACATGTCCGGCCGGACATTAATAAGATCTCGTGATTCTAGTGATTGACAATCTGCACACTCACTGACAACTTTCATATGTCCGGCCGAATTTAGTGTTTTCAATATATATCCGACCAGGTATTCCAGTGAGAAGGTTGGCCGGATATTGGTAATGTTCGGCCTAGACTTGGCTATTTTTCTGAATTCTCTAGAATTCTCTTCCCTTCCGGCATTTAACCTTGTAATTTTCTAGGCTTTCAGGTGGTGCCCCGAAAGAGACTCGTCATTGGGGTATACGTAAAAATGCAATGTCTATGCATACTTTGATAGTATTCAATTGCATACAAAATATATACAATAGATACCAATTACAATTAACAAAAAAGCAAAAACCAGACATGGAATGAAATGGAGAAAAGAGATGAAGTAAAAAAGGGAATGAAGATAGTGGGAGGAAAAGGGAGGGTGTGAGTGGTCAATGTTGGAGAGGAGAGAGAGTTTTTGGTACCTTTCATATAACCTGTTAGTTGGTTTAAGAGTTAAAGACCATCATTAGAAGATGCAAAAGAGACAGCCAACCACATAGTGACCGCCCCCAAAACCAATCATGCATGCACAATCCATTTCTATCCATCATTCAAATTATTTCATTCATAGAGAGCCATGGCCATCGAGATGGAGGCTGCTTGCATTTTGTGATATCTACTTGATAACATTTTGACTAAGTTGCTTCATCATCACAAATTGCAGAGCTCAATTGTGTTACCTCTAGCCAGGCCAAAGGACTGCACCATTGGCAACCAATCAGCCCTCCTGTGAAGCTACTAACAAGAGTGGAGCTGCTTTGGTGAACCTCAAAATTCTATCAGCAGCAGAGAATCTTGGTCTGTCTTTGTGTTTTGTATTCAAAGGCTGAAGAATTTGGAGTCCTTTCAGCTACAACTCCAGGGACTCTGCTAAGTTTGGGGTGCCTTTAGGTCCCTCTTGTGTCTCTTGCTAAGTTTCTGTAGTTGGTGGGTATGCTATTTCAAATTTAGTTTCCAAACCAAACCATAGAAGCTAAGCTTTTCCTATTAGGATTTACTTTTTATGACATTGTCTTCTATCCAAAATCATATCATAATTTTATCAAGCTTACTCAAATCTGTCACATTTTAAGATTTATGTCCATATTTCCTCTACCCCCACTTAACATATGATAGTATTATTTATTCTTCTTTTCTCACCGAGACACTTAGAGATCCATTTTGAACATGTCCGAAATAACTCATATTTCTCTCATCCTTTTCTCAATCTGCTGCAACACCCATTTCTTTCTTTCTAACTCTTCGTCCACCCATATATTCATCCAAGGATTCTCATTTCAGTTACTCTTATTTTTTTCGCTATGTTGAAATTTTGTTCCATGAAAATCCAAGTCTCTGCGCCGCCTATTCTTCACATAATTGGATCCAATAACAGACCGGGGTTCAGAAACTGTGTTCAGTTCTGTAAAGACATTTACCTATAAAGAATAGATATCTGAATACACAAAATATGACAACAAAACGGGAGAGACAATGGCAGAGTCAAAATCCTGTGATCCATCAAATCATAATCATTGAATTAAGCTACTGCTATTTAGCTGTGTCAAAGTGTGCATAGGAAAATGACAATGGGAGATGATAAATAAGATGGGAAATACGGAGGATTTTATAAAAGATTACATAATTAGCACCAAAACACTCATACATGTTATGCAAATCTTTTATGACAATCCCCAAGAATAATGAAACCAGCAAGAATCTTCTCATGAGCAGTTGCAACTATAAAAATTCAAAACAAGAATTTCTAGCATCTTCAAACCCCTCATTTTCTAGTGTCAAAAAATTTCTTCTGGACTGGTTTAAGCAGTGTCAGAATTGCGATTCACCTCACCTTGATAACCACCTCTTCTGTTTCCATTCTGATTTGCTCGTCCCTCTCCATTACGCCCACTTGAACCTCTTGGTCGTCCTGAAAACTCACCTTGACTTCTGAATTCATTCCTGCCATATCCCCGGTCACCACCTAAGTCATATCCCCGGCCTCCACCGAAGTTCCCACGACCCTTAAAACTATCACTGCGGAACCCAGTTCTTCCTGAAGAAAACCTACCTCTGCCACCCCCACCACCGCCAACTGCAAAAACCAGTATAATCATCAGTTCTTTCACATAATTACAGGTACGATGGTGATGATAAACTTAGATAGAAATATAACTACTGAAAATGATGATAAAACTTTCAACTAACCTCGAGAATTCGCTCTCTTTGCTTCAACATCAGCTCGACGATCTCCGATTATTATAGGAGAAGCCTGAAATTTTAATTTAACTACATTACATCGAACAATCTAATAAACTGAAACAATGGAAGGCGGGATAATGTATTATAATAGCACTTCATTATACTCTTTATTTACAACCACAGACAAAGCCACTGTCACTGCTGCCACCAAAAACCCTTGGTAATATGCCATATACCAAGTGGCTAGCACCTCTAAACATCATGGATTTACAATTATAATTATCCAAACTTCATCTCGTACTTGATAACCACATGTAAAATCATATATACGATCAGAAGCAACATGCAAAATCAAAAGCAACAGGCAAGTTGCAAAATGTAGTCACAAGTCAATAATCGATTGAAAGAAAGGATCAATAAAGTGAGTTCATAATAAACTAGCTCAAATTTTCTCTAAGATAGATATTTACAGTTTGAAATTTACCCTTTGGCCCCTTCAACATGGCAAACTAGGGAGATACATGAAATGATCCCTGAATGGATATTATGTTCAGACTAAGTTCTTCAAGGAAACAGAAATGATACATAGCTGTTTTTGAGCATTGTCAATCGGGTCTTTAGTTACATAGATACTCTACAAGTCAGCTAGTCGAGTTTTAAGTGGGTCATCTAGCTGACTTGTAGAGTAAGGGAGATATATATAAGGGAGATTAATCTAAATTATAATAATAAAAGCTTCACCATTCCCCAAGCAGAAATTTAACTACTGAACATAAAAGAAATAAAAAGTAAATAAAATAAAACTATGACCGTCTCCACAGCCTCTCTATTGAGGTCGGCTAAGGAGGTCCCTGATACAAAACTAGAATCAACAATATATTCCATTCTGATCTGATTGAATCTGGGTCTGCAAGAATCAGTCTAGCACAGATCCAGAGTGTTCACAATCAGATCAGTAATCAGTTTAAGATTGCAAATAATAAGTAATGACCGGGGACCAATTTGAATCAGGTCCAAGTTCAGCAGGTAGGTGATCTGGGTCATATATTACACAATGAAATCATTAATTAACTTACCTATCGTGAGCTGAAAACACACAGAAGCGAAAAGTAGATCCTACTAGACGGCTAAAATGCAAGTAGTAGCTAATACAATTGCTAAGAATATTAGTCAAAACAACCGAATTAATCCTTGATCAAGATTCAAACCATAGGCTATCCGCTACCACTCACCGAAAAACAAAATTTTTCAAATTTAAAAGTCACCACTTTAGCACAACTCGGCAAATTCCCAAAATATGGTACTAAAATGAGCCTGGAGACATGCTATTCTATGTCATAAAACCACTTGCTAGAAGATAAAATTCTAAAACCCTTAAATTACCCATGACAGGTTTCAGATATTCAATAATGTAACTCAATGCATCCCCCAAATATCGTTACTGAAATGAATCTGGTCTGGAGTCTGGACGGATACCAGCTATATTAAAAATTTCCTTAAAAATGAAAATAATAATAATAAAATCTGTAGACCGTCACTTCTAATGTTAAGAAAATATTGAAATTTAGTCTACAGACCTTAGATAATACCCTGATATGACAAACACAACATTCCAGTGGAACAAAATAAAAGAAATTGATGGATGCACGCAAATAGAATTGACTCACTATCAGGGTGGACCGGTGGACATATTGTTCTGAACCAGTTAATCGAATAGCAGTTCATGTACAATAACAGGGACAGTTCCAGAGAAAGCCATAAAAGGTATCTCCGAGGAGTAGCCTAAAACCCATGTAAGGATGATGCCTCCCCCCGCTCCCCAAAATCTCTCCCCTTAGGCATACTAAATATTAATCATCCAAAAACAGGTACAAGAGTGGAGCAGGTATCCTGAAAAGGGTGAAAATTATTCTGTATCTAGATGTGTAGTCGTTAACTTTAAAATAGTCCATAAAAAACTAGTATTTACAAACAATGTGCCTAGATAAAAAGAGAAACAGTCAAATAGATGTTAATCTTGAACAGAAACTAGAAAGAGCACATACACGATGTTCAACAGAGATTCAAACTTTAATGAAAGTACTACTGGTGCAGTAAACAACAAACACAATTTTTTATAACAAGGTGAGAAAGAAAAGACAGAATACCTCAATCGCACTCTGCACTGAGCCTGGTGTCTCAAATGCGACAAAGCCAAAACAATATCCTTGCTGCAGGACACAAATACAGGAACCATAAACAATACATCAAAGAATTTCATTTGGGTGTAAAGACACAAATATTGTATATGGCAAACCTTGTTACTTCTGACTTGGATGCCATTTTTCTTAATAGGTCCAAATTTTTTAAATGCCTCCTCGAGTTCTGTGGGTGTTGCACTAAAAGGCAAATTCCGTACATATATGGAACAACCTTCAGCTGTAATGAGTAATATTTGGGTAAAATATAACTCTTGAAACCAGAAAAATAAGAATTAACACATCCTCATCACGGTATACTATATACGGAAAAAATTTTGATTCTACCAAATCCAACATGTTGCCTTCGCGCCATGAATTTGACCCCTTTATTCCCCAATAGGACACATATGAATTTGTTCCAAGTGATTTCACATGCATGTTTCATACAGCAAGTATCCTAAAGTTTATTTAGATATCTTTCAATTTAAAGTTATACATGCATACCTTCCTCATTAACATTGCTACTTTCAGGAGCACTGTCACTACTGGGAGCTAAAACCTCAGGTGCAGGAGCAGGTTTTGCCAGACCAAGTGATTGTTGATCAGCATCTGCAGGTGCGGGTCTTGCTTTTAGGGCAGGAACATATGCTGCACTGGATACACTATTACCTTTCATCACTCTCACCTGTATGAAACAAGACAGTTTAATAATTGTCACAAAAGATGTCAACACCATATACTCCACAAAACAGCTGAAATTAAATATAGAACAAGTAGCAATCAACTCACAATTGAAGCATATGATTTCTTCACAGAAGCATCCTCCTGGGCCACTGGAGCTGAATGTACATATGTATGAATTTCATTCTGAACTGAATTAGTCGGGGGTTCAACAATTTCGTCTTCAACCACTGATCCTTCCTCCTTTTCAGAAGGATCATAGACTTCAGGACCATAATCAAGATCTTCCTCCTCAATGGCAATTGATTGGTCTTCTGGTAAACGATCATGATCATGATCATGATCACGAGCAAGAGGATGCTCTGGAAACAAATATAAAAGGAATTTTATATCAATTCTTAAGTAAATCCTAAAAGGAAACATTATGAGAATATAGTTATTCCAACCTGTTGACTGAGTCACATTGGATGTTGGAGCATTTTCATCAACGGTATTAACTAAGTCGGAATTGTTTTGCAATGATTCACTCTCCTCAACAAATCTAAAGACATCATTGAAGACAAAATAGCCTTTGTCCTGAGGAGCTAAAAAGAATGTTTGTGTGAATCGCTTTCTCACATTGTCCTTTCCAGTCAAGCATCCAGTCACAAGAACAATCACCCCTTTCTCAAATGACTCTTGGGCATCTGCAGTTTTTATCTCTGCTGTGTAGTCTTCATAATTCAAGGACAAAATCCTGTCATTGATTGCCTGTTCCAAGGTAAAAATGAAATTTGTCCATCAATTTATAAAGCAAGTGTAAAATTCATAACTGCAATTCAGTTCCATTAAACTGGAAAGTAATCCTAGTAAAGACAATGTTCATAAAGGAAGAAATCTCAAACAATCCAGTCTTTGACTAGATGCTCTATGGATCACCGAATGCTGGAAAATTATGAAATTTATAACTCATTTTTAAAAAATATGCAAGCACATAGCACTATCCAACGAAAGTCAACTATCAGAATCAACAACATGATGATATACACAGAACACTTGGCAGATCCCATTATAATCTACTCGACCATTACAAGTTCAATTAAACTACTCAGTAACCATCAGATAAGATCCCTGCACTCGGGCCAAACGACTTGGTTTAGTCGTGCAGTGATGGGATACCTCAACGGGTATCAGCCAGATCTTACCATCATCCAACAAATACTCTATTTACCTAGTGGAGCGGGATCAATGCAAAGTTGATAGCGGCATCATACAGAAGATGTAAAAAATTTATATTTCTCAATACCAAATTGCGTTTATTAGAGTTTTATTAATTCCTAATAAACCTACTTGCATGGTTGTCACTGTTGTCATAGAACCATTGCTGTCTGGACGGCTTAGCAAACTGGAATCCTGATAAAATCTGTGAACCAATCCTGGGGATTGATGAAGAATATGGTAGTATTGCTCCACAAAGGCATTGCCAACAACTTGAGCACTAGGAGTCGGACTGCCTTCTTGCGCTGCCATCTATACATCAATTGAAAACCCAAATATTAGCAAAATATCTACAAATTAAAAAATTTAGATGCAGAAATATAATAATAATTATTAACATGTATAACAAGGGCCATTAGAAAAAATCAATCAGAAACTTCCGCCAAGAAATAAACTCTAAATTACAAACGTTTCTAAAAACAAGAATACTAATTCAATAAACTAGCATATTCACAAACCCAGACAAACTAAATACATCACAACAGAAGCCTTTACTAGCACCAGATTAAGTTTAAAATGATAAAATTAGTACAGGATATCTCATTTGTACTGTATTTAGAACTTCACATTCAAAGTGTTTCTATAAGTAAAAAAAAAAAAAAAAAAAAAAAAACATTCCCTAAAAATAATAAGTACCGTAGAGAGTTAAGCATCAAATCGGCACAGGCCGAATCTTAGGCCTTAGCAAAGACAAAACAGTTTTAGTCAGTTTTCTTAGCTGAAAAGCATTAAAACATGTTAAAGACACATCAATCCATAAATAAAAATCTTCCCATCGAATTTATACTCGATCCAAGTTACACGAATAAAAGCAAAAATCATACATAGTAAGCATAAACACTAGATAGGAGAATTATAATGAACATCAATCTACTACAAGACAGGGATTTTAAGAAAGGAAAAATACTCAGAAACAAGAACACCTACACGAGTAAGAAAACCGCTGAAATAACAAACCCTAATTCAATAACCCAAAAAAATGCACAAAACCCCAGCAAAAGAGCCTTAAAATACAAACACAAATATGCAACATTAAAAAAAAAAAATTAGATTTTGTAACATGGGTTTGAACCGGATTTTCAAAATATCAACAACACATAACAAAAATTACAGATCAAATGAAAGATACAAATCAGGAAATGAATAGGATGAAAAAATAATATTACCTGTTCTGTGGGAAGTGTCTGAGCTCGAATGAGAGAGAGACAGAGAAGCAGATCTCGGACAGTAGAAGACGAAAAGAGACGGCAAGTAAGCGTATAAACAAAGAAAATGGAAGACAGAAAAGCAAAAGCAAAGATACCCAGAAAAAACCTTTTATGCTTCTTTGTTTATATATTTGAATTTATAAATAAAACAAATTTTATTCTAGTTTACCAATAAAACTTTAAATAATCTATATGACATTTATTATGACTACAGAGACGAGAGTCGGATCAATTTTAGCTAACACAAAAGGTTCACTTCGACGCTTCGTGTTGTGGTTTGATTTTTTTTTTAAATTATTTAGAAATTTCACCGTCAAATTATTTTTTTTTTCAGATTTAAGTAGAGTAGGAAAATCCCTGATTATCCTACATTTTTATAAAAAACACAACCCAATACTTCAAAATGAAATCCTAAATCATATATCATTAAGAAACAAACCACGCATTTGGGCACTTCAAAAAAAATCAAGCGTGCTGTGTTTTGATTTTCGTTTCCTTGCTTTTTTATTTTAATTGTTATTATTGGGTATGGGATATAGTGGGGCTATTCATCTCCCGACCAATCCATGTGTTGGATGTATGGGGAATTTAAGTAACTCCTCTGATGGAAATGAGGAATTAACTTAATTTCCCTGTATTAAATATGGGATTAGTTCTTATAACTTAGTTTAAGTATTTTGTTAATATTAAATGAATTCTCTATAAAAAAAATTAAATAAATAAATAAAGGTTAGTAATTATGTTATGATTATTTGGATTTATTTCGATTTATTCGTCAACTAGACTAGTAATATACTAATATATGTTAGGTTTCTTGGTAGACTAAGTTCATGGATTTGTTACATGCTAATTTGGATATGTTTCATCATTGATATAAGAGCCTTAAATATGTTATCCTAGTCTTAAAGCACGATTATGTTATGTATAATTAAATTTGTATCATATTTTATGAATTTATTGCATGATTATTTGGCCTAATTTATGTTGGACAATTATGACTCATAGCATCACTATTTGTACCGAACATGGTGTTGTTGTACAAATAAACTATGTGACAAAGGAAATTGCTATTTTATCATTTGTAATTGGATTACCGGGATATACAAATGATAAAAGTCTATATGTTTAGTACCGGATTAATAAGATATGAGACAATATTAATCCACGTAAGGTTTAATCATTAAATATCTCTAGTCGTAGTATTATCAAGACTGGACATCGATAATGCGGAATAGACTAGTATTACACGTGTGCGCGTTATGGAAGCGTAACGGCATAGTTCTCGTATATTTTGGTATTACATACTCATGCAAGTTTAATAGGAGGTACTGTTTACTGATGGTACAGAAATAGCTTCGCTCTGGATAGACCCATCGGAATCTCATTGGTAGTATGACTATGTGTCTATGGGAATCCGAATCAGGGTAGGTGTATTTGGTCTTAACCTGAGACTTGCATCACTAATACTTGCGACAATCAGCATACTTTGGTTTTGGTCGTCCGGAGCTTTAACAGGTTCTGTGTACGCCTCTTCTGGGTATACTGAGAATCGTAGTGTATTGGGTGTGATGTCAAGATGGAAGTATCACTCCATTCATATAGAGATGATGATCACACAAGATACGGAACTAGTACTCTTAAGTATTGCAGTCATCGAGATAATATGACTAGGTCATGATTATCCGATTATAGAGACTAGTTACCAGAGATCCGATATATGCTTCGTACGGGACAGACACAATTCCAGCCCTAGGCCTAGCATGTGATATCGATACTGGATCGCAATACGCAATACTACGTATACTACGCCTGACATAGATTACATATTCCTTAAAAGAATATTTCTGGAGAATTGGGTAGGCACGACGCTTTACTAGAAGCCAACCATGTCTTGTAAATCGGTAAGAACGTGGTACCGGGTACGCATGTATTCGGATAGTCCGATAACCGGATTTACTGCCAACATATCCATGGATCTCATGGGTCGCTTCCCGAAGATTCACCGATGACGTATGACTCAAACATAATTAATCTGGGATTAATTATAAGAGAGAGAAAATTAATCTAGGATTAATTACGGAGAGAATTTATCTGGGATAAAATTCTATTAGAAGAGAGAGAGATCGATTAATTTGGAATTAATCGATTAAATAATATATTCGATATATTAAATGAAATTAGATTTCATAACGGAATTAAAATTGGATTTTAATTCGGGCGAACGAATTAATTTAGAATTAATTCGCGAGCGACTTTAATAATAATTTTGCTAAGCATAATTATTTAATTAAATTTGATTTAATTACGTCGCAACGGATAATTTGTTAATTCGGAATTAACGAACCTGAGCTCGGAATGTGTTTGCGGGCCCACTCGGATTTTGAATTAAAGTGGGGCCCACACAAGTCACATCACCTAGTCAACTTTATCTAACTTTTTGGTTGATGTAAGTTGTTGGAGATAACTTGTTTCTTACACAAACTTGATAAGGTGAAAGACATTTTACTAACTAAGGTTTTGATATATGTCTTTGATTTTTGAAATCATTTTGACTTAGCACAATTTTCACTCTCTCTTTCATGGCCTTGGGCGTGACTATCCCTCTCCATTTCTCACAATTGTCGTGAGTTACATGGGACCAAATGGAAGTTTTTGTTGTAAATTTCTTCCTTAGCTATCACTAAAAGAGTCTTCTAAGGTGATAGGGAAACCATTCCCATGAGTTTGGAATTCAAGATTCAAAGCTTGGAGCTCATCATTCATGCAAAGGAGAGCTTGGAGCACAACACAAAGGTTGGAAAATTTTGTTATCTCCTACATCCTCTTAGCCGATCAAAGTGAGTACTTTCCGCTATCTTACTTTGTTTATTCACACATCTTATATGCTTAATTGATCCTAGGTTGTTCTTAGAGAACCCAACAATTTAAGCTGTGATATTTTTCTCAAAACTAATAATGGCATGATGAAAGTAGCTTAAAAAATGACTCATGAGATTAAACCTTAGGATTAGGTCTAATCATGTTCTTTGAGGTCTTTGAGTTTCCAACCGTTTGAAAATCTCATGGGTCATTTTTAAAGATTTAGATAGTTCAGGAAAAGATGGCGATTGATAAAATTGATTGTATGTGGTGGTAGGTGTAGGAACTAATTTCCTAGTGCAGCGGAAACACGTTAGGAACCCGGGATCGGATTAAAAAAAATTGCCCTTCTCTCCTTAAAGCCAAATGAGACCATCTCTCCCACTGAAATTTTGCTTCTGTTTTTGATAAAATTTCAGCATCGGAACAGTCCTCGAACAACAATGAAAATTTGGACTGTTTTGGCCCCGAAATGTGCCCAGCTCACTGCCCAGAATCAACAATCCATGCGGATTTATCATCCCCCACTAATAGAGATTCGATAACAAGTAAATCGTATTTACCTGTAGCCTTCTTCTCTTTTAGCACGGTAAGGTATTTAGGATAGTTCCTTTTACAATATTCGTCCTTGTTGCAGTGGAGATATTTTCCCTTGTGTTTGGCATCCTTGGAGCCTTTCTTGTTCTTCTTCTTCATAGGCTTAGCCTTAACCTTCCCAATGTTATTCTTCTTCTTCTTTGTAAATTTAGAAGACTTGGCAATATTTGCCTCGGCTCTGGGCCTACGAGGATCAACAAGCATGGACTCGTAATGAGTGAGCTCATTCAGCAGTTGGGTCAAAGTAAAAGACAACTTGTTCATAACATAGTTGCTTTTAAATTATAGAAAACTCTTCAGAAGAGTTTCCATGATCATGGTCACCTGGTTTCGCTCGTCAATACGAGCGTCATGGGTTTTGGCTGTATTGAGATAGGTCATCATCCTCAAGACGTGCTCTCAGACTGATGTCTCATCATTCATCCTAGCAGTCATCGCTGAGACCATGGCTTCATGACGTTGACGCTCTGAAGGCTGCCTGAACATACCCTGCAATGACTATATCATCTGAGATGTTGTTGTCATAGGCTCATGCTTTGCAGCAAGAACCTCGTACATCCCTGTTAGCAAGTAGCAGCGGGCCTTTTCATTAGCTGTGACCCATTTTTGATAGGTGTCGCGCATAGCTTGGCCAGCATTTCTGGCCGGCTCGAGAGGACAGTTCTCCGTCAGGACAAACATTAGGTCTTCACATATCAGGATAGCGTTCATGTTACTTTTCCATTTAACATAGTTTTCTCCCATTAATTTATCATTGGAGAGAATGGAAATAATTAGAGAAACCATGGCTGAAAATAAAATAAACATTCATTTAACATTCATTCATCGTATATTAAAATTATCAAATATTTTTGCATAAAATTAAACATGATGCATGAACCATGAATAATAAATTAGAAACCTAAGAGAATTACACTACCAGAGAAATCTATCATCCCACAAATAAGTGTCGTTGTAAGGTAGGTCAAGTATTTACATAATAGATCGAGACAATCACAATTGATTAATATATACGGGAATAACTTTTAATCCTATATTAACCAACCACCGTTTGATTTGATCAAGGAATTTTGATTAACATTTAATCATTCCTTTGTGAGTGTGACCCGTCGTTTCGGAACCCTTGGACTTAACTAGTGAAGTACCGCCGTAGGGTAGATCAGTTCACTAGATTCATCTAGAGTCCCTATCCTCTCGAAATCCAAACTTGATATTGATCCAAAATGGACATCATCCGTAGGAGGACGAAAACAAAGCCATCTCGAGGAGCCTTTTGAATCTCACATTTTCGGATTAACAACGGAGATCGCGGAATATACGACAGTATATCCCTCTCCCGATCATTATTTTAAAATTAAGATTTCTATTTTAAAATATATAATATTTTATTTTACTAGTGTGAATAAATTTATGGCGGCTAAATCATAACTTTTATTTACACTAGACCACTATTAGTGACCTTACCAATTTTAACTCTTAAAATTTATCTCACTAATATTCATTAGTCTCTAATAATTCATTTACTCAAATTAAACTAATTTAATTCAGGCAGTTTTAGTGACCTATTATATTTTAACTTTTAAAATATTGGAACACTAACATGTTTAAAATTAAAATTCTAAAGTGGTCAAAATTTTAATTAAACCATTTAATTAATCTAAGTTCGTTATAAAATCCAATGGTGTGTGGAGTTGTATCCCAAATGCAGACCACATTACCGTCCATTTGGAATCGGTTATAGAATTTACGTCCGGGTTTCCATCCTAAATAGCAATAAAATTTATGATGCACTAATTAAGCTCATTATTTTAGAATTTCCAATTTTAAACTATTAAAACCAATTAATCAAATTAATCGTTTTCCATGCACACCATATTCTAATTTAACCATTTTAAGTCACATAAAATTATATTTTATGTCTAGAATATATATGCATCCAAAGCATGTTATGGCATGTGAAAATGCAAGAGTATGCACCCTAAGCTATATGACATGTTATTCAAGCATTTTGAATTAAACGTACATACAACATAAAAATTATTTTGCATTGACCGGACTCTTATTTTTTCCTATACTAATCTAATTAGTACAAAAATTCCTAATCCATCCATTGGTTTTCAAATCTCGCTCCAAGGTGGCGTTGGCTCCTTTTGCGACTTCGGTGCTCCAAATTTCAAAATGAAATTTTACATAGGAAAATTAATTTACAGCATTTGTAAAAAAATGTCATTATGGCTTTACATCCCAAAACCAAAACCAACATAAAAAATAAGAGCCGGAAAAATTTACGACCAATGTAAGAATCCATGCATCATATGAATCAACAAAAACTATTCACCTCATGAATACTATTTTATGCCTACTCATCTAAACATGCATATTATTATTTATAACTCATATAAATAAATAAAAACAGTAACTTTAAATTAAAAAAATAAGGGTTAAAAATACTTTTCAACCTCGCTCTTGATGCCAATTGTAGGAACCACTTTCCTAAGGCAGCGGAAACACGTTAGGCACCCGGGATCGAACTAGAAAATTTTTCTGCCATTCTCTCCTTAATGCCGAATGAGACGAGCTCTCCCACTGAAATTTTACTTCTGTTTTTGATAAAAGTTCGGCCTCAGAATAGTCCCCAAATAGCCCCCGAACAACAGTAAAAATTTAGACTGTTTTGGACCCGATATGGGCCCAGCTCACTGCCCAATCAGCCCTTGTTTACTTCAATTGTCACTGAGTTTCAGGTCTGATTTTTCAGTGAAAATCAACCCCAGCACAGTCCTAAAATACCCATGAATTACCCCCAAAAATTCTGGCTTTAAATAAATTCAAACTGAGCGCCGTTACAAACTTTTTGTGTGCGGCAGTGAGTAGAAAATTGGTTACTGCCTTAAGGTATATTTGAAGAATGAGATGATGAGTTTTTATTCGACACCAAAAGGTCTTTCGTGCTATATCTCATCACCAACAAAAAGTAGGGTGGGCTACACTCACAATCATATCTCTAAACTCTTTAGAGATCAAGTATCACACAAGGTTTTCTTTTGGTTTTGGTTTTTGTTCTTCTTTTTCTTTTCTCAACACTTGAGAGAATTCTTAGAACAAGTGAAAGGGTGGCTAGGGTTAGAATGAGAGGCTTAGGTTAAAAGGGAATCTAATTTTCTTTATATACCTAGGTTTTTTAATTTCTAAAATCAAACAAACCCTTGAACTCAACCATAACCCTTGCATATTGTCGGCCACCTTTTGATTTTTTTCAAAATTTTTGTAACATATCATTTACTTTCCATAAAGGAAACGATGTTACAAAAAAGAAAAAGTTATCACCTTTTAAAATGTGTAACTTCCAAAACCAATCCAAGGGTTTCCAAAACCCAAATTTAGAAATTCCAAATTTAACCTTTATTAAATTATATCATATATAATTTAATGACATGCGTTTAATTATCATATAATTATAAAAACTATATATTAAATTTAACATATAGTTTAAAGTATGACAAAATAATATTATTAATCATATTAATAATATTTACATATATGAGTATATAATTGGACTATCCAATTATATTTAATATGCTACAGTATATCGAGCTCGCACAGGGACCAAATGGACCTACGGTTCTGAGCTCCAATAATCTCGAAATATTAATTAAGCTTTTAATTAAATATTTTGAATTATTAACTCTGGGTTATTCCACTAAGAACCTGAAGTTGCAATCTCATTGACGCATATAGATAAATTAAGTCAAATCACGTCGGTGTTCATCGATATAGTCATTACATATGGATTGGCCCTTCACGAGTATCTCGTAATTAGAGTCAGGTGATAATGTTCGTTATACCCCTCTAATCATTATGAATGTTAATCTTTCTATTCGTAATAGAAAGACTCGAGCGCTCTAACCGTTCAAGTACCGAATCAACCCTTAAGGAAGACACACATCTACTTCTCGCAAGAAGGAGTGAACTTCATATATATGTAAAACGTCATCAGCTACGTACCAAACCATGTCCCCAAAGTACGTAGCTATTAATCGGGATTGCTACACCAACCTCACCTTTGTAGATCAAAGGATATAGTCTGTCATGCAAGAATTCGTAGTACACTCAGGATTAAGATCAATCCATATATGACCATCTAGTAGATAGAAATGAATTTCTTTATTTAACGAATATTATAAGAAACTCATTTCTATCTGGGTCAAGTCATATATGATCACATCATACAAGATGCCTACATTCACTTATCTCCATATGGACTATCCCGGATCAAGGTCACCATACAATTATAGAATGGACCGTAGCTATTAATAAATCATAAACAAAGTACCCGTTTTGTTTGCTCCCTATGGACTATTTTAAATTACTAACTTCAGACTTAAATCCTCTTGTGTATGACACTCATACACTAAGTTTAAAGGCACATAAGTAATCCAGGGTAAACAAGATAATTTACAATATGCGATATTAAACAAATATTTTGATAAATGAATAGTGCATCATTTTATTTCATAAAATATTATTCTGTTTACATTACATGAAGCTCTAAGGCATATATCTCAACAGTAAGATAGGTTGGGAACTCAGGGTGTTCACGGGTCGAGTCGGGTCGGGTTTTTTGAAATTTTATGAGACCCGATCGGGTCGGGTCACGAGAAGTTCGGGTCGCGGGTCGGGTCACGCCAAGGTGGAACCCGATCGGGTTCGGGTCGGGCCGGATCGTCGGGTCGGCATAATTTTTTTAATGAATTAATTATTTTGAAATACAAATATTTGTTATTTTATGTCTAAAAAATTATCATAAATATAAAGTTTTAATACAACAAAATAATAAACAAATGAAATAAAAATAAGAACTTTAAAAATAATAATAATAATTTTAATTTTTTTTTAGAAAAATAATATAAATACTATAGGGTCGGGTCAGGTTTTAATATCAAACCCGTTGCCCAACCCGACAATTTCAGGTCGGGTTGAAAATTTACAAATTTTTTTTGGACCGCGTGGGTCGCGTCGGGTCACGTCGGGTCGGGTCGCGGGTTGACCCGACCCTATGAACACCCCTATTGAGAACATAGTTGGTGATTATAGGAAAAAGATTGGTTGTTGTGGAACCGTGTTTGCCTCAATCTTGACTAATTTAGTTTTCAATCTTCTGATTTCAGCTTCTTTGGGGCTAAATTCATAACCAAAATTTCTTTGTTGTAACATCTGTCGAAGACTTGAATCAAACAGAGAAACGTATCGCTGGAGCTTATAGTGCAACTGATGAACTTGTGCAACAAAACTATCAACCCTTTTTCACGAGCTTTTGTTCTCGTTACCATTGCATCCATCTTTGTATCAATTATTTGTAGAATAATATTTTGAGCTCTGGTGTTATGAGATTGCCAGTTCAGGACAGTTAGAAACTGTTGTGGTTCTTCTGGTTGCCCATTCGGCATAACAGTAGTTCTCATCACAAACGATTTAGAAACCACATTTGTCTATGGATCTGTCTGGTTGGATAGGGATGGGAAATCTGCATGATATGATGGTGATTCTGGTTGAAACATCATGCATGGTTGAACATGTTGAAGAGCTAGTGGCTTAATCAGCTTAGGTTTTATTTTACTCCTTTCTTTATCACAGAGTATCTCTAAAGCTCTCTGACAGATAGGCAAAGGTTTTTTTTTTTTTTTTTATGTACCCAAGGTTGGATACCAATCCAATGACTAAGACATTCATGATCTTCTCACTTACGAGGTTTCTGTAGGTTGCAAGTGTTGAGGTTTTATCATTAGGGCAACACAGCGGAAGAAGCGTGATTCGGGTGAAATTGTAGTTTAAAATTTTTAAACTTACGAATAAATTATTCAATATCCAATATTAATAATCTATCCAATATTAATAATCTATTCATATTTCACCTAAACATATTTATTCAATATCAAATAACGACATAAATGATATAGAAACGCCGCGAAACTTTTACGAAAATTTCCACAAAATAGCATAAAACATGTTTCCGACCGAACCGACCGACCAATGCACATGGGGACTGCCCAGGTCAGCCCCAAAAATATTTGGACAGTTTGTGGGCTGTCCGAACAATGACCAGTTCATTGTTTGGGCAGTTGTTACCCGGTAAAGCCGTTTTTCACCGTTTTCATGTATTTTCACTCCGAAACTATTTCCGATAATTATTTTTCTAGGGAAATTAAAATAAATCAATTTATTATAATTACTCAATAAATGAAAAACTGAATTTTTAATCCAAAAATCATATTTATCGTAAATTACCATGAGACCCAATACTTTACATTTTAATCATTTTAGTCCTAATTTGTCAAAAATAAATTTAAGTGATTTCAAGTCACTATCAAAATGATTTACACATATCATGTACATCAAAATATAACTCACAACAAAAATCCCATAATTTCCCAAAATTGCCGAGAGCACCCTACATTTTCAAATTTTTCATTTT
>SKCR01038886.1:0-195917 GCA_019454045.1 Zanthoxylum bungeanum | reverse complement strand
AAATTCTGGAGAAATTTCACCCAAAAGCCCCAGGTTTTGGAAATTAATAGTCGTAATGTTTCCTTGTCCATCACAAGTAATCCCCATCCAACCTACACAAGGATCATTTCCTTTCCAATTCTGTGCAAATACCACTGGGTAACCCATGGACTCTGCAATTGACAGCAAGATACTGACTCGACTATCACAAGCAACACCAGGATCATCTAGGCAAAAACTATTAGACCCAGTTCTCATAACTAAATTGACCTTTGCATTGTTAAATCTTGGAGTTGGACCCTGAAGCAAATTATTGCTCAAATTTAGAATATCAAGGCTTGGAAGAATAATTAAAGACCGAGGAAAAATACCTGTCAACACATTATCATTCAAGGTCAAAACCTCCAAATCAAGAAGTGCAGATAAATCTGGCAAAGGACCTGTAAATCGATTGTCATGAAGCAATAGCTGAGTCAAAGAAGTCATGTTTTTCAATACTGAGAGTGATCCATGGAGCTTGGAATTGCTCCTTTGGCTATTCACCCATAATGTCTGAAGTGAAGACATGCCCAAACTCGATGGAATTTCTCCTTGAAGATTGTTCTTAGCCAAAAGCAAATGATTTAAATAAGGAAAAGTATCTGCCTCGAAAAAATCCGGAATGGTCCCTGAAATACTGGCCTCGTTTGCAGAAAAACTAAGCAAACCAATGGCATCTTTTAAACTGGAAGGAATTTCCCAAGATGACAACGGATTATTATTTAGTCTTACATATTGCAAAGATGTTAATCCTGTAAAGAAATCAGGAGGCATGTATGTGAAACTGTTGTTATCAAAATCCACAACTTCAAGAGAGCTCAACAAAGCAAGACTGGGAATTGGTCCTGTGAGTTTGTTGTCGGACACATCCACTATAGTTAGTGAAGAGAGGTTCTTGAGGTCTGAAGGGAGGCTTCCTTTCACGTTTTGGCAACTAATTTGAATATGGGTAACCATCTTGTTTTCTGAGCACGCAATGCCCGTCCATTGACACGGGTTTGGGTCTGACCATTCTAAGCTTTCCGGGATCACAAGGCTGGATTTCAGTGCTTCCATGACTGCGGCGTCTGGGCTGGACAGGGACTTAACCGACACTGAGAAAGTGAGAAACCAGAGGAGCAGGGACATGCCCAGATAGCCTGATGAGTTCATTTTTCTCATGAATTCAAATGCCAACAACTAATTAGGATATCGTGCAAGATTTCTTCAGATGTTTATTTGACTCATATCTTCTCCAAATCCTAGGCTCAAATCGAGTTACTAAACATGGCCTTCAGCTGCAAAAAATTAAATAAATAAATAATCAGTTTGGATTATGGAAGGAAATTAGTAAAATAACCAAAAAAAAATATATTCATTTGTCAAAATGAGCCATAATATTTGCTATTTATATTCCGGAGATTTGAAGGAATTCGGAGATTTGAAGTGAAATTTTCAGATCTTCGAGGTTTTTAATTTTTTTATTCAAAACTTCGGATATCCGAAATATTAATTCGGATCTCCGAAGTATTTTTCGGATGTCCAAAGTTTGAAAAATTATTTATAAAACCGGATATTCCTCATTTATTCTCACTACAAAAACTTAGATTTTTATGATGATACGATATTAATTTTGATGCTCAACAAAGTAGTTAACGATTTTTATTGATACATAAGATTTTCACATATAAGTTCAAAAATATAAATTAAAAAAACATCAATTTCTAATACATCAAATCTGTTTACATAAGTTAAAATTACTCTTGACTTTGACTTAGATTTTGGCTAAGAGGAATCATGCATGAACGTCTATTGTGTCCATATTCGCTACATCGACCGCATTTGACTTGCACCGTTTGTTCGCCTTGTGATGGTCTTCTATTTGTTTTCGATCGTCCCGTTGAAACACGCTCATTTGGTGGTAATAAATCAAACATGTATTGAGAATTAAAACATTAGTTAAAATTAATTTTGAATGTTTTTCTAATAAAACAAAGTAATAATATTATACCTAATAACTCTTCTGGCAAGACCCAATCAGATTGGTCACCAACAGGATAGATAGTTTCCACATACACAACACATAAGGTGGTCATTGTGTCACATCTCACTCCAAAGACTAGAGCGTTTGATTCTAGCAGCCGCACATACAGCCAATGCACACAAAAGTTACTATAAATCAAACTTTCTGCACGTACACGTCTTCTCTCTTATGTTGATAATTTCAACCATGTCTCCACCACGGACTTCAAACTCATAACGATCAGTTGGTGATACGGACATTCGATGTGATTTCACTATACGTTTCTCTATTTTTGCATGTGCCCACAGGTCGATGGAGTGACAATCTTTTCTGTTGATTCTCTCCTACAGAAAAACCGTCTCTGAAGGGTCATCATGATACAATTAAGTTTTTGTAGTGAGAACAAATGAGGAATGCTCGGTTCTATAAATAATTTTTCAAATATCCGAAGTTGTGAATTCGAATCTCCGAATTTTACACCAATTTCGGTGTGTATTTCGGAAAAACTTCGAAAA
This sequence comes from Zanthoxylum bungeanum, assembly GCA_019454045.1. Lineage (NCBI taxonomy): Eukaryota > Viridiplantae > Streptophyta > Magnoliopsida > Sapindales > Rutaceae > Zanthoxylum > Zanthoxylum bungeanum. The sequence goes on along the minus strand of SKCR01038886.1, from coordinate 193,382 downwards.
CTATGACTGAAAAATAAATAATTAACGTTATGGCTCATTTTAACAAATGAATATCTTTTTTTTTTATTAGTTTTGTTAATTTCCCGAAATCCGGTGACGGCATGAAAGACTACAGCTTGTTTACAAGATTACAATGTGAATAAGAAATCACAACGGTATATGAGTTGTAAAGCCGGATGAAGGCTGATCCGTCCGTCCAACCGTCTCTATGGTCGATTGTTTATTTATTTTATGCTCCGTACCATCTCAAATTAAAATAATTTTCCTCTATCATTCATTGATTCGCAGAAATCGAACCTAAAACAGAAAAACCAACTTAATTGAGTTGCCCTCTTTAAGACTGCCTTTGTGTACCTTAGTTGCAAAAGAAGTGAAAAAGACTACAAAATTTTATTATTATTTTTAACTCAATAATATAAATATTTTCTTTCAGTGACTAGTAGTTTATTTTTATCGCTGATAAGGTACCTAAGTACCATTACACTTGCTAAATATGTAACGGAAATATAATTATTAAATATATTATCAATACCTATGAAGATAACATGTGACATGAACTTGATAAAGATCTTTTTACGGCATTAACATTCATGATCTGTTGAGATCACTTTGGCATTTCTTTGTGGCATCTAGTGCAGCGGCTAATGCAGAATGATGCTCCGTCAAAGCGATTCAGAAAGTGGAGTTATGTGATGAATTTGAACCCTATAAGGCCGTGTCCCGTCCATTTCCATGTCTCACATCAGAATCCGGCTAAGGGGCGGAAATTTAAAAGTTTGTTTGTAGGGGCACAAAGTTTTAAGTTTGAATAGATTTTAAAATTGAAGAGAAGAGTTCACATATTTCGCTCATTTTCATGTAGTGTAATTCTGGAGCGGTGGAGCCGCTCTCGAAATAAGGAGAAAAGACTATAAGACAACTGAATTGGCCAGTCTTAAAAGAACAAGATTCTTGTGTTTAATATTGTTAATTTATTTCTTTTTAATTAAAAAAGTATTTGATTATATTTTAAGAACTGTTATGATGCGTGTCGGTCATTTTTCATGTAGGTATAATTAACTCCTTTATTATTTTATTTTTTTCATTTGTTATTAATTACTGATTTTATTTGTTCTAGTATATGATGATTGAATCAACAAAGAATCACGATCCTCCAAGCACATGAACAGTTATAAGATTGAGTCTCATCAATTTTTGGTAGCATTGTAATATCCCCCTCCATTTTGGAAATAAAACAGTCTGTCTTTGATTCATTCCACACACCAAATAACTTTGTTGCAGCTGAACGGCCAACTTCATAAACTTGTGTAACTAGCCTTGGATTTGGAGATTAATTTCATAATCTAACATTACTAAATTATGTCAAATGCTAATACATATTCTTCAGGTTATTTTTCCAAGTCCTGTTTGCAGATTTCATTTTATAATCTTTGGAAATTTTCCCACTCCAGAATTTTCCTAGAAAATGAAGATAGGTATTTTTCTTCTTTTTTTCCTTCTATCTCTCAATACTCTCTCAGTCTTCTCCCTCTCCAGCCAAGATGTTGCAGCCATGCAAGCTCTCAAAACCGAGATGGTATATTAAGTGTCGGGTGTATATGTCATCTCTCTCATAGCAGGCGGGCCCCACAACTGTGTGGGGCCCGCCTATTGTGAGAGAGATAACATATACACCCGACACATAATATAATTTTCCCTCAAAACCAGCATAGTAAACCCGGAAACATTAAATCGGACTGACCCGGACCCGTGTGAATGGAATTACATTAAGTGCTCGGATAACCGGGTAACCCATATTCAAATAAGCCGCCGTAGTCTGACAGGAAGCCTCCCTCCTGACCTCAAAAACCTCTCTTCATTGAAAATACTGGATGTATCAAAAAACTTTCGTCTCACAAAGCGGATTCCAAGTCTTGCTGTGCTGAGTTCTCTTCAGGTGGCTTTCTTAAGTAACAATTTTTTCACATCTATACCCAATGATCTCTTTTCCGGATTATCTTCTTTGAAATCTGTAACTCTTGATTTTAATCCATTCTCTGACTGGGAAATACCTGAAAGTTTGAAAGATGCCACAGAGTTGCAGACTTTTTCCGCAAACCTGGCAAATATTTCAGGGATTATTCCTGATTTTCTAGGGGGAGATAATTTTTCAAAATTGATGCATTTGCATTTAATTATGAACAATCTTGAAGGGCCAATTCCTTCTAGTTTTGGAAAGTCTTCAATTCAAACACTTAGGTTGAATAGCCAATGGAGTCATTCTAAGCTCAACGGATCACTTGAAGTGTTCCGAAACACGATTACTTTAACTCAGCTCTGGCTTGATATTAATAGTTTTACAGGCCCTTTGCCAGATTTCTCAAGGCTTACCAGTCTGAAAGAATTGAACTTGAGGAGCAATGGGTTGACGGGGATTGTTCATTGGTATTTGGTTAATCTCCCTAGTCTTACTTCTATCAGTTTGGGTAACAATTTTTTCCAGGGTCCGGTCCCAGAGTTTAAAACTTCTAAAGTTGAAGTGGATATGACTCCTGGTTCAAATAGCTTTTGCTTAGATGATCCAGGTGCCCCCTGTGATTGTCGTGTCAATATTTTGCTGTCAATTGCAAAAGCTATGGGTTTCCCGCTAGTGCTTGCAAAGAGTTGGAGAGGAAATGATCCTTGTAATGGCTCTCAGGATTGGAAGGGGATCGGATATAATGGAGGAGGAAACATTACTGTAGTTAATTTCCAGAATTTGTGGCTTATGGGTTCGGTTACTTCAGATTTCTCTCTGCTTACATCGCTGGAACAGTTGATCCTTTCTGATAACACTCTTAGTGGTACTATTCCAAATGAGCTAACTTCTCTGCCTAATCTTAATGTGTTAGATGTCTCCAACAACCATCTTTCTGGTAAAGTACCAACGTTCAGGTAAAATGTGATGGTCAAAACTAATGGGAACCCTGTATTGAACGAGATGATAGTTTCCTAGGAGCACCTCTAGATAACAACAAAGTCAACATTCATTTTGGAGGTAGTGGTAACCGTAAAAATTCCAAGAATAGAATTGTGTTAGTTTCTGTATTGACTGGTGCAGCTTTCGGGTTTTTTATTGTTGGATTAAGCTTCTGTTTGTATAAGAGGAAAAGAAAACAATCTCATAGGATACATCGACGAAAAATTGGTTCAATGAGATCTCAAGATGCTAGGACAAGTAACATTCATTTCATTGGGGTTGGAAACACTGTTTTTTCAATTAAAATCTTGAGGGAAGTAACCAGCAATTTCAGTGATCAAAACATACTGGGAAGAGGTGGATTTGGAATTGTTTACAAAGGGGAATTACAAGACGGGACAAAGATAGCAGTGAAAAGAATGGAAGTTGAAATTGTAAGTGAGCGACTCTTGAAACAATTCAAGTCTGAGATTGCAGTTCCGAACAAGGTTCAGCACCGCCACTTGGTAGCTCTTCTCGGTTACTTCTTGGATGGTAAAGAGAGACTGCTTGTTTATGAATTCATGTCAGAGGGAACACTCAGTAGACATCTTTTCAACTGGAAGAATGAAGGACTGAAACCACTTGATTGGTCCAGAAGATTGATCATTGCCTTGGATGTTGCAAGAGGTGTTTGTTAGCATCATATTCTCATAATGGATTTTGATGATATAACACTAGAAGTCTTTGACGCGCATTAGCGGACATATATTACAAAAAAGATGTCGAAGCATATTGGTAGTGAAGAGTAATGGATGTGAAGACTCGAGCAACAAACGTCTAATATTCTTCTCGGAGATGATATGCAGGCTAAAGTGGGAAACATTCAACTGAGACAAGGGTTGCAGGAACTTTTGGGTACCTTGCTCCGGAATACATAGGTAAATTTAATTATATTTTACATTCATTTTCTTTCTTCCTTTTCTGAACAGAACATAATGTTGAAATCTATTTGACTGGTAGAGTTACAGCAAAAGTTGATGTGTTTAGCTTTGGAGTAATATTAATGGAGTTAATAACTGGAAGAAAAGTTATTGATGAAACTGATCAGTCAGATCCCGAAAATACCATATACCTTCTAACATGGTTCCGAACAATGAATATGAATCAAGATACATTCATAATGGCCGTGGACAAAACAATCGAGCTCGACAGAGGAACTATTTTCACTGTAAGGAAGGTGGCCGAGTTAGCTGACCATTGTTGTGCGATCGAGCCCTACAAGAGACCTGACTTGTCTCGTGTCGTGAACATTCTCTCCTTTCTAGCGGAGCTGTGAAAATCATGCCTCCTGCAGAATGTTTCATCAGATTATCACTATCCAATTACGTGATGTCACGTGTTATGATGCCTGCTTTTGCGAGTAATTTTTTGGTACTATTGTTATGCTGGTGATGTGGTACCATTAATAAATAAATATATAATATGTGTCGTTATAGTAAATATAATTATCATTTATTTAATTATTTTTTTACTATTTTAAAACATATCAAGATATTAATGAGTGTTAGAGTGTATGCCTTAAAACTTGTTATGCATGTTATAGTTTAAGCCGTAATGTTTCGTAATACAATTTATTATTTATTAATAAAAGACATTTGTTTTATAAACATTGTTACATCAATATTTTATGTGTATGTCTAGAGACATTATATCAGATAAATACTGTTAATTCAAAAGGCATTTATAATTATGAGAGAAAACGATATTTATAATAATAAGTCTCAAATTAAGTTCTTGGTAAAAAGTGATTATTATACATGACAATAATGTATCACTCGACCAATATTATTATGTGTCACCTAAATTTACATTTAATATTAATAGAATGGATTATGAGTCTTATATTATAAGGACGCAGACAATACATATCATCATTAGTAGAATGAAATATCAAACACGACCATAGAAGCGTAAGATCACATGGTAATATTATCTAAGGTCGTTAATCTTCGTAATAATACATTAATATTGTTATATCATCTTACCTAAGATCACATGTTGACTTGTACGATAGTACTTATGATTCATTATTATATCAACATTCGACTAAGCACGTCCTTTGAATAAATGCTAGATGGTCTTGAGCTAATAACGTACGAAGTCATATGTTTTTAAAGAAGGGATCTGATGGCTTTGATAATAGAACCTATAGATGTTTCAAGGAAACTCAAATATATACAAGTATTTGGTCAAAGCAGTCGATATCTTAGAGATATCAAATCCACAAGATTGAGTTTTGAAATATATCGAGTTGTAAGGATTTGACCTAACCATGATCCCAAACTCGATAAGGAACATAAATATCGAAAAGAATGAGATGGCATACTCGAAGTGTATTCAAGGAGGTTCATATGATTTCTCACTTCATTTATCGAGTAGGGGTCATGGCATGTTGTTACGCGTTTTACCTATGGTCTGTAGGATATCATATAGATAAAATATTAAAAAGTTAATGTCATCATATTGCTACTTGATAATGAACATGGGATGGTCGCACAAATATAGTTCTCGTATATGTTACAAATTTAAGGATATTTATTAAAATTTAATTAATGATGATTTTGACAATTAATATGAAAATTAGATTTTCAATTAAAATAAGATTTTCTAATAAGATTAAGATATTCGGAATATTTCGGAAATATTAATTTGATTAATAAATTTGAAATATAAAATTTAGATTTAATTGTTTAAATAAATATTTGATATTTATATTAAATAAATTAAATTAAATTTTGATTAATTGTTATTAAAAATTAAGTAAGTTCAAATTATTTAATAGTTAATTAATTATTGGACTAAATAACATTTAATTTATTGGGTTTTAATTTAGTGGGCTAGCACCTTAATTAATTAGAGTCCTAATATATATTAAATATGAAGTCTTATTTGATAAGGAATTCTTATTTAATTAAGTTTTCTAATTTAATTTTGAAAGAATCTTATAGAGACCAATTTGATTTGGAGAGTTCTTGGATTGTCTTTATTGTATTGAGATACATATAAAATAATCCATAGTCTATTTAAGGGGTAAAAATTCGGCCAAGGGGTATTGAATTCCTTATTGGCTGAAACTTGCTCTATCTCTCTCTCTTTTTGGTTGTTCCAAGTTTGCTCTAAGATTAAATCAAATAAAATTTATTTCTTTGATCCATAATCTAAGACTTCAACATCCAAGAAAGAAAATTATGTTCTTTGTTCTCCAAGTGTGAGCAGTTTATTCGTAGAAGAGTTCTAGTGTGTCAACTAGAGGTGCAACGCTTGGTGCATTACTATAAAGGAAAAATCAAGAAGGAAATTCAAGAAGGCACAAGAAAATAATAAACGCATTCAGGTATGATTATTTTATCATTGGTTTTTATTTATGTTTATCAATAAATTATTTACATGCATGTTTAAAATTAATATAGATTAATTTTATTAGTATATTTGTTAACATCAACAACGACATATTCACGATCCTTAAAATGGTTTTGGAAGAAAATTTTAAATTCCAGTCATATGTATGCTTCTGCGCTAACCTCAAAACCTTACAATGGGTTATTACATTAGTGACGTGATAACACCATTATATAATAGAATTATTCCTGCTTGTGTTGTATATTGTATAAACCTCTATATAATTTTATGTTATATTGATATAGTATCTTGATATTGTCTTAATGGAATTCAAAAATCCTGATAAGGGTAAGTAATGAAACGTCACTACAAGAAAACTGCCAAATAGCGACGGAAAATCCGTAGCTAATTCGTCGCTAATTGGCCATTAGAGACGGAATAGCGACGGAAAAATTCCGTCTCTATTTTGTTGGTCGCAAAAAAATAGCGACGGAAATATATCATCCGTCGCTAAAGTTAGCGACGGATGGAAATTCCGTCTCTATATAGCGACAGAATGTCCGTCTCTAATTAGCGACAGTTAGTATTCCGTCGCTAAATAGCAACGGAAAATTTCGTTTCTGATTAGAGACGGAATTTCCATCCGTCGCTATTTAGCGACGGAAATTCCGTCTCTATAATTTTTTTGAAAAAAAAATTAAAAACTGAAATTTTAAAATTTTAGATAGGCGGGAAATTTAAAATTTTAAAAATATTTTGCGACGGAATATTTCCCTAGCTATTCCGTAGCTATAATTTTTTTTTGAAAAAAAATTAAAAATTTTAAAATTTTAGAGAGGCGGAAATTTAAAATTTTATAATTTTGAAAATATTTAACAACGGAATATTTCCGTAGCTATTCCGTAGCTATATATTTTTTTTTTTTGAAAAAAAAATTAAAAACGAAAATTTTGAAATTTTAGAGAGGCGGGAAATTTAAAATTTTAAAAATATATGAAACTTTTAAAATTTTAAAAATGAAAAAATTTTATAATTTTAGAAAAGAAAAAATTTAAAATTTTAGAAAGGAAATTTTTTTTAAATTTTAGAGAGGTTGGAAATTTAATAATTATATAGATATGAAATTTATAAATTGTAGAGATATGAAATTTTTAAATTTTATATAAGGGAAAATTTTAAAAATTTTGAATGGTATAAAATTTTAAAAAAGTGGATTTTTTTAATTGTTATATATACATCTTAAATTATACAAGATATCGTAATGTCCACCGCGATCTTCGACACACCACCATCCATTTACGAAACGTCCACCGTTTGTTTCTTAAGAAAATTTTAAAAGAGGGGATAAGAAAAATGAGAAATTGATAATGAGAGTTGAGGTCATGAAAATTTGATGGTATATGAAATTGAGTAAGAAAATTTTGGATGGTGTATTGGAGTTGAGAGTTAAAAAGATTATGATGTATATATAGAGGAAAAAAATAAGAGAAGCGGGAAAATTTGTAAATTTTGTATACTTTTGAAATTTTCACAAGGTGGGAAATTTTTTGAAATTTGACGAAAATTAGCGACGGAAAATCCGTCTCTATTTTTTAAAAAAAAAAAAAAGTGGAGCCGAAAGAAATAAAGTTTGGGGGGATTGAAAATTTTAAAAATTAGCGACGGAATAGAAACGGAACAATTCCGTTTCTAATTAACAAAAAAATTTAAAATAAAAATAAAATTTAAAATTAGAGACGGAATTGAAATCCGTTTCTAATTAGCGACGGATTTTGAATTCCGTTTCTAATTAGCAACGGATTAGCGACGGAAAAATTCCGTTTCTAATTAACAAAAAAAATAAAAATAAAAATAAAAATTAAAGATTAGAAACGGAATTGAAATTCCGTTTCTAATTAGCGACGGAATATCAATTCCGTTTCTAATTAGCGACGGAACAATTCCGTTTCTAATTAATAAAAAATAAAAATTAAATTTAAATTTAAAATTAGCGACGGAATTGAAATCCGTTTCTAATTAGCGACGGATTTTGAATTCCGTTTCTAATTAGCAACGGATTAGCGACGGAAAAATTCTGTTTCTAATTAACAAAAAAATTAAAATAAAAATAAAAATTAAAGATTAGAAACGGAATTGAAATTCCGTTTCTAATTAGCTACGGAATTGATATTCCGTTTCTAATTAGCGACGGAATATCAATTCCGTTTCTAATTAGCGACGGAACAATTCCGTTTCTAATTAATAAAAAATAAAAATTAAATTTAAATTTAAAATTAGCGACGGAATTGAAATTCCGTTTCTCATTAGAGACGGAATTTGAATTCCGTTTCTAATTAGCGACGGATTAGCGACGGAAAATTCCGTTTCTAAACAAAATTAGCGACGGAATAGTGATCCGTCTCTAATTAGCGACGGATTTTCATTTCCGTCTCTAATTTAGAGATGAAATTTTTTTTGTCGCTAAATTCCGTCCCTAATATCATTATCCGTTTCAATTCCGTCTCAATTCCGTCGCTACATTTTGAAATGGAATATTCCGTCGCTAAAACTGTAATTTCTTGTAGTGGTCTTCGCTCGACAGACCTAGACCGTTGCGCCTGGCCTCAAATCATTGGGGGCTATAGGCGTCGTTGGAATGGGTGCATTTCTTATGTTTATTTCGAAATAATTTCATCTCCAAAATCGTATTTTTGGGATTTTCAAAATTAACACTAAATCGACATCAGTTTTTGGGTCCTCTTCCCATTTCAAAGCTAAATTTCTTCATAATCGCACAAATTTTCAAAGATCCTCAATTCTTCAAAAATCCTAATTTCTTTGATTGTTTTTATTTTTATCAGATTGAACCTCTATAAATCTTACTATCACTCAAACAACATTTATTTCCCAATGATTAATTTGTCCAAAATCCACTAAACTGACTCTAATTTCATAAATCCTCAATTTCTGAAGAATTTTTTATGTGACCTAAGCACCTTAGGTGCTAGGTGTCAGGTTTTAGACTGTCGCTCAATTAACGCCTATTGCAATTTAGAATAGTGTTTCTTAGTGATTTTAAATCTTTTGGGTGTGCAATTAATCTTGTTTTTATTGGGAAGCCTCATTTGCAATTGTGTGCCTAAAAAGTTTTGCTTTTGCTCTATCTTGATGCGTTCAATAACATTGGTTCAAATGTTCAATTGCATGAAATATATATATATGGTCAGACTTCAATCCATACCTTACAATTTACATAAGTCCACATTCACCTATATAAGATTTTTTTTTGTCTTTATCGGTGTGCAATTAATCTTCTTTTTAAGCCTCATTTGCAATTGTGTGCCTAAAAAGTTTTGCTTTTGCTCTATCTTGATGCGTTCAATAACATTGGTTCAAATGTTCAATTGCATGAAATATAATATATGGTCAGACTTCAATTCATACCTTACAATTTACATAAAGTCCACATTCACCTATATAAGATTTTTTTTTGTCTTTATCGGTGTGCAATTAATCTTCTTTATTTTGGGAAGCCTCATTTGCAATTGTGTGCCTAAAAAGTTTTGCTTTTGCTCTATCTTGATGCGTTCAATAACATTGGTTCAAATGTTCAATTGCATGAAATATATATATATGGTCAGACTTCAATCCATACCTTACAATTTACATAAAGTCCACATTCACCTATATAAGATTTTTTTTTGTCTTTATCGGTGTGCAATTAATCTTCTTTTTAAGCCTCATTTGCAATTGTGTGCCTAAAAAGTTTTGCTTTTGCTCTATCTTGATGCGTTCAATAACATTGGTTCAAATGTTCAATTGCATGAAATATATATATATGGTCAGACTTCAATTCATACCTTACAATTTACATAAAGTCCACATTCACCTATATAAGATTTTTTTTTGTCTTTATCGGTGTGCAATTAATCTTCTTTATTTTGGGAAGCCTCATTTGCAATTGTGTGCCTAAAAAGTTTTGCTTTTGCTCTATCTTGATGCGTTCAATAACATTGGTTCAAATGTTCAATTGCATGAAATATATATATATGGTCAGACTTCAATCCATACCTTACAATTTACATAAAGTCCACATTCACCTATATAAGATTTTTTTTTTATCTTTATCTACCCTTACAGTCTACATAAAATTCACATAAACTTTATCTGAGTCTGACCGTGTATATATATATAATGTGAAACTTTTAAATCTCACATATTATATTGATTTTGATGATAATAAACATGTACCGATGACATAATGGTAAATCACCCTTTTAATATCTCATGGATATCAAGCATAAAAAAGAATGCCAAGATCAAAGGAAATCAAGTGAAACTTAACAAGCTACAAGATATATAAGATTAGATTATAGTATATCTTTTTATATTCCTGTAATGTCCGTTTAAAGTAAAATTATGTATGATAAGCACATAATAGCTCAAATTATTTTTAAATGTATATATCTTATAAAATTATATGTTCATCAAATGTTAAAAGCAAGTTTTGATCTTATATGTCAAATTATTTTCAAACTTTTTAATCTTCATAAAAACATTTGAATTTGATGGGACAGTCTTTGTTTGATTTGAAAACAATTAGGTTTAAATTGTTATATATTTTTTTTAGTTTTGACATATGGATTAGATGTAAGATTTTCATTGTTTTGTGAAGTTCAGTTGACCACGGGGTCATCCACGTAAAACAGAAACTCAAACTCTGAAATCGATGGACTTCGATCGAACATGAAATCAAGGTTCGGTCGACTGAAGTCTCTGTGTTTTTGCCTATTATGATTCTAACAGTAACTTGTGCGGTCAACCAAGCAATACAGAATTTCGACATAATGATTAGTTTTCCAAACCATTTTTAAATTAGACATCATTTACTTTTTTTTTTTTTCTTGATAAATTATTCTCAAATTGTTCATACATACTATATTGATAACATTTGTATCTAAATTTGTTTTTCCATAATCAAGCTCATTCAAGTGCTAAACTTATCAAATTTGCTCTATTAGGAGCTTTGTTTATTGTTGGAGTTTTGTTCTCTATATTATTTATAATCAAACATTAGTGGGTCATCTTCAATCCCCATAAAGAAGAGATTTACGGTTTGATTCATACTCAAAAGTAAACTGGATCATCTTTGAGCCTAGGAAAGAAGAAATGTAAGGGTTTCATTGGCACTTGCGAAGCTAAATGTTATAGTGAATCTTCTTACGGGTTGCTTGAGACGTGGATTAGGTAAGATTGTCAAACCACGTAAAAAAATCCGTGTTATGATCTCTCTAATCTCTTATCACTTTATTTGCATTTGATATATTTGGATATTATTAAGATACCGTGTTTATGCTAAATTAGAATTGTATGTTTGAAATGGTATAATTGATTTAATTAAATTATTGAGGCTATTAATCTAAATATTATTTGTTGAAATTGTTATGGATGGAGTTGAGGGTTTGGATATGTCGAATTGAATTTGGAAGTGTTAGACTTCAATTTCAATAATTAAAGTTATTTAAACCCTTTAAGTTTTTTAATTCTTGATTCACCTCCACTTGTGTTATTTAGAATTTCACATAGCTTGAAGAACTAATTGCATGTTTTCATATATCAATTTATGTGAAGAATCTATTCAACCACTTTTTTTGATAAACGACGGACAATTATGGACAACTTTTTTAAGGTTATTAAAAGATTTTATTACTTAATAACATCACACTAAATATTTGGCCATCCATTTCATCTCAAATACGACACTTAAGATATTCTAAAACTCAAACTTAGTTATAATAAAATTTAATAATATAAAATAATATATACATTATGTGTTCTTCGTAATTGACAGGAGAACTACACTACTCATAGTCTTCAGTTTACCTCTAATAATAGATCTATCAATTGAAGCCCAACTGATCTTTTTTATGTTAATGCAAAAATCTCATACACAAAAAAAATAAAAAAATACCAATGCATATCAAATTTTAATTATGTTGGATTTAAATGATGGATTTAAACCACTATGTAATGGTGGAACCATATATTCAATAACTATATTAAATAAAATAAAATTAAATTAAATTAAAAAAAAAAAAACAAAACAAAACAAACAAACAAACAGAAGATTAAGCCGGTGAATAAAGGAGAAAAAAAGTGAGAAAAATATTTAAAAGAGGAGAAGGGAAAGAGTTGAAGGGTTAAATGGTTTTTGGTTCTTTTTCTCTAAAGGGACACTAGTTACAAGAATTAGAATCATCTCTTAGTTTTTTCTCTAATCCTAATGTAATCACCAAAATGGCATATGCAAGAATTGTTACACTGATAATTAAAATCAGATTTTCTTAAGTCATTACTTAATTGGTAACCTAATTTTCTTGTTTCTTTTTTTTTTTTTTTTTTTTTTTCCATTTTCACCTTACTCATATCATATTTTTTTGAAGAAAAAAAATTGAAAGAAGATGTAAGTCTCTTACTTAATATTGCACCCCTCATTCTACCCAAATCCAAATTAAATGTATCTCATCATATGATTTAAATCTGTGATATCTTGTTTCTATTACAATAGTTAAATCAATTAGGCCACTCATATGAGCAGGATTTGAATCCCAACATTAGAATGAGATATCTTAAATCTGAATAATAGAATAAAATCATATAAATGATATTTGCAAATTAGGATTTAGTAAATCAATTTTTTCTCTTTTTGAAACACTTTTTTTTTTATTTATTTTTTTGTAAAGTCATACACAAGGACGGGCCAACTCCGTCCCAGAGGGGGCTGCAGTCTCCTTTGGGCTTTCAAATTATTTTGAGTTGGATAAAAGATTTAAATGGATTTTTTTTACTCTTTTAAAATTTGTAATAACGGCAAGCGAAATGAGAATAACCTAAACCGTGGAATAAACCTATAAAATTTAGATTGAATACACCCCGGATCATTTTCAAGTTTATATGTGCAATATGATTAAATGATTATTGGGTAGTTTGCTTGGAAAAAGAAAAAAAAAAAAGGAATGGGTCTGTAATATAAGTAAAACTATTATTTATTTATTGTGGACATTGAGATTATTTATTTCTTTTTTTCATTTTTTTTATTTAGGATAAAGATCTGATAGAGAGCAATTTTTATTATCAGTAAATATTAATTAAGATATTATAAAAATTATAATATTGGGTTTATATTCTTGTATTTGATCGAACGAAAAAGATTTTTGATTTCAACATAAAATCATCATAAATTTCTAATCCTTAATTATCTTAGACGTATCTGTCGCTATCGTTTCTAGAAATTTTTTTAAGATATTTATACTTAACTCCTTCTAGATTGAATTCATGGGTCAAGTGACTGAAGATATATATCAAGCAAGTGTTGTTATCAGATATATGAACAAATGAGTTAGTTCATATCATGTATTTTGGACCTTTATTTAATCCATTTAAAGCTTCAGTTCGTAATAAAAATACATAACAGATCAAATAGGATTCATAAGCGGTTAATATATCATATTTATCGCACCTAAATCTTATATTTTGTGAATTAACTCGAGCTCCTAAAATGTTTTGATGTGTTCTTTATGTTTTTATAGGATATGATATATGTAGAAAGACACGGGCTTGAAACATCGACAAATCAAAGTGTTGTGCATCATTGACCTATTGCTTTGCACAACCTTCAATATTTTGGTCATAACTTTTTCATATCTAAATGAAGTGGTTTAAGTTAAATTAAAGAAGATAACTTAATTATCTACAACTTTGTAGTTCAGTCGGAGATTGAATCAGACTCTATCATGGTAAAAAACGAGCCTAAAGATATAAGATGCATTTTGTCTCCCATTGGCGCACCAATGGAACATGAGTTTTTAGAATCATACACAGCCATATATTGGCGCTAAATGACTCCATATTGGCACACCAATATGCCCGTAAATCCTATTTTAATGAATTTTTTAAGAACGAAAACTTTCAACAACTCTTATATAAGCACAAGTCCATCCTAAAGCCTAAAGATCAGACATATAACATATTTTTGGAAACTTGAGGGTAAAAAAGAACACCTAGAGCAAGACAAGAATGAGTGACTCAACCGGTGCTGGAGATTGAAACTGGCGTCTGCAAAGAGAGTTCTTCCTATCTGTTCTTCTCTAGTTTATCTTGTCTTGTATCAATGATTAGCGTGTGCTTATTGAATATTATGAGCGTGTGCTTATTGAATATTATGAGTAGCTAAATCATGGGTCTATAGTTATAATGGATCATGAGCACATTGTTTAATTGATTTGCATATTTTTATTCTATTGGGTGTGTTATTTGATTATTTATTGTTTTCTATGTTTGAATGCGTTCTATTGCTTGATCACCAATAGGATAGTTATGGTAAATCCTTAGGAATTTGAAGAAGGGAATTTGGGTTATCCCTTGGGAATAATAGCATGTGATCTGATTCTGTTGAATAGATTTCCATGTAGGATAGAATTATACTTGCAGGGCATGCATAGCCTATATTATAACTTGACCTTAATGGATTTGGTTTAAGTTAGTTAACATAAACATATAGTTAATTGGCTTATTCGGAATACTTCTACCTAACCATTGAAAGAGACTAGTAGATAATTTAGCGTTCTAGATTAATAATTCATAACAATAACTCTATTGAAGGAAAAGTACAATAATCCATTGTTTGCGTGCTTAAGTGAAGTTACAACCTTATGTTATTCTCTTCCATAAGTTTTTCCCAAGAGTTGTTTGTTACTTTTTATTTAGTCTTTCAGTTAATTAAATTAGTTAAATCTCTCTATAATCATTTATTTAGTTTTATTTAAGTAGATTTGGTTTTAGTTTTAATATGAGAAATAATAAGTCATTATAGATACGATATTCGACTGTTAGTCATTATATTACTTGAGTGATACGTGCGCTTGCGTGTGGTAATAAATTCGCGATTAAGTTTTTGGCATCGTTTCCTGAAAAGTCGTTTCATATTGAGCGTAAGTTGGTGGACATAGAACTTATTTGAGAAATTTAGGTTGGTTTGACCCGTCGGATTTCAATTTTTGAAATAAAATCACCAAGTTGACTCACTTATAAGTCGAACTGTGACTAGACCTTTACACACACACTGTGAGTCTGGCTTAGAAACTTGATCGTTATTTTACTACCGCACGCAAGCGCACGTATCGCTCAAGTAATATAGTGACTAATAGTCAGATATCGTACCCACACAGACTTGTTATTTCTCCTATTAATATTAAAATTAAACCTACTTAACTAAAATTAAACAAATGATTAAAGGGAGATTTGACTAATTTAATTAACGTAAAGACTAAATAAAAAGTAACCAAATAACTTTTGGGAAAAACTTTTGTAAGATAAGAACTTAAGGTTGTAAATTCACTTAAGCACCCAAACAGTGGATTATTGCATTTTACATTATGGATTATTAACCTAAAAAGCTAAATTATATACAAGCCTATTTCGATGGTCAGGTAGAAATATTATAAATAAGCCAATTAACTATATGTCTATATTAACTAACTTAAACCAAATCCATTATAGTCAAGTTCTAATATAGGCTACGCATGCCCTACAAATATATTTCTATCATGTAGGAAATCTATTCAACAGAATTAGATCACCCATATTATTCACAAGGCTTAACCCAAATTCTATTCGTTGAGTTCCTAAGGATTTACCACAATTATCCTATTGGTGATCAAGAACACATTTAAACACGGAGAATAATAAATGATCAAATAACACACCCAATATAATTAAAATATACAAATCAATTAAACATTGTGCTTGAGATCCATTATAATCCTAGACTAATGATTTTGCTACTCATAATATTCAATATGTATACATTAATCACTGATATAAGATAAGAACTCATAAAGATAAACTATAGAAGAAAAACATAAATAACTCTCGTTGCAGACGTCAACTTCAATCTCCACCACCAGTTAAGACACTCATTCTTGTCTCGCTCTATATGTTCTTCTTTGTTCTTGAGTCTCCAAAAGTATGTTATATGTCTGATGTTTAGGGTTTAGATAGGACTTCCGAGCATATTGGCACGCCAATACATGACAGTGTGTGATTATGAAAATCCATGTCCTATTGGCACGCCAGTGGATCCTGCTGGCGCTCCAATGAGAGACAGAACGCATCCCATAAATTTAGACTCATTTTTTACAATGATAAATTTTGGTTCAGTTTTTGACGTAAACTATAAATAATTGAGTCTTTTTTCCAATACAATTTGAATCACATCATTTGGATATCGTATGAAAAAATTATAGCCAAAATAC
This sequence comes from Zanthoxylum bungeanum, assembly GCA_019454045.1. Lineage (NCBI taxonomy): Eukaryota > Viridiplantae > Streptophyta > Magnoliopsida > Sapindales > Rutaceae > Zanthoxylum > Zanthoxylum bungeanum. Next base: position 176,771 of record SKCR01038886.1, on the reverse strand, counting down.
TGAAGGCTGCACGAATTAATAGGTCAATGGTGCACAACACATTGATTTGTCGACGTTTTAAGCTCCGGTCTTTTCACATATATCATATCCTATAAAAATACAAAAAACTCATCAAAACACTCCATATGCTCAAATTAACTCACAAAATGTAAGATTTATGGGCAGTAAATATGATATATTGATCGCTCCTCAAGGACCGTCAAGTGCAAGAATGCAACATCAACAATAATTTGAAGTAAGAATGCGCCACAAATTTGGATTCAATATTAAGTTAGATTGTGCTATATTTTTCATAATCTTCATTCCACACATATTTTAATAATTATATATGGTTAAAATTTATTTATATTTAGATTATTATCCAAATATTATTTATCATAATTTTTTTTTAAAAAAATTGGTACAAAGTTCAGTTCAACAACGAATTCATGTGCATGAGCCCATCATAGTGTCGAAGATAACACTTCGGTCATTCTTAGAAATTATTTTTATTTATTAATTTTTATTGTTTTATTTGTTTTTTTGTTGTAAAACCGTAATGAAAACACACTCTTGAATGCTAAATTGTTATGGTTTATTTGTCTCAAATTGGCTACGTATGAGATTGAATAATATTTTATAATCTTATGAATTCCATTTCCTCAAAAATCTATTTATAATGATGAGTTATACCTATGATTTTGTAACAATTAGTATGGGAGCCAACACTTGTGACTATTGCAAAAGCTATCATAAGTACACTACGGAGTATAGTGGAATGTTATGGTCCCCATATTAGCCAAGTATGAGATTGACTAGAGCTTTATAAGTTCATAAACTCACTCTCTTTACAAAGTTGATTTTTAAAGATGAATTTGGACTGGGTTGTATTAAATTTTTTATAATCTTCTGTCACACATGTATTAATAATAATGATCGAGTAAGATTTAATTATATATAAATTTTTTATTCAATAACTACCAATTATGTTTTATATAAAAAAATAAAAATAAAAAGTCAACACAATAGTCTATTTAGTACCAAATCCAAATGGAAGAAAATGAGATGAGCAGCAAGTAAAAGTTTGAAAAGTAAAGATCAATCAGCATACACATGGAATTTTCATTCTAGAGATTTGTATTTTTCTTTACAAACAAACATTCCCTAACACAGCCAAAGAAACCAGTGGACCTACTTAATTTCTAGATCAAAAATCCATCAGACCAATTTATAATGTATTTTTTTAAAACACAATACAGTCACAAAAAGGTAGTAGATAATTAAGATCTTTGTATTTTTATAATCTATATTCCCTTAATTGGAAACGAAATTGTGAAATATGGCTGATTTTACAAGATGCCTTAGCGTATGTTTATACAGTTAGGATTCAATGAGCGATTCCGTAATTTATTGGACAATAAGAAAATATCAATACTTTATAATATTTTTAACTCGATTTGATAAAATATTGATATTTTTTCGTCGTTCCGTAACTTAAACAAGTTCTGGGCCTGACTGCTGTTTATAATTTACATACTTTCTAGTTCTACTGTTCTATAATTTTATACACATTTTTTTCTTCTGAAATCTCTATGGTCTAATATGACTGCTTCAATCAGATTAATTAATAACAACAATAATAAAACTCTTCGCTTTCTTCCATATCAATTGGCCCTATGTATTTTTTTCAACTTCAAGTTAAAATATTCGGGTAAGATTCATGTGAATTTTATAACAAATCATGAATCTTATAAATGATCCGAATTCAGGTAAGATTCGGTTATTTGTGTGTATATATGTATATAACAAATCATGTTATAATCACGATTATTATTTTAATTAGTATAGGGCTAGCACTTTATGCAAATTGAGCACATTTTTTACTATAATTTCATATCATAATAAAAATTTTAATAAGATTTTAGGTATTAATCTTATAAATGATCTGAATCTAGTTGGTTTTGTAGTTTAAATGAGACAATTAGTTTATTTACACTTAATATTTATTTCTCATTTGTTTGTTTATCAATTCTCAAAGAGTCTTTTTAATTCACATTAAAATTTCTATCTCGTCTTACCCTCTCATTTGAAATTTTTTTCTTAATTATAAATAATTTTAAAACCAATGAAATTTGATGTAATTTATTCAATTTAAGATTAAATTCTCTTATCGAACTTGAAATCTTGACTGTCACTGGGCAAAAACTAATAATCAGAGTCTGCATCATGAAGCACAATAAATAATAAAACATTCATGAAAAAAAATTATAGCGAAATAAAATAACAAATAACAATATATCCAAAAATTAAAAAATTGGTTAGTTTTTGTGAATGACTGTTATTCATATCTCTTAAGTTAATAATAAAAAATTAATTGTAAAGATTATGTATCACGTATTTTTTTTTATTTTAATAAGAGATTACAATATATTTTTTATTATAATAGGTAATAAAAAATTAATTATAAAATTAGGTACCATATATATATATATATATATTAATGGGACTTATTTTTATGATTTAATAATAAGAAATTACATTATTAATTAATTAAATTAATATATTTCTTATTTTAATAGGTGATTATGTTTTTATACTGTAATAGGTTTCTTATTTAATAAAATTTAATAGTGAGCTGCCACGTGGTGCGATGGGGAGACTTAAAAATGTTTAACTTTTATATATTTATAGATAGATAATAATAATAAAAAATTAATTGTAGAGATATTTTAATTTTTATAATTTTATAATAAAAAATTAATTATAGAGATTATGTTAATTGTAAATAATTTAATAATATTTTTATTTTATTTTAATGGGATAGTGTAATATGTTTTATTGTTATAATAGAATTCTTATAAAATTATAATATGTATTTTATTTTAATATGATTTTTATTTAATAGATTTATTAATTTGATTTTATAACTTTAATATGATATCGCCACATATCGCGATAAGGAGGTTAAAATATATTAGTGTTTTATTCTATGATAATTAACTTGTATAACTAATTTTGGCTAATTCAGCAGATCAATAACTTATCTTTTAGGTTATGTTTTATACATCTCTTTTTTGGAAATCTTTTGGAACTTTACTCTATGTAGCTTTTTAAATTTTCATTTATCTATTTCTTTCATTTATAGAAAAAGAAAAAAAAATTGTAGAACTAATTAAAATAGTGTTCCCACCTGTGTTTGGAACTATTGAGTTCATGACTTCATTCGCATCCCTCAAGGTAGAAAAATTATATTATGTTTCGGGTGTATATGTCATCTCTCTCATAATAATTGGGTCTCACAACTGTGTGAGACCCAACTATTATGAGAGAGATGACATATACACCCGAAACATGATATACTACCTCCTCAAGGTATGTCCAATTCTTACACGTCTACTGAAGACACGCGATTCCAACTGTATGTTTCCTTCTAGATGTGTCGGTTGTACTCGTGCCGACCACTTTTGAAATTAGAGCTTGTTCGTCTCTGTTACTCGACATCAAAGGTGTTACTTTTCGTTCATTCTTGCCATCATCCAATCTTGAGGCTTCCTCTTGTAAAGTCATTGCATTCTCACGGCTTCCATCTATCCCTCGATGTTAGCTTTCTTTCAATAACATTCACCCTCACTTTTAAAGACATTTCTAATACTTTTTTTTTTTTTTTTTGAAATCGTTGGAAATCCGATGTCAAACCACTCATTTCGGACTTAAGCGGAGTAGGTAAAATCATCGGTTGTCTCAGGCTCTTATAAGGAACGCACCCCCTGGATTCGAACCCAGAACCTCAAAGTGAAATCCTAGACCCTACACCACCAAACCACACCCCTTGGGGACGATATTTCTAATACCCATAGGCATAACCATCTTAAGACCAGTGCGGGCGCGTGCTCTGATTGGGCTTTGGAAAATTTCAAAATATAATTTTATAATTGATTTTAATTTCTTTTAATTTTTTGAAAGTACACCAGAAAGTTTTAAAATTATGTTAATAATCCAACTAATTTTAAAAAGTTTCAACTTGTCTTTGATATAAAAGTGTAATTATTTGAAATTTATTTAGTTAGTTTGATTTTATAAAAACCGATCACACACACTTAATAATAATATAATAGAAGGGAATGAGTTTTTTCTTAATGATTCTTCTTTTTAAAAAAACCAATATAAATATATTTTAAACTTAAATCTATTAAGTTCTTCATCTTAAAAAAATCTACACGTAATAAAAGAATACTCTAAATTTGTCTATTAATCTCACCGACACTGATTCATCGCTTCTATCGTTACTCTCCACCACCCGACGTCTACTATCCAAAGCATGGATTGAAAATAAAACTATTATACATCAATTCTCGTTGAATAATAAAAAAATATTATAAAATAGATATTATAGTTATTGTGTTATATATTATAATATGAATTTTAAAAAATAATTGTAATAAATTTTTTAACGTACCCTGGCTGAACAAAATTTCTGACTATATCCCTACTAATATCCTAACATGGGACTCTAATACAAACTGTCACAAGCTGACTTTTTGGACACCACAAAGTCGGATTCATGCAGCACTTGTTAATGCTCTTGTCTATCAAGTCAGCCTTCTTGATGTTTATGGGCATGTGTTCAAGATTGAAATGTCTATGTACTTTAATTTAGCGGCAAATTACAAAAGCTAACATACATCTACAAAGTATATAATAAGCAACAAAAAAACAAGTAAACACATTTAATGATGATTCGAGGCAACGAGAGTATAAACTAAGACAATCATATAAGAAAATGTGTATTTCATTGATATATGTATTCGATAAATGATTGTTCCTTACATTAACGGTTGTTTTTATAACACTGATATCAAATGCCATACCAAGGCTCCTAGGTCATCCCTTAAAGAAGTTTTAAAGACATGGCACCTTTGTCACATGTGAACACACCTGGTGTTGTGATTCACCGATCACTTTAGAAAAGATTTGAGGAAAAATCGAGTGTTCTATTACTCACAAGAATAGAATTTACAAGTTTGTTTACAACACTTGAAACAAATACAAAAACCTCAACTCTCTCTATGTTTACTCTCTCTTTTTGGGATGAAGAAACAATGAACTCAAGGCTCCATTTTATACTGTCAAAAACGCGTGCATTGTAGCACACGTTTTTGACAGTTTGCAAACAACAAAGCATTTGCCACATTTTTAAACTCTCTTTCGGTGGCCTTTGTTTCTGCATGCAAGTTGCATGCAAAGCTCTGTGAACTGTCTTCAACAAATCTCCATCTCGGTGAAAATTTGCTCAAAATCTGAGCCGATCATTAATCATCCAAATCCGGATCCTCCAAAGGATCCTCCCCTGGCTGCATCTGTATGACTGCCTACGTACCCTGATTTGGGATCAAGCCAATCGTAGTTCTCTGTATCTGAAAAACAATCATCATCTGACTGCTATCCCGGTTATGTCTCTGCACAACTCTAGCTTGTCTCGGGTAACCACCTTCGTTAACATGTCGGCTGGATTCTCATCAGTATGGATCTTCACTAGTCTCAACAGTTGTTGATCCATCACTTCGCGTATCCAGTGATAGCGAATATCAATATGCTTCATCCGGGAATGATACATTGAGTTATTGCTCAAGTCCAGAGGACTCTGACTGTCACAATGTATCTTGTATTCTGTTTGCTTGATCCCTAACTCTTGGAGAAACCGCTTTAGCCACAATATTTCTTTTCCTGCCTCAGCTATGGCAATGTACTCAGCCTCTGTTGTGGATAATGCAATACACCTCTGCAATCTTGACTGCCATGACACAGCTCCCCCTGCAAAAGTGTAGATGAATCCTGATGTAGATTTCCTACCATCAAGATCTCCCGCCATATCTGAATCCGTATAGCCTTCCAAGATCGGATCAGCTCCCCCGTAACACAAACGAAACTTCGTTGTACCCTTGAGGTACCTGAGAATCCATTTGACTGCCTCTCAATGTTGTTTTCCAGGGTTAGAGAGAAATCGGCTCACTACACCAACTGCGTGTGCAATATCTGACATGGTACATACCATTGCATACATAAGGCTTCCAACAGCTGAAGAATATGATATTGCTGACATTTCCTCTATCTCTTTCTTGGATGAGGGGCACGAACTCTTGCTCAGTTTGAAATGGTGCGCTAGCGGAACGCTGACCGGTTTGGCTTTATGTATATCGAACCTTCTGATTACCCGTTCAATATACATTTCCTGTGAAAGCCATAAATTCTTGTTCTGTCTGTCACGAACAATCTCCATTCCCAAAATCTGTTGAGCTGGTCATAAGTCTTTCATGTCGAAAGCCTTAGAGAGTTCATTCTTCAGCTGGCTGATCTTCGCTGCTTCTTGTCTAACAATCAACATGTCATCTACATACAGTAGAAGAGCAACGAAATTTCCATATGGAAACCTCTGAATGTATACACACTGATCTGCTGCAGTTCTTTTGTAGCCTTGACCCACCATGAATGAGTCGAACTTCTTGTATAACTGCCTCGGTGCTTGCTTGAGCCCGTACAAGCTCTTTTTCAGCTTGCAAACAAGGTTTTCTTTACCTGAAACCTTAAATCCTTCTGGCTGCTCCATGTAGATTTCTTCATTCAGATCACCATGAAGAAATGTTGTTTTGACATCCATCTGTTCGAGCTCCAAGTTCAATCTGGCTACCAATCCTAAGATGACTCGGATTGAAGCCATTTTTACCACTGGTGAAAATATCTCATCAAAGTCAATTCCCTTTTTCTGTAGGAATCCTTTGACCACTAGCCGAGCTTTGTGTTTCACCACTTTCCCGCTGCTATCTTTCTTGAGCTTGAATACCCATTTGTTCTTCAGTACTTTCATTCCATGTGAGAGCTTGACTATCTCATAAGTGTTGTTTTTTTTTCAGAGATTCCATCTCATCCTACATTGCGTGCAACCATTTGTCTTTGTCCTTATGAGATATCTCTTCATTGAAGGTTCTGGCTCCCCCTCGTCAGTAAGCAGAATGTATTCTGATCCTGAGTATCTGGCTGATGGAATCCGGCCTCGCTCAGATCTTCGTACTGGAGGTTCTGGCTGTCGGTTGTCATCCGGATCTGTGGATGATCCTGAAGCCTCTGATGGAACAGGCTGCAGCTCCCCCTACTCAACATCTTCTTCCTCTTCTGGTTCTGCTTCTGGTATGTCTTGTACTCCATCATCATCTGTGGCCACTGGTGTTGGTGCTGGGGTTGTGTCTGGATTTTCATCAACATTGTCGGTACTGGTTCTAGAAGGCATCTTGGGTTTTTCAATGTATTCTATTGTCTGGTCTTCGAGAAACACTACATCTCTGCTTCTGATGACCTTCCTTTCCTTCGGGTCTCATATCCTGTATCAAAATTCCTCGTCTCCATAGCCTATGAAGATGCATGGAATAGTCCTTGCATCGAGCTTCTGCCTGAGCTCCTTGGATACATGTGTAAATGCTAAACATCCGAATATTCTGAGGTGAGAATATGAGGGATTCTTACCAAACCACACTTTCTCCGGAATCTCGAAGTTCAACGGTACAGATGGTGATCTGTTGATCAGGTAGCAGGCGGCACGAACAGCTTCTCCCCAGAATGGCTTTGGCAGCTTAGCCATACTAATCATGCTTCTGAATTTCTCCATAATGGCGTGTTTCATCCTTGCAGCGACACCATTGTGTTGTGGGGTGCGTGGAACAGTCCTCTCGTGTCAAATACCGTAGCTTCCGGAGTAGGCATCGAACTCTCTGGAAGTGTATTCGCCTTCATTATCTGTGCGAAGGTACTTTAGTTTCTTCCCTGTTTCACGCTCGACCATGGCATGGAACAGTTTGAAATAGTCCAAGACCTGATCCTTTATTTTCAGAAAATATACCCATACTTTCCGAGAAGCATCGTCAATAAAAGTCAGAAAATATTTGTTACCGCCTAGTGAGTTTACCTCCAATGGACCACATACATCAGAGTACACTAGACTGAGTAACTCTGATTTCTTTGTAGAAGAGAAATTGAAAGAGACTCTGTGTTGCTTACCGAATAGACAGTGATTGCAAGGATCCAGAGCAGCATTTTTGGAGACAGTGATCAGATCCTTCTTTGTCAAGGTAGACAACCCCCTTTCACTAATGTGACCGAGTCTCTGGTGCCACAGATTCTGAGAAGCCTCCGGTTCAGCTACATTTAGGCTTTCTGCACAAATCTTCACATGAGTCTTGTACAAGATTCCACAGATGTGTCCTCGGGCGATGACCATGGCACCTTGTATCATCCTCAAAGTGTCGTTGCTGAAGTGGCTAGCATAGCCCTGTTTGTCAAGGGCTACCCCCGAGAGTAAGTTGAGCCGAAGTTCTGGAACATGTCTGACCGCATTTAGGGTTATTGTATACCATGCATTTGTCCGCAACTGTATTTCGACAATTCCCATTATCTGAGAAGAACTGGTATTCCCCATCTTCACTGCTCCAAAGTCTCATGCTTTGTATGTTGTGTGAAGAAATCTCTGTGAGGAGTGACGTGGTAGGATGATGCAGTATCTACCACCCACTCGACATCCTGAGTTGCGGTGTGAAGACATGCTTCTTCCTAGCCTGAGCATATAGCTACATCCACCGTAGTAACTACTAGTATCTCCGCGTCATTCTTCTTCGGCTGGTTATTGTCTTGTCCCTGCTCCCGTTGTAGTTCCGGCAATTTTTCTTCAAGTGGCATTCTATGCCACAGTGGAAGCACTTGTATGTCTTTTTCCCGTCCTTGGATCTGCCCCTGCTTTTGCTTCTACCTCTCCTCCACCTTGATGTTTATCCTGTTGTCTTCCTCGCTGCTCCGAGACAAGGGCTTCTGTTTGATCTGAGCCCACGTCTTTTCTGGCTTCTTCATTTGACAATGCATCCTTTACCATATGCATGTAAGTTTGCCTCTGGAGCTGAGTTGCTGAGAGTAACCACCAGAGTCTCCCTGCTATCAGGAAGAGAATGAGTAGCAAGAGGGCTTGAACTTCGTCTGCCAGTTGCATGTCTACTGCAGACAATTGGTTCACCAGGCTTTGAAACTCGTTGGTGTGTTATGCAAGGAAGTTCCATTCCGCAGCTTAAGGTTCACCAAACGCCTCATGATTAAGGCTTTTTTCCGAGCTGTTTTGGCCTGGAACATGTCTTCCAATTTCCTCCACATTTCATAAGCATCTGTGTCCAGGATGCTGACGCGGCGCTGACGTGGCAAGTGGGACCGGCTATGCTGATGTGGCAGGTGACGTGGCACGCTGACGTGGCAGGGTTGCTGACGTGGCGGACACGTGGCGGCTGATGTGGCAGATGACATGGCAGCTGACGTGTCTGCTGACTGGGCGATGATATGACACTGACTGGGGCTGACGTGGCGCTGACGTGGCAGCCACGTAATCGTCTTCAAGCTCCAGACGCACGTGTCCGCGAAGCTTCCTCACTCGTCGCCGCGTGCGGCGTCGTCCGACCTCCGTTTGGTCACCGCGAAATACCACTGAGCTCGTCTCGACGTGAACTAGCTGATAGTGCCCTCAAATAGGATTTTTGACAACTTTCGTCGGAACCGGTTTTCCAATCGGAAGCTCTGTTACTCGGTTTTACGATCCCAAAGAATAACCGAAGCTCTGACACCACTTGTTGTGATTCACCGATCACTTTAGAAAAGATTTGAGGAAAAACCGAGTAAATTATTACTCACAATAATAGAATTTACAAGTTATTTACAACACTTGAAACAAATACAAAAACCTCAACTCTCTCTATGTTTACTCTCTCTTTTTGGGATGAAGAAACAATGGACTCAAGGCTCCATTTTATACTGTCAAAAACGCGTGCACTGTAGCACACGTTTCTGACAGTTTGCAAACAGCAAAGCATTTGCCACATTTTCAAACTCTCTTTCAGTGGCCTTTGTTTCTGCATGCAAGTTGCATGCACAGCTCTGTGAGCTGTCTTCAACACCTGGTGTTTGAGTTATCGCAACCTTTTAATATATAAAATAAAATGGATTATCATATTTACGGACAATGGTATTGGCAAAACGCAATATTAGTACACTACATTATAAATAATAGAACTGACACAACACACACGCGCGCGCACACAAACATATATTATATATATATATAATATATATATATATATATATATATATATATATATATATCAACAAACAATGCGTGTTTTTATTTTCGATGTGAGATTTTCCCATTTCCTCTTATTTATTTTTATCTCAATGGGTGTCTTTTAAGAGATAATTTCTATTCACCCGAATATCATTTTGAACATATAAATATATGATTTCGAATTACTCATCAAGGAAAATCCGAATCACTTATAACATCTTACTTTCACTAAACGGATCCCACTGAAAACCATGGTTCAAAAATAGAAAATTATACGATTTTTCATATAAATGGCACCCAAGACGGTCATAGGCTTTACTAATCGTGCATTGGTCCTCGATAAGCTTGAATTGTCGACCGTTATAATAAGCCCCTCGTGGATCCAACATGGGTTCACCGGTTCACCCTTACGTGTATGAAAAACAGGTTAAGAGTAAATTCGGTCCAATTAAGCTAAACCTAAAATAATGAAAAAATAAAAGAATTTACGTGTGGGGGAATCATAACATTCAATAATATTCCATGCACAGTGGCTCCCTTTTCCAACCCAAAGACTACATATAATACAATTAATACGCGTTTAACAGTTAGAACTTAGACTTAGACATTACCCAGAAACCATTCTATCATTTACACTTCGCGTTTCGCCCGCGTAAGATATTCAAAATGTGAAAATATAAATAAAAATACAAACAAAAGGAATGACAACATCTAGGTTGTCCAAAATTTAACTAACGTGACTAAAATACCCTTCTGCTCTGCGGGGAATAGGTAGGCCAATCGCTACAAGGGGAATTTGGTAAATTCAAAAGGAGCTAGGGACCAAATTGATATAACAAATTTTCTTTTTAAACAAACGAGGAAACATAACTCAAATCACTTGGCGGACAGCTGACTGTTCTAGCTGAGCCAAGTCAGCCAGTCCACCGACCACGAACGTTGACGAGCCATTCTATTTCGTTCTTGCTTGTTGCGTCAAAGCTTTGATTTTGATTTTGATTCGTTCTACTAAAATAATAAAACACACACGCACCTTACAGTTCATTTTACCATTTGAAACTTTCAACGGTCAAATATTCAAATCCCTCGTTACACAACATTGATCATCTATCTATATTCAAATTATTTTTTTCTCCAAAGTTTTTAATATTGAACCCACCGCGTTTCTCTTACATATACGTATAAATTTATAAATCCACTAAACTCTCATTCCATATCTTTCCAAGACACATAACAAAAACTTTCTTTACATCAAAACTTCAAAAAGCCCAAGTAATTATTAGCTTCATTTGTTCAAGAATTCTTGTACGGAATAGAAATGATTTCATCATGGAGAAAACTAAGACGCGGTCGGCGTGCCGGCAAGGAGCAGCCCGGGGGAGAAACCCGCGGAGAGATGGAGCTGACGGTACCGAATCATTTCCGGTGCCCGATATCCCTCGACTTGATGAAAGATCCGGTGACTTTATCAACTGGGATTACATATGATCGAGCCAGTATTGAGAAGTGGATTCATGCGAATAGGAACGTTACGTGCCCAATCACCAACCAAGTCTTGACGAGTCTTGAACCGGTACCCAATCATACGATCCGTATGATGATTCAAGATTGGTGTGTCGAGAACCGGTCTCACGGCATCGAGAGAATCCCAACGCCGAGAATTCCAGTGAGTCCCGTAGAGGTTTCCGAAATCAATTCCAAGATTACGGCCGCTTGTGTAACGGAGGATCAAGTTGGGTGCAGAGATTCGGTGGCGAAGATCAAGAACTGGGCGAAGGAGAGTGAGCGGAACAAGAGATGCATTGTGGGTAACGGGGCAGTAACTGTTTTGGCAGCGGCGTTTGATTCGTTTTCAAAAACGTGTAATAGTTTGGATGACACTGAAAATGTTTCTGTTTTGGAGCAAGTGTTGTTAACTTTGACTTTGTTGTTTCCTCTTGATGGGGAAGCGTTGACTCACTTGGGATCAGCTTCGTCTATCCGTTGCATGGTGTGGTTCTTGAAGAGCGGAGATTTGTCGAGGAGAAGAAACGCTGTGTTGGTTTTGAGAGAGCTTGTTTCTTCTGATCACATTAGAAAAGTTATTAACTTGTTAACGGAGATTGAAGGAGCCACTGAAGCGTTATTTAAGCTCATCAAAGAACCCATTAGCCCTACGGCTACAAAAGCTTCGTTGGCCGTGGTCTATCACACGATCACATCATCAGCTTATTCTGCAAATGAGAAATTAATACAAAAATTTACCGACATGGGGTTGGTTGCATTGCTGCTAGAAATTCTCGTAGACGCACAAAGAAGTGTATGCGAGAAGGCTTTAAGTGTTCTCGATAGAATTTGCAGCAGTGATTATGGGAGAGGAGAGGCGTATAATAATTCTTTAACAATGCCACTTATAGTGAAGAAAATACTGCGGGTTTCGGATTTGGCAACGGAGTTCTCGGTATCCATTCTTTGGAAGCTATGCAAGAATGAAAAGAGAGAAGAGAAAAATGCTTTAGTTGAAGCTCTTCAAGTGGGTGCTTTTCAAAAGCTGTTATTGGTTTTGCAAGTTGGTTGTGATGAGAGGACAAAGGAGAAGGTGTCTGAGTTGCTGAAGCTGTTGAATGTTCATAAAGCAAGATTAGAGTGCATTGATTCCATGGATTTCAATGAGTTGAAGAGGCCTTTTTGATTCAAGATTAACAATAATTTCAAGTGAGCTAATTAGAGAAGGGTATTTGTTTTTGTGATATTTAATTACAGTTCAATTTTATATTGTACAAAAAAAAATTACAGATTAAATATAGCTCAGTTCATACAAACTCTTTACATGTATCATTTATACAGTTGATTGAGAAAAAAAAATTTCAAAGAACACGAAAATTGACGTTGCAGCTATATCTTGTGTTTTGAATTTGAGTTTTCTTGATTTTGAAGTGTGTTTGGTGTTCCATATGAAGTTGTGATTAATAAAATTTCCTATAATGTATCATTTAATTACCTAATAAACTGTGTTTTCAATTTAAATTAATTTCTAACTTAAAGAAGTATATTTGAGATTGATCAGATGTTGCATTTCTACACTTGTACAAGCATTTTTTTTTTAGGTTTTAGCACTTTCGAAATTAAATAAATTAAAGCACGGTTATATAAACATGAATTTAGTTCTCGTGTTTATCCGAATTATATTAAATTTTTCATAATATTCCGCCACACATTTTTTTAAAATAATACACAATTAAAATTCATTTACATATAAATTATTACCTAATAACAAAAAAATTACAAAATTCAGTTTAGTGTGAAATCCAAATACTATAAGTATACCTTATAATTATTGATTAAATGGAAAATAGAGGTTGATTAGTTATGTTACAATTTTAAAAATAGTTGTCACTCGTCATATATATATTTGGGTTAAAGTAGTTGCCTTGACTTTATTCTTTTAAAATAATTTTTAAACTGAATGAAAAACAGGTCAGAATTTTCATGCTGATAATCAAAATCAGATTCTGGACCTCAGCAATAGTTTGGAGGCAAGACCGAGTCAACATATAATCACTATAATATGAAGGAAGTGTTGTTATCAGATGTAATGAACAAATTAATTATTAGTCAGTTCATCATCTCATGTATTGGGTTTTGCCCTTATCATAATAAATTATAATAACCAGATAGGACCGTCGAGTACAAGTTGGCAACATTCAGCAACAATAATTTGAAGTGTCGTGGAGAAAAATTTATATATAGGTTCGTCCAATCAATAAATGATATATATATATATATATTTTTTTATTTTGATTGATTATTTTCAAAATAATTAAAACACTTGTTAGACGTTGTTATATAAGTTTTTCTTAAAGTCATAACCAACTGTTTTTAAATTTTTGAAAAAAATAAGATAAGAAAATTGTCATCGACCAAATAGGTAGGGAAAATATGGGACATATATTACACAAAATTTTATAATATAACAGAGGTATCACATCATCCGTGCAACAATCTAATCATTTGTTTCCACGAATGTTAAAATATTAGAAAACAACTAAAAAATTTACTAATTTGTTGGTGATATCATGTCACTCATATCTTCGTTGCACTAAAGAATTACTCCATATATTACAAGTTACACGTCATCCAATGCATTCCAGACTTTCTTAAAATAGAAAAAAAAAAATTTATTATTCAATGATTTTAAGAAATACTTTTCAATTTGAATCTCAATGAATTTAAACAACTCAGCTACAGTGGAAAACGTCCTGGTCTTGCCTAGCAATTTGCATGTTAATTACTTTGAATGAGTTGGTCAAACAAATAATATTCAAGCTATACAAAGGTTTATATCATTCTACTTCTGTTTCAAGGAAAAATTAGTCTACCAAATATAATATTACCTGAAACATTTTCTGATCCGACTTCTTTTGCTCTAATTTTGGTGTCTTCACTCTGACACAATGTTCCGGGCCTTCAAACACTATATCCTATATTCTGCACAAGACTCTTCAGAACTAGCATTCGCCAGCAAGTGGCATACCATTCACAGTTTGCGGGAGGGTATTTAATAAAATATAAAAAGAAATATATATAGGTAAACTTATCAATCAAATATTTCCTTCATTAGTTTGCAGAAGTCTGATCTTCTTTGGAGATGTTAGGACTCATCACTGGGTTGGATTCAACTCTTTCTGCACAAGACTCTCCGCGGATTGAGCATTCACATTGCATTGACAAGCGACGTATCCAATTCTGCCCCTAGCCCCAACACAATTTTCGTGAGGATATTGATCAGTAGATATCAGCATTCAAATAAATGCAAGGATAGATATAGGTAAACTTATCAATATCAAATTCAAATAGATTGTTAGCACCTTTTTTATTGGCATGTATTCGTGACAAAACAAGTTCAATTGAGTTGTAATCTTTCATGAAGATCTTTGTGCAATTGGACTGGTTTCTGGCTGCTGTGCATCAGACATACGTTCGTGGTGCGTTCGTTGCAGTGTTCGAACGGTTGGCGTTAGTGTCATGTTCTCTATTGGGTTCGAACGGGCACATTCCAGAGAGCAAACGTTCGAAGCACGTTCTTGTGGGGTTCGAACGGGAGCATTCCAGAGAGCTCACATTCTTTGTGCGTTCGATTGACGTTCGAACGAGTCTTCACAGAAAGGGCGCGTTCGTGTAGCGTTCTAGTAAGCGTTCGAACGCGACTGCGATCTGAACGCGTTTTTGGCCTGCAAAACCCTAGGTTTTCACCCTACCTATAAATATAACACTTAGCCGCCATTCCCCCAGGGTTGAAAAGAGCTGAAACACTTTTCCCTTGAGCCAAATCTCTCAAAGCTTTCAACTCTCTTTGATTCCACCATTGAAGACTTCTTCATCTTATTGTCTTCTCCATTAATGGTGTGAATCCTTCTTTGATAAACCTTCAACACAACATAACCCAAATTCCCTAATCCTTAAGAGTTCTTTAGGAGGAAGTTTGGTAGTCGGAGTTCCGGCGTTCGAAGTGATACAATCTACTCAGAGACTTCAGAGGTTCTGAAGAAAACCGTAGGTCGCGGACTTAAGGAGTTGCCTTGAGTTCTTGCATTATTGAGGTACTTGAGTCGGTGAAGTTGTCACCATGGGTCTTGACCATCGCTGTAACTTTTTCTCGATATAGTGGATTCGGGTGGTAGCCTATACCCGGAGTGGTTTTTTACTCGGAAGAGTTTTCCACTTCGTCACCAAAATCATTGTGTTGAATTTTGTGTGATTGATTTACTTTTCCGTAATTTAGTATTTGTACTGAATAAATATTGTGGATTTTATTGTTGTGGTTGCCTGTTAATTTGCCTATTGCAATTCCATAGTAGCAGTAACAGGACTTGTCCTGCTTATTGTCTGTAATTCCGCATAGGGTCAGAACTTAGGATAACCCTGAATTTTCAATTGGTATCAGAGCCTGAACTCGATCCTTGACCCATTAGCTATGGAGCGTAGTCAACCCTTGAATTGTCCGCCATTTTTTGATGGCACAGAATATTTACATTGGAAGGTTCGCATGAAGGCGTTCCTTAAGTCCTTAGATGAGAGGGTCTGGATGACTGTTGAACACGGGTGGAAACCTCTCGTTGTTATTGTTGATGGGGTATCTTCCCCTAAAGATAAATTGACCCGGACCAAGGACGAATTTGATGCTAGCAATAGGAACAGCAAGGCTGTTAATGCCATACATGGTGCTGTGTGTTCTGCTGAGTTTAGGAGAATCTCAATGTGTGAGATAGCCAAGGATGCTTGTGACATCCTGCAGACTGTGCATGAGGGCACATTGTCTGTTAAAAATAATAGACTCCAGGATTTAGCTACTAGGTTTGAGGTCGCCAGAATGAAAGAAGATGAGACATTTGATGAGTTTTATGCTGAGATTAACGATATTGTTAACTCTAGTTTTAACCTAGGTGAGACTATTCCTACTAGTAGGATAGTTAGGAAAATCCTGAGATCCCTACCTGATAAGTTCCTACCCAAAATCACCGCCATCGAGGAAAGCAATGACCTCGATCAGCTTAATTTAGATGAATTCGTAGGAAAGCTGCAGGTTTTTGAGAAAATGCTTCATGGTTTTAGAGAGCCAAAAACGTTTGCGATGAAAATCGCTAAGGAAGTTGTGCATGATTCGTTTAGTGATGATGATACCATCACGGATCATGATTTGGCCTTGTTTGCAAAGAAGTTTAAGAAATTTCTTAAACTTAAGAAGAGAGGCCATAGCAGTAATAGAGATATGGAGGTTATGCCTAGAGAGAGTAGGCATAGCAGAAAAGAGTCTAGAGAGGATATGGGTAGTAGATCCCGTGATGTCCAATGCCATGAGTGTGAAGGCTATGGGCATATTCGACCAGAGTGCCCTACATATCTCAGAGCTAAAGGCAAGAAAGCCATGGCTGCCTCTCCTAGTGATTCAGAAGGTGGTTATTCTTCTGATGAGTCTCCTAAAGGCAAGAAAAATTTTATTGCCTTTACTGCTAGTGTGACTGGTGAGAGAGAGATTGTGGTTAATGATGATGATTCAGAAGTCTCTCTTGATGAGTCTGTAGATGAGGAAAGTCTTCAGGTAGCTTATGTTGAACTGTTTAATGAGAGTTTAACTATTAAGAAGACTAACATAGAGGTCAATAAAAGGCTGAAAGCTGTTGAGCTAGAAAAGAATGAAGCTCAAGCCAAATTTGAGCAAAGCCTTTTGATGCTTGATGACCTGGAGAAGAGGAATATGGGTCTAATTGATAAGGTCCTAGCTTTAGAGACTGAACTTGAAGATACTAGAACCCAGTTGTCTGTATTTTCTAGTGAGATGTGGACCGTATGTTAGGTATTATTTCTGAGCCTAACTTTAATAAGACTTCTTCTTCCAAAGCTGTGCCTGTAACAGCTAAACGTGACTTAGGTAAGAAACTTGTTGTGTGTAGTCATGTTTCTCCTCCTCTTGTTCATCGTCCTGTATCCCAACCTCAATCTAGAGGTGTTATGGGTAAACCTCGCTCTCATCCGAGGTTTGTGCCTGTGTGCCACCACTGTGGCAAGGCTGGACATATTAGGCCTAAATGCTTCATGTTGCACAAGCAAAAGAAAAGGCTTAAAAGTGTGTCTCCTAGATTTGATTCTTCAAATCTAATGTCTCAAGTTTCTGCGCTAACTAAACAAGCCAAATTCCTTAGTGAGAAACTTTCTTTATTGACTAGGAATTCTCAAGTGGATGAGGTTCCTAGAAATGTTTGGGTGAAGAAGCAATATGATTTCCCATCTACTTCTGCATGTCCTGATGGACATGATGAGAGTGCACTTCGGTGTAACTCTGCTTAAAAGATGCATTTTTATTTTCTCATTGCGTGTGTGTGTGTGTGTGTTTTATGTTCTTACACGTTTGTTTTATTTTCACAGCATATGGGTATGTGTGTGTGTCTTGTTTTTGTTATATGTCCCTTGGTATATAGGATGGAAACCCGGACATAAATTTCATAGCCGATTCCGAATGGACGGTAGTATGATCTGCACTCGGGATACAACTCCACGTACCATTGGATGTTTTACAAGCTGTTTTGTGTCTTTATTTTTTTTGTGCTTTAAAACTGAAAAAATCAAAAAAAAAATTATATATTTTGAAAAAGACCAAAAATATTTTTATGGCTTGTTAGAACATGAATAGCATGTGCATGTGATCCTGGTATGTAGGATATATGATTATGCATGTATGATATGCTGTTATTTTTCTTGATGCTCTATATGCATAAGTGTGTGTGATAAAAACCTTTGGTATATCATGTGCTTGCACCTCACATACACGTTTTTATTTTATCAAGGCTTGGTCGCATGTATGAGTTTTTGGACTGGCAATCTAATTTCTACCATACTTTGTTTACTGAATAGTGTGACATTTGACTAGTTGACCTTGCTATCCCCTTGTGCAAAAGTAAAAAGAAATAAATTTTAAAAAAAAAATGAGACTCAAGTGCAAAAGAGCCAAAATGGCCAAATTCAAAAGATAAGGGCAAAAACCCTTCACTCGAAAGAGTTGTTAAATATGAGCTCATGATATTTATGGGGTAAGCAATATAGCATGCAACCAATGTTGCTTATTTTCAGGTCCTAGTGGTGCTGGGTTTGAACATCTATTTTGTGGACTTGGTTTGTATAGAGATGAATTTCTTTGGCTGTGTCCAGCTCATAAAATAAGGTCTTAAGCCTTGATTCGTTGTGCACTTTATTTTTCACGCAAATGATTGATATGCTTTGGTGTTTATGTCATATGCATAAGTGTTATATTTAGCCACTTTTAAAATGATGCATATTGTTTCATGTCATAAACAGCTGAATACTGACTGGGTATCATTGTGTCAGCTTTACATGCTGTTTCAGTCAGTTTTTGACAGGATTTTTATTTATCTCAGTATGTGCCTGTGTGTGCTTCATGTTATTGCATACCAATTTTTTTTGTTCTTTACTGTGCACCTTTCTGAGTTTTGGTTTGCTTCCCGTGTTTTATTTTGCTAACTTTATGTGTCTGTTAGTGAGGGGGAGTAATTCATGTTTGTTTATGCTCTTGCATGTGTTTTCTCATGTTCTCCTGTTATTTTTCCTGTTTCTTTTATCCTTTGTCATTTCGTGACAAAAAGGGGGAGAGTAATATATTAAGGGGGAGAGCCTTAATATATAGGAGGGAGCCGTAGAATATCCTTTAGATATCTCCGTTTTAAGGGGAGTTAAGATTAAGGGGGAGAAGGATTTCTACTTGTAAATGCATGAGATTTTTACTGCTTTATGTTTTACTTGATTATCCCAATACTTTTCACGGTTTATTGTTGTTTGTGGATGTTTCAGGTAGCAGGTATGTTGCCGCGGTGGCATTACTTTCAAGACTACTTTGTTAGGTGTTAGATCGAGTCCATTTGTAATAAGTCACTGTTTTGATGGTTGACAGTTGATTATTTGCTTTTTGGGTCTATTACCGTAGTCTTTCTATTAGGTAGTGTTTTGTCACGGAATGCCAAAGGGGGAGATTGTTAGCACCTTTTTTATTGGCATTATCAGTGACAAAACAAGTTCAATTGAGTTGTAATCTTTCATGAAGATCTTTGTGCAATTGGACTGGTTTCTGGCTGCTGTGCATCAGACATACGTTCGTGGTGCATTCGTTGCAGTGTTCGAACGGTTGGCGTTAGTGTCACGTTCTCTATTGGGTTCGAACGGGCACATTCCAGAGAGCAAACGTTCGAAGCACGTTCTTGTGGGGTTCGAACGGGAGCATTCCAGAGAGCTCACGTTCGTTGTGCGTTCGATTGACGTTCGAACGAGTCTTCACAGAAAGGGCGCGTTCGTGTAGCGTTCTAGTAAGCGTTCGAACGCGACTACGATCTGAACGCGTTTTTGGCCTGCAAAACCCTAGGTTTTCACCCTACCTATAAATATAACACTTAGCCGCCATTCCCCCAGGGTTGAAAAGAGCTGAAACACTTTTCCCTTGAGCCAAATCTCTCAAAGCTTTCAACTCTCTTTGATTCCACCATTGAAGACTTCTTCATCTTATTGACTTCTCCATTAATGGTGTGAATCCTTCTTTGATAAACCTTCAACACAACATAACCCAAATTCCCCAATCCTTAAGAGTTCTTTAGGAGGAAGTTTGGTAGTCGGAGTTCCGGCGTTCGAAGTGATACAATCTACTCAGAGACTTCAGAGGTTCTGAAGAAAATCGTAGGTCGCGGACTTAAGGAGTTGCCTTGAGTTCTTGCAGTATTGAGGTACTTGAGTCGGTGAAGTTTTCACCATGGGTCTTGACCATCGATGTAACTTTTTCTCGATATAGTGGATTCGGGTGGTAGCCTATACCCGGAGTGGTTTTTTACTCGGAAGAGTTTTCCACTTCGTCACCAAAATCATTGTGTTGAATTTTGTGTGATTGATTTACTTTTCCGCAATTTATTATTTGTACTGAATTAATATTGTGGATTTTATTGTTGTGGTTTCCTGTTAATTTGCATGTTGCAATTCCATAGTAGCAGTAACAAGACTTGTCCTGCTTATTGTCTGTAATTCCGCATAGGGTCAGAACTTAGGATAACCCCGAATTTTCATAGATATAGATGAACTTTTCTTTAGCTCCTCTCTCGCTCTTTTATATATAAATAAGCAACTCTGCTTGTAAGTGTAGTTGAAAATAGTCCTCGAGGGGCGTGTCTTCGTAGTGTAGGGTTTATGATTTCACATCGAGGTCATGGGCTCGAATCCAGGGAGTACATTTCTTGTAAGAGTCTGGGACAACCGGGGGTTTTACCTGCTCCGCTTAAGCCCGAAATGGATGGTTTGGCTGTAGGGTTTCCAACGATTTCAAAAAAAAAAATATAATGGAAAATAAATGAATAAAAAATTCATATAACTCATTTTCATTTTTTTTTTCATATTTTTACCTGCAGTCACAATACGACTTTCAGTTGAGTGATTGAAAATTTATTCATGGGTAGGAGTGGTAATTTGGGTTAGGATTCGTTTATTCGTTCGGTTCGATTCGCTTTAAAACGAATACAAGTTTGAAAAAATGGATTCGTTTAATAAATGTGTCAATTCGATTCGATTCATTTTTTAAAATGAATCAAATAAGAATTTAAGCTTATTGATTCGTTTATTCGTTTTATTATTTTCTCTTACTATTTATTTTTATTTTTCAATTAAGATTCGAAAAATTATGGTTAATTACCGTACAAAAATATTGTTGATATTTGGTGAGCTATTTTTAGTAAATATATTAATTACATATTTCATATGTATATATTTATGAAGAATTAATGTAAATAAATTATGGTAAATTATGTTATTAAATAATACCATGATTAAACGAATATTCGTATTCGATTCGTTTAATAAACGAATCAAATACGAATCTTGATATTAGGATTCGTTTAATAAACGAATTGAATACGAATTCATCACATTTTGATTCGATTCGTTTAGGATTCGATATAAATTCGATTCATTGATTTGTTTTGCCACCTCTAGTCATGGGTGTACCACATTCATATTTGTGATCTGAGTCACATTGTCGACCTTCAATCATATTTTTTTATCGCAGTTATATCAGTTATCTCAGTCACATTGTTGACCTTAATTATATTGACAATTGTGACCTCAATCATATAACCAACATTCAGTCACATTAGTCACCTCAGACACATTGTCACCCTCAGTCTCATTGAGTATTGTCATAATTATGACCTTAATTATATTGTCGACTCTCAGTTACATTGAACATAGTCACAATTGTGACATCAGTCATATTGCCACCCGCAATCACACATGTAAATTCAGTCAAATTAGTTATCTCAGTCATATTATCGACTCTCAGTCACATTAACCTTAAGTACATTTAGCACAATCATATTTGTGACCTCAGTCACATTATAACTGTATTTTTCACCTAGAGTTACAAAATGCTTATTAATCAAGTGTGTGTCTGGTTGTATATTTGTTTAGGCATAATCATAAAATAACTATAAGTGATTTCATCTGCATGAAAAAAAGAATTAATATTTATTATTTTTAAAATAAAAATAAGTGATTTCCAAACATATTACCCAAAAAGATATAAGAGGTTAAAAATATATTTAGTCTTGCTTACCCCTTTATTTTTTAAAGCATACACACACACACATGTAGAGAGAGTTTAGATGAACAGAAAATTTATTTATTTATTTATTTTTTAAAAAAAATCAAACCTCAGGAGAAAAAAAAGATCAAACCTCTTATTAGTAAAAAAATGATTAAAAAAGAATAAAAATGGTTAAAGAGTGTAGGTGCTTAATTTCATCCTTATTCAATTGGTCACGTGTCGCCCTATCAATGAATCTTTCTCAACAAGTTTCCTTAGTAGAACTGCGTGATAAAAATCTTTTTATGTTTGATTCCAAGAAGACCCATCCACATGTTCTAAGCCCCAAGAATCGTGAATCTTGATTTTGTAAGAACAAAATCCTTTCAAATCCACAAAATGGTTCAAATACACCAATTTGACCAGGTCATGCAATCAGCCACGACTTCAACTTAATTTTAGCCCAAAACATTGATTTACATGCTTCTTTTATGCCCAAGAGATGCCTCATAAAGTTTCATATGATTCAAAGTTTGTTTTGGCAGAAATTTAAATTGGTCCATAAAACTCCTGAAAAATCAATTTTGGATCATATCATTCCCCCTCCCTTGAAAAGGATTATTCCTCGAATCCGCACTCGGATCATAGATAGTAATTATAAAACCAATTAGACAACAATCATATAACAAAGAATAAGCACATGGAAAAGAAGTGTCAATGTTAGGAAAATAAAGATTTTCATTTTTCCCCTTTTCCCATTCTTTTTTCATACTCTTTGTAAGTTCACTCTCTACCTCATTGAGATTCCTAATTAAATTCACATTCTCAATCTTATTCGCAACAAATCACACATGCTTAAGATTTACAAAACTCTCACTATTGTTTACCTAAGTGTTTCCTAACTCACTACTCTCATTTTGATGCTCAAAACTCTCAACACATTCGGCTACTCATTGATCTTCACATTTATCATCACCAACAATAAGTAAGTCATCTACCTCAGCAATAACAACAACTTTGTCCTCACACTCACTGTTAATTGCTTGCTCACTTACAACCATGCCCGCATTTTCCTCTTTTCACACACATCCTCAATAGCAAGTTTATTCTCCAAGTACTCGAACATTCTTTTCCTCTTTTCAACCACACTTCTCATTTTCATTATTAATTGATCTAAAGGCTTGTTGTGGCGATAAAAGAGAAATAATCACTGACCTTCCATCTGTGACATAAATGTACTTATTCCTCTCAACATGATATCACATTTTCCTATCATATTTCCATGAACCGCCCAATAATATATGACAATCAAACATAGGCACCATATCACACAACACCTTATTATGAAATCTTTTAGCAGTAAATGCAACCATAACTAGATAATTTATCTTAACCTCATTACAATTAGGCAAACCTCGCAACATATAAGGCCTATGATGGTTTAGCAATGGCAAACCCAATTTTTCCATGAGATTGATACTAACTAAATTAGCCCAATATTCCCCATCAATAATCACATTACACACCTTATCTTTCACAAATACTCTAGTATTAAATATATTATCTCTTGGCTACCTCATAATATCAACCAATTCATTTACCATATTTAAAAAAACAATACTCAACCTTTTTTTTTTATTGAAGATCACTATGACTTAAGTAAAAATGCTAGAACTCTCAACACACAAGGTAAGTGATCAATCCCAACATTTTTCTTGTTTTAACTAACAAATAAAGAAAATAAACAAAAATTGAATCTCATAACTAATGTTTGATAAGGAATATGGGACTCTATATGCTCACAAAATGTCTTATAACCTCCACTATCAACTTCTTCTCATCGAGTACTATGAAATCGATATATTATGGGTCTTGTAATTCTTCCGGAATCATAAGTTATGATTGTTTGAAATTTGGTGTGCGATTGGAAAATTATGGATGAATAAAGCAGATTTTTTGGAAGTTTTGACTGTAATGACTCACAAATTTCAAGAATTGAATCATATATCCTATTATCATATGAAAATATTATAATAATATCCAAGATTCAGTCATAAACACATATACTATAAAGAATATAACATTAAAAAATCGAATCTAGACAGATTTTGAAACTGACGTAAATTTGAATTTTTTTTTCTTATTTTTTTTACTCTATTTCATGCAAGATTCAATAAGAATACATAAGAAATGACCAAAAATGAAAAAAGATGAAAAATAGAAACATAAAGACACAAAGAAAATGACATTAAAAAAATCAAATTAAGACAGATTTTAAAATTGACGCAAATTTGATTTTTGATTTTTGATTTTTTTTTGACTCTATTTCATGCAAGACTCAATAAGAATTCATAAGAACTGACCAAAAATGAAAAAAAAAAAAACGAAAAAAATATAAACATAAAGATTTCATAGAACGATAAAGATAGATAAAACTTTGATCACGAAACCTTGAGCTATGATACTAAATGATAAAAACCTTCTTGTGTTTGATTCCAATAAGACATCTCCACGTGTTCAAAGCCCCATAAATCAGAAATCTTGATTTTATAGGAATAAAATCCTTTCAAATCTACTAAAATGGCTCAAATACACCAATCTGACCAATTCATGTAATCAGCCACGACTTCAACTTAATTTGGCCCAAAACACTGATTTGCATGCTTCCTTAATGCCCAAGTGATGCCTCATAAAGTTTCATTTGATTCCAAGTTCGTTTTGGCAGAAATCGAGACTGGTTCATAAAATTACCGAAAAGCTCATTCTGGATCGTATCATTTCGTTGGACAGAAATATGTCTAATAGAATAATAACACATGTCATGATACTATTAGACGTATAATACTAGTAGACGGGAGAATTCATGGTGATCCTTGGAACCCCAATATATCCTAAGAAACTCGGATATTACCTCGATAACTTGGAGTAGTGGTTTCGGAGTGACATCACTCTGAGATCAATTCACTTCGATGTAGGTTCACTTCGAGATCAACTTATTCTGAAGTAAGGACATTCTGAGATCTGTCCATTCCGGAATTGCCTAACTCTAAAGAGAGGTTACTCCAGAATCAATGAACTAAACAAGGAATAAAAAAAGAATATTTCAACCTCTATATCAGAATTTCGAAGTGCATAAGGTCACGCATCATAATCCAAAGTTGGTGGCTTTGGAAACCCATTTAACTTAACAAACAAGCTTAGTTTAACATATATAATTTCATGTGTAATTACACCTAATCTTATATTTTAGTTTGTCAAATGACAAATGTACTTTATGTATCTTGGAGAAGCTCACTTTCTGACAAGTGTAAATTTGAGGAACGAAATTTTCACTCACAGAGGAAATACAAGGCTATATAAGCCAATGAGAAACTCTAAAAAAGGATTCAGAAGCTTAATAATTGGAAAGAACCCATAGAAAACTTATTAATTGCAAATAAATCAAAAAAGAGAGGAATATTCTATTTTTCATGGGACATCCACGCACGAAATCATCGCTATACTCAATGATGAGCAAAGTTAGGCTCATTCAATACATAATTCACAATCCAATTCAAATGGGACCCTGAAATATCAGGTTCAAGACCTTTGAATATATGGATTCTCACTACTTTTCCGCGCTTTCAAGAGAAATAAAACTTAATACCCTATGAAGGAAACAAGTTAAGAGATATAATATTTTCTTAACAAATTTCTAAATAATAATTATTGATCATGTGGTGGTTTCATCTTACTATTTGTGGCCAATTTGTACAAAATATTCTTACTATTTATGAACAATTTGTACAAAATAATTTACATAAAGAATGTGTGACTCTAGGGTTACTATTAATTATTGATCATAATAGGGGCGATCATGAATTGTCTTAAATTTTATGAGGCCCTAGAAGGGTTCTTAAAATGAAACTCCTACCGATAAATATATATATATATATATAATATATATATATATATATATATATATATTATATATATATATATATAATTCATATTATAAACTAAAATTTAATATTTATATGGATTTTGGGATCCTAATTTTGAATTAAATTTAGGGGTACAATTGACTCTGTCATTCCATATCTGGAATATAACTCCACTATACGAATTAGTTTTTTCTTTTATTAAATAGACCATGCACTTCACGAAGATAAGAATGAATCCCCTAAATTAAAACTAAATGTGAGTTTGCTTAAAATAAAGTGAATGTGATCATATTCATGCCAGCATATCACTGGGGACCATAGTACATGATTATGGCCATGTTGTGTATAGTCAAGATCCTGCGGCTACAAGGCTTTTAATATGTATGGAAGCGAAATATTGGCCAAATATTTGCATAGCCTTTTTTTAGGTGTATGAGTTTTAAGATTGTTGACGGGTGATTTTCGTTTCAGGGACAGGTTTGGAATACCTCTCCTAGAATAATCCTCCCCCAACCGTGAATTTGTTTGGTTATGGGGGCTAAAAGCAAACTTAGCAGGAAACAAGAACAAACACAAAGTCGACAAAGGATTTACGAGGTTCGGCGGAATAGATCCAGCCTACGTCCACAGGAACAAAGTAGAGTACTGGTTTTATAACTGAACCGAGCTCGGCCGACCTCTTCTCAAGTGTGGTCACGCAATACCGAGCTGTTTGCTTAGTGTTTTCTTACAAGTAGTGCTTGAGTGAAATTTTGCTAACCCTTACAAATTTGTTTACCCTCCTTTTATATACTAAGAAAAAATAAAACTATTCCCTTATCTCTATGACGTCAGCCACGCGGATTTCCTGCCGATTGATGGGCTCTCTGCCCCAACTTCCTCACCGAAAGTAAGCCTGACATCTAACTCTTCATTAAATCACTCTGTTTTGGGCACTGCCACACTCAACAATTATAAAGACAACCTGTAAAGATCTTTTGCGTTGTGGTACATGTCAGGGGAAATGTCCAAACGGTCATGGTTACACGTCAGACATTATGAGGATGGCAAAAAATTATGCCGAACTACTCCAACTGCTTCCGACCTGACCCATAATATCCGAGCTCATTCTTCGGATCCGGCAGGAAGGGTAGAACTGAACCGAGCTACCGGGCTATAGTGGTCGGGGTCGGCTCTTATGTTGTCGGTCTCTAATATCTGCACCATACTATATCCTTAGGTCGGTCAAATCTAGGAAACTAGGTCTGCGTATCATGTCTGGTCAAAAAACGGTCAATATCCTCAGACTATGCATCTTCCCAAAATAAGAACTTCCCTATCTGCCCTTGCCGAGCTGTTCAAAATACTTGGTCACAAAAATCACCATCAACATATGTCTCATAGTTCTCGATTTCAACGAGTGTACGAGTTGGTGCCGGGAACTATGAAGTCAAAGGAATGCTGATCAACATGGTGGTGTTCACCTCTAGGAGCCACAAAAACTGCCTCGGTTATTAATCGGGTCGTCCTCGTCATCTTCATGTGCTCGGTCACTGGGAATTCTGATACATGTCCTAACGGTGCTCGTGGCTTGAAGTAAATACCTCATTTACGCTTCTGGTAGCCGTCCCTTGGAAACCGTAAACCATCATTACCCTCATAAATACCCATTAAATCATATTTAGGGTTCAACTTGGCCACGAATCTTGTCAAGCATCCATGGTTCTCCCGCCAAAACCAGAACAATCAACTGTTCCAGGGCAGCTGAAGGGTTTCTAATCTCAGCCGTTCATTAGAATTTAAGCATATGGAATTTGAAAGTGACACTGGGAATGCATCCGAGCCATCTCTGTGATCTAACGGCCATGAATGCCCCGAGCTGCCTACAAAAAGGAGAACCTTTCCTTCTTTTACGAAAACCAATTCTTCCGAAGCGCAAAAGATTTCTTCCCCACTTTCTGAGATCAACAGACTTCAAGACCGACCATACCATCTCTCACTTCAACTTCTCGAATCAAGTAAGTCTTCTGGTCGACCTCCTTCTACCCAATTTCTGAGACTTTTCGTGTTTATTTGATGCCTCCGAATGATCATGTATTTGTTCTTGCTTGTTCTTCATGCTTTCTATCATATGTTGTGTTTATGCCTTTATTTTGTGTTGTGAATGTGTTTTGGAAATGTGTAGTGTGGCTGGTAGGTTGATCGGATGGTGTAAGATGCATGTGCTTTAGGCCGAATGATGGGTTGTGGGTTATGATGTTTGATTTTTGGGTTTCATGGGTTTGCTGTTTAGTGTGTGTTTGGTTTGTGTTTGTGAAAAGACTTACTATTTTTTGGCCATCTTTAGGACGTTTAGAGACTTTAGGCCTAGGTCCCCGGTCACTAGAATAGCCTTTGGGAAGAGAATGCCCCTAAACTGGTTACTAACTGCCCTTATCGGACCTTGCCATGCTAGGAATTTCAAACGCTCAATCGTCCTCAGTTCGGCCCCCAATCCTCCAGCCTCCTCCTGCTGAAGAGGTTTCCTCCAGCTCGGGGATGGCCAACTTAGAAGAATTAGATACCACTCCCACTCCATCTCATGAAGATAATGACTTACTACTTTTCAGGTATGTTTGTTATTGAAATAAACATGTCTAATACTGGTTTTAAAAATTGGATTTTTGATAATGGATGTGGTACTCACATATGTACTGATGTGCAGGATCTGCAGATTAGCAGGAGACTGGCTTCATGAGAGATCGACCTACGAGTCGGAAATGGGACGAGAGTCGTTGTTGGCACCTATGTTTTGAATCTGCCCTCATGGCATGTACTTACATTAGGGGACTGTTATTTTATACCTAGTTTGACTAGGAATATTATCTCTGTATCTAGTTTAAACCGATGCAGGTATACCTTTGTATTCAAGAACACTGGCCGTTTTGTTTATAAAGATGATATTGAGAAATCTACAGTAGATGTGAATAATGGTCTTTATATTTGGAATATAAATGAATCTCAAACATATAACATGACAAACAAAAAGCTCAAATTGAGCAAAAGAGATGAGACTTATTTGTGACATTGTCGTCTGGGACATATTAACAAAACTCGTATATCCACACTTTCGAAGAATGGATACTTGGACGGATTTGATCCTAATTCATATGATGTCTGCAAATCTTGTTTGTTAGGCAAAATGCCTAAAACACCTTTTAGTGGTAAAATTGTACGTGCCATCGAGCTGTTAGTGTTGGGTCTCTAAGATCATTCCCAAGAACATATAAGCATGAAACATGTGAATACTCAAAGTTAAGTTGCGGAAATTATACTCACTTTGATCGGTTTCTTGGATGTGTTGATAATAAAATTTTTGCTCATTTGGATGTGCTCCAAGCTCCTTTTTGATTTGTATGTGAAGCTCCAAGCTTGAAGGGTGAATCTCAAACTCAATGGGAAAGGTTTCCCTAACACCTTTGTATGATTCTTTAAGTGCTAGCTATGGAAGAAAATTGCAACAAAATTCTTCCTTTGGTGCCTTGCTATTCTCGGCAATGAGAGAGTTGGAGAGATAAAGTGTTTTTGTTTTTCAAATTTTGTGTATGTTATGATTTTCCAAAAACCAACCAAGTGTGTTGAGAGCAAAAATTCATTTAATGCTATCAACCACCTCCATCACCAAAAAGTGACTTGACTCACATCACAAAAGTTGATGTGACTTCCATCACAAAAGTGACTAATGATGTGACTTGATGTGGGCCCCACTTGATTCAAAATCCGAGTGGGCCCGCAAACACATCCCGGGCTCGAGTTCGTTAATTCCGAATTAACGAATTTTCCGTTGCGACTTAATTAAATCAAATTTAATAAAATAATAATGCCTCGCAAAATTATTATTAAAGTCGCTTGTGAATTAATTCTAAATTAATTCGTTCGCCCGAATTAAAATCCAATTTCAATTCCGTTATGAAATCTAATTTCATTTAATATATCGAATATATTATTTTATCGATTAATTCCGAATTAATCGTGCTCTCTCTTCTAATGGAATTTTATCCCAGATAAAATCTTGCCGTAATTAATCCTAGATTAATTTTCTCTCTCTTCTAATTAATCTTAGATTAATTATGTTCGAGTCATACGTCATTGGTGAATCTTCGGGAAGCGACCCATGAGATCCCTGGATATGTTGGCAGTAAATCCGATCGTCGGACTATCCGAACACATGCGTACCCGGTACCATATTTTTACCAATTTACGAGACATGGTTGGCTTCTAGCAAAGCGCCGTGCCTACCCAATTCTCCAGAAATATTCTTTAAGGAATATATAATCTATAACAGGCGTAGTATACGTCGTATTGCGTATTGCGATCCAGTATCAGATGTCACATGCAAGGCATTGGGCTGGAATAGTGTCTGCCAGTGATGAGTGGTATTTATATCACTATTTCCCACTCATTTAACCTAATATTTTGTATATTTTCTCGAGTTTTATGAACGTTTTGATGTGTTTTATTGTTATTTTGCAGATAAATAAAGTTTGGAAAGCATTGGAAGCAATTTGGGGCCAAAACAGTGAAAAGGGACGAAAAGGGCATTTTTGTAATTTGGCCGCGTCGCGACGCGCAACCCTTCTGCATCGCGACGTCTAACATGCGCCGCCTGCTAACTTGTGCCGGACACGTGGACCAGTCAGAAGAAATTTGCTAAAATGCACCGGATGCTAACGTACGCCGATCATGCTAACGTGCGCCGTGACACGTGTCATCATCAGAATCGATCATGCTAAAATGCGCCTGGACACGTGTCATGATTCTATGGTGCCGACACTCCGCGTGACACGTGTCACCTTCTGAATGGACCGAATCATCGGTGAATCATCTTCTGCCACGTGTCAAGATGCCATTGGACCGAATCTTACCGCGTGCCACGTGTCGAAATCCTATTGGGCCGACGAAATACGCGTCAATAGTCAACAAGTCAAGTCGCATGGACCAAGTCAACAGAGCCAGCGTCGCGACGCAAGAAGGAAGTTGGCGTCGCGATGCTAGACGCAGAATTTGCCTATAAATTGAGGCCTTCAGCATTCATTTCTCTTGTGCTTTCCTTGGGATTTTTTCCCTGATTTCATAGGAAGCATCTAGTTTTGTAATAATAAAATTATGTATTTTTATTTTTAATTTTTATTACAGCTTTTTATTTATTTACTTTATGTTTTGTAGTTAAATTTCCGCTGGGGTAAAAGGTGAAACCTTTAATATAATTATCTAGGTAAATCTCACTTAATTATAATTTATAAATTATAATTTAACCGGATTAATTAATGTCAGACTTTATTACCGCCTATATGGTCGGGTTAAATATAAATTACTTTACTGCCTATATGGCTGGTCTTTATGTGACAGATAATTACCGCCTATATGGCTGGTGTAATTGGACTAAATGGATTACCGCCTATATGGCTGGTTTTAAATGTTTAACATTATTAATTCCTGAGAAAGCAGAATATAAAATAATTTATATATTATAATAAGTGAGATTCCTAGATAAGAAATATTAAATGTGGATCCTCTAACCCCAACATTTTATTTTATTCTAGGGAAGTGATGAAACACAATATTCACACACTTAATAATTGATTTTCTTTATTATGAGTAATTCTTTAGTTTGTTTATTGAGTCTAAAGCTTAATGCTTCTTGTTGTCTGATCACCAATAAGATTGATTTGGTAAACTTAAAATGAACTAGACATAGGGATTTTAGGTTTCAGACTTAGATTCATTAGCCCACGATCTTCCTTGAGGATAGATAACCCTTTAATAGATTTCGTTAGAGGATAGACATATACCTGTCGGGCGGGGGTAGCCATAATTGGAACTTAATCTTAATGAATCCAGGTAATTTGGTTGACATAGACATATGGTTCAATTGGGTTATACTGGGTATTTGCGTCTGACCATCGACAGAGGCTTTTGCATATTTTCGTGTTCCAGGTTAGCAAATTGATTTATTACACATAGATAAGAGAATCAATTCATCTTTATAATAATATTGTGTGGAGTCACGACCCTAGATCTTTGAGTCTTTTCTTTTATTTTCCTTAATATTTTCTTTTGAGTCTGTTTTTATTTTAATTAGCAAATTCAGATTCAACCAACCAAAAGCAATCAAACAATCATTCTCTTCTCCCTATAATTAGATACCTGTAAATAAATAGTATCAATAATTAATAACAACAGTAGGAATTAAGTCCTCGTGGGATCGATATTTTTATACTACTTGAACGATACATGCGCTTGCGTTATATGTGTGTGTTTACGCCGGTCACCCCGTACGAAACATATATCGGATCACAAGCAACTAGTCTCTATAATCGGATAATCATGACCTTGTCATATTATCCCGATAGTTGCAACATAATAGAGAACCATTTTTGTATCCCTGCGTGATCATCATCTCCATATAACTGAAGTGATACTTCCGTCTTGACATCACACCCAATACACTACGATTCTCAATAAACCCAGAAGAGGCGTATACAGAACCTGTTAAAGTCCCGGACGACCAAAACCAAAGCGTATTGATTGTCGCAAGTATTAGCGATGCAAGTCTTACGTTAAGACTAAATACACCTACCCTGAATCGGATTCCCATAGACACATAGTCATACTACCAATGAGATTCCGAGGGGTCTATCCAGAGCGAAGCTGTTTTCGTACCATCAGCAAACACAACCTCCTATCACACTTGCATAAGCATCCAATACTTAAATATATGAGAACTATGTTGTTACGCTTCCATAACACGCACAAGTGCAATACTAGTCTATTCTGCATTATCAATGTCCAGTCTCGATAATACTACGACTATGGATATTTAATGATTAAACCTTTGTGGATTGATATTATCTCATATCTTATTAATCCTGAACTAATCATAAGGACTTTATCATTTATATATTCAAGTAATGTAATTACAAAATGATAAAATAGCAATTTCCATTGTCACATAGTTAATTTGTACAAAAACCACAATGTCTTTTACAAATAGTGACGCTATGGGTCATAATTGTCCATCAATCTCCCACTTGGCCTATAGCTAGTCACTCAAGTATCTAACATCTGAACTATGTACATGTCGCTCAAACTTTTACTGAGGAATAGCTTTCGTCAGCGGATCTGCAATGTTGTCATCTGATGCAACCTTCTCGATCTTCACATCGCCACGATGTATGATCTCACGAATCATATGGAAACGTCGAAGAACATGCTTGGATCGTTGATGAGACAGTGATTGCTTAGCCTGCGCTATAGCCCCGTTATTGTCACAATACAATGGAACGGGCTCAGCTGCTAACAGAACTATTCCTAATCCAATTAGGAATTTACGGATCCAAACTGCCTCTTTTTCTGCTTCAGCTGCAGCAATATATTCCGCTTCTGTTGTTGAATCGGCAACAGTCTATTGCTTGGAAGATTTCCAGCTTACTGCTCTGTTGTTCAAACAAAATATGTACCCGGATTGCAACTTACAGTCATCTTTATCGGTTTGGAAACTTGCATCGGTATACCCAATTACCTCAAGTTCTCCATCTCCATAGATTAATAAAGCATCCTTAGTTCGTCTAAGATACTTAAGGATGTTCTTAACCGCCATCCAGTGACCATCACCTGGATCGGCCTGATAACGACTACACATGCTCAAAGCATACGAGGCATCAGGTCGCGTACATATCATGATATACATGATCGATCTGACTGCCAAAGCGAATGGGATCCGACTCATGTTGTCTCTCTCATCTTGAGTTTTATGACACATGTCCTTAGATAGAGTGACGTCATGTGACACTGGCAACAGTCCCCTCTTAGACTGTTCCATGTTGAATCTCTTCAACACTTTGTCAATATATGTACTCTGGGAGAGTCCAAGCAGCTTTCTAGATCTATCCCGGTAGATCTTTATTCCTAGAATAAAGGCTGCTTCTCCCAGATCCTTCATGAAGAATTTTAATGAAAGCCAAGCTTTCACCGATTGTAGCATGGGAATGTCATTGCCAATAAGCAATACATCATCAACGTAAAGGACAATGAATGTTAGTGTGCTCCCACTAACCTTCTCATATACACAAGGATCATCCTCGTTTTGAACGAAATCAGATTCTTTTATGATCTCATCAAAACATTGGTTTCAAGAACGCGATGCTTGCTTCAATCCATAAATGGATCGATTTAACTTGCAAACCTTGTCTGCATATTTTGGTATGAAAAAACCGTCAGGCTGTTGCATATAAACATCCTCCAAAAGGTTTCCGTTAAGGAAAGTGGTTTTGACGTCCATCTGTCATATCTCGTAATCGAAATAAGCAGCAATAGCAAGCATTATCCGAATGGATTTAATCATTGCAACGTGTGAAAAAGTTTCGTCGTAATCAACACCATGTCGTTGACGATACCCTTTCGCTACAAGCCTAGCTTTGTACATTTATATGTTGCCATCTATGTCGGTCTTCCTCTTGAAGACCCATTTGCAACCAATAGGCTTTACGCCTTCTGGTGCATCAACCAGTGTCCAAACTTGGTTGGTGTACATGGAATCCATTTCGGATTTCATGGCATCTTGCCATAAACCGGAGTCGATACCTTATATCGCTTCCTCATACGTAGTCAGCTCGTCTTCCTCAATAAGATTAATATCCACATGAGGTGAGATCAGAAACCCATACCTCTCAAGTTATTTTCTGACTCTCTTCGACCTACGCGGTTCTTGTGTATTCGAAGATTGTGGTTCAGTCTCATCCCTGATGAACTGTTCATGTTCCGTTAAGGATTCTGTGCCAGGAACAATATCACTCCGACTTTCATCGAGTTCTACTTTCCTCATACTTACCACTACATTTAGGAATTCCTTTTCAAGGAAAACCACATGTAGAGCAACAAATACTTTGTTCTCTTGTGGGTTGTAGAAGTAATATCCTTTGGTTTCCCTAGGATAACCTACAAATATACACTTATCCGATTTGGGTTCAAGTTTGGTACCATCCAAATGTTTGACGTATGCCCAGCAACCCCAAATCTTCAGGAATGAGAAACCTGGTTTATTTCCTATCCATATCTCATACGGAGTCTGTTGAACAGACTTTGACGGAACCTTATTCAAAATAAGTATTGCACTGTTCAATGCATATCCCCATAAGGAAATAGGTAGCTCAGTGCGACTCATCATCGACCTTACCATGTCTAACAAAGTTCGGTTTCTCCGTTCGGATACACCGTTTAATTGAGGTGTTCCGGGAGGAGTCCACTGTGAAAGAATACCATATTATTTCAAGTAATCAAGAAACTCATTGCTGAAGTATTCTCCATCACGGTCCGACCGTAATGTTTTAATACTTTTACCAGTCTATTTTTCTAATTCGTGTCAAAACTCTTTGAATTTCTGAAAGGTTTCCGACTTGTGTCTCATAAGATACACATAACCATAACGCGATGCATCATCCGTAAAGGTTATGAAGTATTCATATCCACCTCTAGCCTGGCTAGACATGGGCCCACATACGTCACTATGAACGAGGGCTAACAATTCGATGGCACGAGCACCTTTACCGCTAAAAGGTGTTTTAGGAATTTTTCCTAATAAACAAGATTCGCAGACGTCATATGAATTTGGATCAAACCCGTCCAAGTACCCACTCTTCGAAAGTGTGGATATGCGAGTCTTGTTAATGTATCCCAGACGATAATGCCACATATAAGTTTCATCTTTGTTACTTAGTTTAAGCCTTTTGTTTGTTACATTATATGTTTGAGATTGATTTATATTCAAATTATAAAGACCGTTAT
This sequence comes from Zanthoxylum bungeanum, assembly GCA_019454045.1. Taxonomy (NCBI): domain Eukaryota; kingdom Viridiplantae; phylum Streptophyta; class Magnoliopsida; order Sapindales; family Rutaceae; genus Zanthoxylum; species Zanthoxylum bungeanum. Next base: position 140,830 of record SKCR01038886.1, on the reverse strand, counting down.
TGACATCAGCATTGCATATCTCCATATCATTTTTATACATAAAACACCCAGTGTTTCTAAAAATAAAAGTATAGCCACATTGGGCCAATAAAGATACAAATATAATATTCCTAGTCAAACTAGGTACATAATAACAGTCTGATAAGTTTAGTACATGCCCCGAGGGCAGTTCCAAAATATAAGTCCCAACGGCCAAAACGGCGACTCGAGTCTCATTTCCAACGCGGAGGTCTATCTCTCCTAAGGACAGTCTCCTGCTAATCCATAGATCCTACACATCAGTACATATATGAGTACCACAACCAGAATTAAAAATCCAATTTTTAAAACTAGAAGTAGACATGTTTATTTCTATAACAAACATATCTGAAGTCGGTGTCTTGCCCGCTTTGATTTCCTTCATGTGCGCCTTGTACTCACGGCAGTCACGCTTCCAATGACCCCGTTTGCCACACTGCAGACATACATCTTGGGATTTGTCATTTGCCTTCCAAGAGACTTTGACGATTTGGCCTTGCCCTTCTTCTTCTTCTTCTTTACACCTCCAGTAACCTTCGGCCAAGCCTTGAGAGACTGAGATGTTGAAGCGAAGTGCGCCTCGCGCTTTTTGCCCTACATTAGCTCTTTTTCTGCTTCACGCAGCATTGCCATCAATTGTCCAAGAGTATGGTCTTGGTTCATCATATTGTAGTTCATGATGAATCCACTCCAGCTGTCAGGAAGAGACTGCAAGATCAAATCTATAGAAGTCTCAGCCTCAAAGGTTATGCTTTGCTGACCCAGTTATTCAATGTCAGCAATCATCTGCGACACATGGTGCTCAATAGATGTACCATCTGACATTCGAGAGCGAAAGAGCTTCTTCTGCAATTCATACCTTTGCGATCTAAGGTTAGATCGATGAAGGTCCTTCAATTTTGCCATCATAGTATAGGGATCCAATCCCTTGTTTTGGCGATGAAATTGAAGGGTCATCGCAGCGAGCATGACAGATTGAGCAATTGAGTTGTCATCGCTATGAGTCTCCCAAAGCTCAAGCTCAAGCGGCTGCTCATTTCCTGGCTTAGGCCCGAGAGGTCTCTCTATCGTATAGAGCATCCTCTCAGCCCCTAGGACAATCCTGAGGTTCATATCCCAGTTAGGAAAGTTCGCGCCATTAAAGACATTTTCGCCCATGATAATGTCTCTAACTCCGATCTTTCCAGTCATCTTAATTGCATAGTCAAACTATTCAATTAACGATATTTGGGTACAGTCCAACTGTTACAAGAAAAATAATAAAATATTAGTCTAACTAATAAATATATAATTGATGAAATAATTTGAAAGTGCGTATTTGGAAAGTATTTGAACGAAATTGCAAATTCAATACTAGCCTCCCACTATTTTTCGGCGAGCCTCTAACCCTCTTTTGAGTACTCGGGAAACCTAGTTTCCTAGTGGGCTAGGATCCCGTTAAATAACACACAACCTTGACTTTGGCCAACAAACTGTATGATATTTAACTAGGTAGATCTTTAAGATCAATTGGATCTCATCCAATTCCTAGATCCGGTAGGTGGACCTCCAAGTCCGAAAAATATATACAATATATATGCCAATATATTTTCCTAACTTTTTCCTCTGAATCAACTAAGCCTTGGCTTTGGCTCAACAAGCTTAATGATTCCAGTTAAGCGGGACCCATTAACTTTGGAAAGCTTCGTAATCGATGTCGATGGACAATAAGTGATATTGACTTTGGCCAACAAATCACAACTTGGCCAAGACATGCGATATGGAACAAAGCCTTCATGATTCAAACACATCCGCGATGGACAAAGGTCTTGACTTTGGCCAACAAACCAATGACAATCTTGGATCTTGAGAATGAATCACTCAATGGAAGGAAAATGCTTAATATTTGTTGAGGGTTTTTCGCGTAATTGGTAACCAATTAATTATCTATGATTAGGTCTCATCATACACCCTTAAGCATGCATTCTAAAAGCATAATAAGGCGCGATAAATAAATTAATAATGATATGCGGATTGATAACTCACAAATTATTCCTAGAACAAATCACTCAATTTCCTCTCCCCGGTTAGCAATATTCTAACTTCTACCCAATTACATAATACAATAAAGAAACCTCATTACATTGAGGGGAATTGGTGAGAAGAGAATTACAAAGAATCGAAAGATAAAGGCTGGACACGCAGGTCCAATTTAATAAATTCTAAATTTATTACAACAATTTCCAAAATTGCCTTCACCCATCTAATATCCATATGATATACATTATTCATACAATACATCCATGTATTCACACAAAGCATGTTATTCAATCAATCTAATCCAATTAATTAATCTTTGAATTAAGTGATCATCCAATGTTCAAACAACGATTTGATTTGCGCGAGTCCAACTCGTTTGAGAATAAGTACTCAAAGTACGAATTCTTGAATTATATCGAACTACAATTTTAAATCCAATTTAATTTGTATTCAATACTAATTCTTTATTTAATTCTAAATTAAATAATTACACTTTTAATGTGCCTTTACGACTTAGATTCTAAATCTAATCTTAATGGGTCTCAAAGCCCAATTAACATCCAATGTCAAATAATTAAAGTCCAATGGGCTTTTAATTAATTTCTTAAGGCATGGACTTTGGCAACCAAAGCCCAATAAGGAATCACCATTTGCCGCAAAATTAATTTTGGCCCATTAGGCCCAATTAATTATTTAAAAGGCCCATTTATTATATTTGGACTTAATGGAATGGTTTAGGCCTAATTTGGATCCAATCCAATTGTCATAAACCAACTTGGTCCAACCAAGCCCATCAGGCCCAAATACAACAATTTTAGCCCAATTCCAAATTAAGCCTAACTAATTAAATTCTAATATTCTAAATATCACAATTTAATTAATTAAAGTGTTTAGCCATAATTAATTATTTAAATTAACATTTCCAAAATACCAATTTACATAATTAATCATGCTTTATTATATTCAATTCATGTCCAACACAATTGAAACAAAATCAACTCATTTACATGCTCTATATGTCACGACAATATGGATTTTTCTCATTAATTTTGATTTCAATCCAATTAAATCACAAATCAATTTATCCATTCATTTTAAACTCATCCAATGGTCCAAAAATCAAAATCACCATGACATTAGGGTTTATGTTACATTCGGCCAAGCATAGCAATTTCGGGAAAATTAATCCAATTAATTTTTTATAAAATTGATCATGCATAACTCTAAGTTAACATTATCTAAGCATACTCAAACAAACAATTTGATTAAATCATGCTCAAATCAAAAATACCTAAATTTTTGATTAAGAACCCTAATTCAATTTCATGCTTAAATAAACTCATGATACCATTGTTGGGTCTCTAAGATCATTCCCAAGAACATATAAGCATGAAACCTGTGAATAGTCAAAGTTAAGTTGCGGAAATTATACTCACTTTGATCGGTTTCTTGGATGTGTTGATAACAAAATTTTTGCTCATTTGGAAGTTCTCCAAACTCCTCTTTGATTTGTATGTGAAGCTCCAAGCTTGAATGGTGAATTCCAAACTCAATGGGAAATGTTTCCCTAACACCTTTGTATGATTCTTTAAGTGCTAGCTTTGGAAGAAAATTGCAACAAAATTCTTCCTTTGGTGCATTGCTATTCTCGGTAATGAGAGAGTTGGAGAGGGAGAGTGTTTTTGTTTTTCAAATTTTGTGTATGTTATGATTTTCCAAAAACCAACCAAGTGTGTTGAGAGCAAAAATTCATTTAATGCTCTCAACCACCTCCATCACCAAAAAAGTGACTTGACTCACATCACAGAAGTTGATGTGACTTCCATCACAAAAGTGATTAATGATGTGACTTGATGTGGGCCCCACTTGATTCAAAATTCGAGTGGGCCCGCAAACACATCTCGGGCTCGGGTTCGGGTTCGTTAATTCCGAATTAACAAATTAAATCAAATTTAATAAAATAATAATGCCTCGCAAAATTATTATTAAAGTCGCTCGTGAATAAATTCTAAATTAATTCGTTCGCCCGAATTAAAATCCAATTTCAATTCCGTTAAGACCAAATACACCTACCCTGAATCGGATTCCCATAGACACATAGTCATACTACCAATGGGATTTCGAGTGGTCTATCCAAAGCGAAGCTGTTTCCGTACCATCGACAAACACAACCTCTTATCACACTTGCATAAGCATCCAAAACTTAAATATATGAGAACTATGCTGTTACGCTTCCATAACACGCAGAAGTGCAATACTAGTTTATTCTGCATTATCGATGTCCAGTTTCGATAATACTACGACTATGGATATTTAATGATTAAACCTTTGTGGATTGATATTGTCTCAAATCTTATTAATCCCGAACTAATCATAAAGACTTTTATCATTTATATATTCAAGTAATCTAATTACAAAATGATAAAATAGCAATTTCCATTGTCACATAGTTAATTTGTACAAAAACCACAATGTCTTTTACAAATAGTGACGCTATGGGTCATAATTATCCAACAGTTAGCCCTCGTTCATAGTGACGTATGCAGGCCCATGTCTAGCTAGGCTAGAGGTGGATATGAATACTTCGTAACCTTTACGGATGATGCATCTTGTTATGGTTATGTGTATCTTATGAAACACAAGTTGAAAACTTTTGAGAAATTCAAAGAGTTTCGACACGAAGTAGAAACACATACTGGTAAAATTATCAAAACATTATGGTCGGACCGTGGTGGAGTATACTTAAGCAATGAGTTTCAATATTACTTGAAAGAATATGGTATTCTTTCACATTGGACTCCTCCCGGAACACCTCAATTGAACGGTGTGTCCGAACGGAGAAACCGAACTTTGTTGGACATGGTAAGGTCAGTGATGAGTCGCACAGAGCTACCGATTTCCTTCCGGGGATACGCATTAAACAATGCAATACTTATTTTGAATAAGGTTCCGTCAAAGTCTGTTGAACAGACTCCATATGAGATATGGACATGAAAGAAATTGGGTTTCTTATTCCTGAAGATTTGGGGATGTTGGGCATATATTAAACGTTTGGATATTACCAAACTAGAACCCAAATCAGATAAGTGCCTATTTGTAGGTTATCATAAGGAAACGAAAGGATATTATTTCTACAACCAATAAGAGAACAAAATATTTGTTGCTCTTCATGCAGTTTTTCTAGAAAATGAATTCATTAATGCAGTGGTAAGTGGGAGGAAAGTAGAACTCGATGAAAATCGGAGTGGTACTGTTCCTGGCACCGACCCCCTCACGGAATACGAACAGTCCATCAGAGATGAGACTGTTCCACAATCTTCTAATACACAAGAACCACGTAAGTCGGAGAGAGTCAGAAAACAACCTGAGAAGTATGGGTTTCTGATCTCACCTCATGTAGACATTAATCTTATTGAGGAAGATGAACCGACTACGTATGAGGAAGCGATACAAGGTATCGACTAAGGGTGGCAATGGGTCTGGCCGGGCTTGGGCTTTGAAAAGCCCGGCATGAGCCCGACCAAAAAAAATTTGGCCCAGGCCCGGGAAAAGCACGGCTCGGCCCGGCCAGACTTCGGCCGGGCTCAGGCCCGGGCCAAATCCGGCCCGAATGTTTTCCAAAAAAAAAAATTTCAAATACAATTTATATTATATAAATACATCATCAAAATTAAAAACATACAAAAAAAAGACATTCACACTAAATGCAAAGACAATTCACAATTTAAATGCTACAAACAAATAAAAATGCTACAAACATATTAAAAAATATATATAGTTTTTTTTTTGTTTTGGCCCGGGCCAAAATTACAAAGCCCGAGACGAGCTTTGATCAAAGGGCCCGGCCCGGGCTTTTTTTGCCTCAGGCCCGGGCTTTTCTGCCACCCTTAGTATCGACTCCGCTTTATGGCAAGAAGCCATGAAGTCCGAAATGGATTCCATATATACCAACCAAGTTTGGACACTGGTTGATGTACCAGAAGGCATTAAGCCTATTGGTAGTAAATGGGTATTCAAAAAGAAGACAGACATGGAAGGCAACATACAAACGTACAAAGTTAGGCTTGTAGCTAAAGGGTATCGTCAACGACATGGTGTCGATTTTGAAGAGACCTTTTCACCCGTTGCCATGATTAAATCCATTCAGATAATGCTTGCTATTGCTGCATATTTCGATTATGAAATATGACAGATGGATGTCAAAATCGCTTTCCTTAACGGAAACCTTTTGGAGGATGTTTATATGCAGTAACCTGATGGTTTTTTCATACCAAGACATGCAAATTGATCAATTTATGGATTAAAGCAAGCATCACGTTCTTGGAACCAACGTTTTGATGAGATCATAAAAGAATATGGTTTCATTCAAAATGAAAATGATTCTTGTGTATATAAGAAGGTTAGTGGGAGCGCACTGACATTTATTGTCCTATACGGTAATGATGTATTGCTTATTGGCAATGACATTCCCATGCTACAATCGGTGAAAGCTTGACTTTCGTTAAAATTCTCCATGAAAGACCTGGGAGAGGCAGCCTTTATTCTAAGAATAAGGATCTACCAGGATAGATCTAGAAAGCTGCTGGCACTCTCCCAGAGCTCGTATATTGACAAAGTGTTGAAGAGATTCAACATGGATCAGTCCAAGAGAGGGCTGCTTCTGGTGTCACATGACGTCTCTCTATTGAAGGATATGTGTCCTAAAACTCAAGATGAGAGAGATTCAATGATTTGGATCTCGTATGCTTCTGCAGTCGGATCGATCATGTATGCCATGATATGTACGCGACCTGATGTCTCATATGCTTTGAGCATGTGCAGTCGCTATCAGGCCGATCCAGGTGATGGTCACTGGATTGATGTAAAGAATATCCTTAAGTATCTTATACGAACTAAAGATGCTTTCTTAGTCTATGGGGAATGAGAACTTGAGGTGACTGGGTTCGCCGATGCAAGTTTCCAAACAGACAAATACGACTTTAAGTCGCAATCAGGGTACATATTTTGTTTGAACAACGGAGCAGTAAGCTGGAAATCTTCCAAGAAAGAGACTGTTGCCGATTCAACAACATAAGCGGAATATATTGCTGCAGCTAAGGCAGCAAAAGAAGCAGTTTGGATCCGTAAATTCCTAATTGGATTAGGAGTAGTTCCGTTAGTAGCTGAGCCCGTACCTTTGTATTATGACAATAATAGGGCTATCACACAGGCTAAGGAACCACGGTCTCATCAATGATCCAAGCATGTACTTCGACTATTTCATCTGATTTATGAAATCATACATCGTGGCGATGTGAAGATCGAGAATATCGCATCAGATGATAACATTGCAGATCCGCTGATGAAAGCTATATCTCAGCAAAAGTTTGAACGACATGTACATAGTTCAGGTGTTAGATACTTGAGAGATTGACTATAGGCCAAATGGGAGATTGTTGGATAATTATAACCCATAGCATCACTATTTGTAAAGAACATTATATTTTTGTACAAATTAACTATGTGACAAAAGGAAATTATTATTTTATCATTATCGTAATTGGATTACTTGGATATATATTAATGATAAAAGTCCATATGATTAAATCAGATTAATAAGATATGAGACAGTATTAATCCATGAACAGTTTAATCATTAAATATCCATAGTAGAAGTATTATCGAGACTGGACATTGATAATGCGGAATAGACTAGTATTACACTTGTGTGTGTTATGGACGCTTAACGGTATAGTTCTCATATATTTAGGTATTGGATACTTATGTAAGTGTAATAAGAGGTTCTGTTAGCCGTTGGACTGAGAACAGTTCGCTCTGGATAGACCCACTCGGAATCCCATTGGTAGTATGACTATGTGTGTATGGGAATCCGAATTAGGGTAGGTATATGTGATCTTTAACCTGAGACTTACGTCGCTATTACTTGCGACAATCAGTTTACTTTAGTATTGGTCGTCTTGAGCTTTAACGGGTTATGTGTAAGCCTGTATTGGGTTTACTGAGAATCATAGTGTATTGGATGTGATGTCAAGATGAGAGTATCACTTCAGTCATATGGAGATGGTGGTCACACAGGATACGGAACTAGTACTCTTAAAAGCTGCAGCTATCGGGACAGTATGACTAGGTCATGACTTCCCGATGACAGAGATTAGTCACTCGAGATCCGATATATGATTCGTACGGGGCAGACACAGAGCCATCCCTAGGCCTAGCATGTGACATCCGATACTGGATCGTATTTCGCATTACATAGTATTACTACGTCTGATACAGATGATATTCATCGACGGAATTTCTGGAGAATTGGGTAGGCACGGTGCTTTGCTAGAAGCCAACCATGTCTTGTAAATCGGTGAGAACATGGTACGGGGTACGCATGTGTTCGGATAGTCCGATAACCGTATTTACTGCCAACATATCCAGGAATCTCTTGGGTCGTTTCCCAAAGATTCACCAATGATATTTGACTCAAATAGAATTAATCTGAGATTAATTATGAGAGAGAAAATTAATCTGGGATTAATTGCGGCAATAATTAATCTGGGATTAAATTCGTATAGAAGAGAGAATGCGATTAATTTAGAATTAATCGATAAAATAATTTTAATAGTTAAATTGGATTTTTCTATTTAATTTATTTATTTGGGCTAAAATAATATATCGGATATATTAATTGAAATCAGATTTCAATACGAAATTTAAAATTAGATTTTAATTCGGGCGAACGAATAAATTTAGAATTAATTTGAAAGTGACTATCGTAATAATTTTACGAGGCATTATTATTTAATTAAATTGGATTTAATTATGTCGAGACAGCAAATTCGTTTATTCGGAATTAAACGAACCCGATAAAATTGCCCGTGACTTAGTTGTGTATTGGAGAAGCCAACTTAAATTTTGAATTTAAAAAGTGGTGGGACCAGTTGACTTACATCAAATGTCAAAGTTGATGGAAGTAGTTGGCATTATTTTAAATGAATTATTTAACACACACACCTACCAGGTTTTTGAAACAACCAACACTATTCTCTCTTCTTCTCTCCTTGGACGATCCTTCCTCTCTTTGGTGAGAAATTTTTACATTAAAAATTTCACAAAGCTAGCACTTGGAGGAGTCATTTGAGGTGATAGGGAAACTCACCCAAGGAACAAATAACAAATCAACAAGCTTGGAGCTTCATCCAAAAGGAAAAATTTCGAATTTCTTCAAATCAATGTAAGTGATTCCGCCACTTTTACTTGATTTTTCACACATAAAATCATATTTAGGATCTTGTGGCATGTCTTAGAGACTAACACTTGTGACTACTTATCTAGTCCTATTTTGCGAGGATGTTTGCCTCGATGGAAGTTGTTCTCTGCCAGCTGAATCTGAACAGTTGGAGGATACTGGCCGGTCTTCATGTGATATGGCATCGAACGGGCCTTGGAGAGCCGACCTTTGTGGAGCTGCAAAGACTGTACAAGCTGAAGGCCAACCCAAAAACTCATCACGGTTGGTATTACCTCTCCTCTTATGTCGACGTACCTGCTCTCATCACCGAGCTCCCCCAGACTAACAAAAACTTCAAAGATCCCTGGTTTTGAGCCACGGGTGACTGGGGTCGGTCTCGGTCAACAGATTCCGAAGAGATAGATATCCCAGACGTCTTTACGGAAGGAGGTGAGGACATGATTTCTGTAAATTTATGAAAAAATACTAACTTCCCAAACCTTTTCACTTTGCTGGAGGGATCCTCCCAAAGTCAGTCATGAGGTCCGGACCAGGATTAAGAAAGCCCAAAGTTTCTTTGGCTTCTGGAAGAGTATCGTCAATGACGTCGCCTTTGTAGAATCGGGCCTCATCCGGAACACACCTCCACAGGCTCTGGGACGATTAGGTAGTTACCTCCTGACCAATTAAAAAATTTCTTGTACTCAACTTGAATATGATTGAAGTTACCTGTACTCGAAAACTAACCATACTTCTTATCTTGTATTCTGTTGGAATGACAAAGTCAAGCGATGTCAATGGGCGGATCAAGAGCCTGGCCAAAAAGGCCGGCCAAGGGGCAGCTGGAAGTTCTCGGCGATGACTGACCACTCTGATTCCTCCCGAGGCTAAGGTAAAAGCCAAGTTGTTTGCTCATCTGATGGCACCTCCTCAGCCCACTTTCACACTGGCCGCTCCGAGCCCTACAGTCTAACCATCCACTGCCACATCCATACCTTCAAGCAAACGCCACCGTCTGCTCAGCAAATAAGTAGTTGAGCTTGAGGAAAAAGAAGAAGAACCCCCCCCCCCGAGAAGGATGCCATTCAGAAGGAGAAAAAACCAGCAGAGGTTCCCTCCGAGACTGGGAAGAGATGGGTGGTGTTGGAGGTGAGGGATAGAAGGAATTTGTTACCTCCTGAGCCTGATCAAGCTGAACTAGTTGCCCCTGCGCGGGCTGAGGAATGAGGGTGACCCCAAGGGGATCCTGTGTAACAAACAATACATTTTTTGTAATAAAATTCACACTTTCCACTTCTCATTTTTATTTTATATCTTAATGAATGCTTTTTTTCCTACTTTCAACACTTAGCACAATTTCTATTTTCAACTTGCTAACTCGTTCTCCAATATCTGATCATGAAGGGAAATTCCAATCCCGACCAATTAGAATCCGGCCAGGGGGAAGACACAACGGCCCCATGGCAAAGATAATCCACTCGGTGGGATGCAACCCGACCCCGAGCTGTCAGAATGCTTGGCTTCAGAGGAATGTTACCTCCCCGGACCAATCGAGGTCTGGCCATGGGGGATATGCTCTGACCCTATGCCGATAAATAATCCAGACTCGGTGGGACGTAACCCGACCCCGAGCTTGAAAAATGCTTGGCTCCGAGGGAATGTTAACTCACGGAACCAATCGAGATCTGGCCATGAGGGAGATGCTCAAACTTCATGCCGATGAATGATCCAGACTCGGTGGGACGTAACCCGAACCCGAGCTTGCAGAATGCTTGGCTCCGAGGGAATGTTACCTTCCCAGACCGATCGAGATCCGGCCATGGGGGGATACTCTGACCCTACGCCGAAGATAATCCAGACTCGCTGGGACGTAATCTGACCCCGAGCTTGCAGAATGTTTGGCTCCGAGGGAATGTTACCTCCCCGGACCATTCGATATCCGGCCATGGGGAGATGATCTGACCCCATGCCGATAAATAATCCAGACTTGGTAGGACGTAACTCGACCCCGAGCTAGTGAAATAAATGGTCTCGACGGAACGGATACAGCCCCGAGCTAGTGGAATAAATGACATCGGCGGAACGAATGCAGCCCTGATCCAATGGAATAAATTGCCTCGGCGGAATGAATGTAGCCACGAGCCAATGGAATAAATGGCGTCGACGAAACGAATGCAGCTCCGAGCCAATGGAATAAATGGCCTCTGTGGAACGAATGTAGCCCAGAGCCAATGGAATAAATGGCCTCAGCGGAACGAATACAGCCACGAGCCAGTGGAATAAATGGCATCGGCGGAACGAATACAGCCCCGAGCCAGTGGAATAAATGGCATTGGTGAAATGAATGTAGCCCTGAGCCAATGGAATAAATGGCCTCGGTGGAACGAATGTAGCCCCGAGCCAACGGAATAAATGGCCTCGGTGGAACGAATGCAGCCCCGAGCCAATAGAATAAATGGCCTCAGCGGAACAAATGTAGCCCCGAGCTAGTGGAATAAATGGCATCGACGGAGCGAATACAACCCCGAGCCAGTGGAACAAATGGCCTCGGCGGAACGAATTCAGCCCCGAGCCAGTGGAATAAATGGCCTCGGCGGAACGAATGCAGCCCCGAGCCAGTGGAATAAATGGCATTGGTGGAACGAATGCAGCCCCGAGCGAATGGAATAAATGGGACATCTGCGAGGGAAGATTTTCGACCACCGGTACTTCGAGGATCCTGGCGCAGGCGTCCCTTTACCGGGCATCCGTAAAAAATAAAAAGTGAAAACAGGACAAGGTTAGTACAGCGGAGGTGACTTAGCACATACTCCATGCAGACTCAAAAGGATAACAATTTGGGTGCCCCAAGGCAGCGTCCCGCCTGGTGCTTCCCAAAACAACAATTCTGAACCTTACAATTCAGTGTCTCGGCTAACCGGGCTACGGATCGGTGAACGGCCAAAGTCATGAACCGGGATCCATGCTAGGCGGGTCTGGAGTCTGCAAAATCCATATGGGAAGAAACCTCCCCATGCTATGCTTCTCTTGTCCGAGGCGGTTAGGCAGACTATCCTCAGAGGAAGAAATGTTAGGATTGGTGCTCGGAGCGCCAATTCGGATCATATTTATGTCCGATTCATGAATACGAGCAATATATTTTTCCATAATATTACTTAATTATGATATCACCTCTTGTCTTTTATTATATATGTTCGATCTAATTCATTAGATTGAAACTAAATCGTATTTAGTGATATATACATATTAGACAAAGACCCGATAATATATAATGTAGTGCGCAATTACAAAGTAGTTTGTAATTAACATTGGGAAGTATTACCACTAGTAATATATTATCAAATTAAGTTCCTGATCAAGATATACTGACACGGGTCGGTTAGTAAAATCCGTTGAGACCAGTACATGTCGTATATCAGACTTGGTCCGATGGTTTATCCCAATGAACCATGAGTCTCGGGAGACTCGTATAGACGTGTAGGTGTTTATTTGATAAACACTGAACGACTCACCGAAGATTACCTAATAGATGGTACATCAACGTCAATAGGAATCTTCTTAGGTGGAGTAGCATAGTGATTCTTTGACTTGAGATACCACTGTGGATATATGAGTTATCCTCCACACTTAGATGACAGTCACATCACCGATCCATTTAGATCAGACCTCCGTCTGTTCGTTGGGTGTGGACTCATGCTCATGATATCCTATGTGTATCAAGATAAGATTTGTCAGTCCTGTGTACAGGGCATATGTATTCAATATATGATTAGTAATCTGTTAAATCCATGGTTGTGGTATACTTCGGAAGTAAGTTCCGAGTGTTATAAAGAAGATTGCTAATAGATACGTCGACACGATTAAACCTACAGAGATTTGATGTTTGTATCTATATCTCTGGGATATTCTGGATACCTATGACGGATGGATTATACTTATGCAATTACCTCGACCTGTATGATTCAGCGAGTTTATTCGTGGTCGTCATAATTTTTGGGTGGGTGAATTATGGACACGAAATTGGATTGTGTGATGGATATGCCTGAACCTAGAGAGTCTCACTAATGAAATATACTCGTAGAGCACTAGGACAACTGTTATGAATAATACTGATTATTTATAACTCGTTTAATGGTTAAACGAAAAATACATGCAATCGGGACCTAACGGTCATTTCTAAATTAATGTGTATTTTATTTAATACTTGATTTTACTAAATACACATTAATAAAATATCAAATTGTGATATTTGGCATATATCCTTAATATATATTTGAGATATTTAATGTAAATATAACACATATATTTAAGATATTTATATTTATTATTTAATTATTTAATTGTTAAATAATTAAATTAATTAATAATGTAAATATCTTTTGTAATGATTTAGCTTTATTAAAGTAGGAAATGACATGATGCTATTGGAACACATTTTTGGTTTGCTTTATTAAAGTTAAGTGTTTACTTTATTAAACAAAATGTGTGCCAATAAAAAATGAACAAAAAATAAAAAATTGTTATTTTAATTTCTTGTAATTTTCAGCCAAGTGGGAATTTGTTTAACAAAATGATTTTTTTTCATTTTTTACACTTAGAAAAGTTTCAAAATATTTTACTAAGTAAAGTTTGAGAGAAAAGAATGAAGAAGAAAAGAAAAGCTTAAAGAAAATAGTATTTTTGTAAGTTTTTTCTCATTTCCTTCAACTTGAAAATTATTTCCATGCTTCTAAGCTTCAACATGTGTTGCTTAGAATTTTCTATACTCTTTAATTATGTAAATTAATTGATTGGAAACTTGTTGGAATGATGTTGCATGTGTGTATGAACTAAGTATGCTTATAAATGGTTATTAAGCATTCTTTTGATTAATTAGTAATCATGTTGCCATTATAGAGTTGCTTAGCCATTCATAATGAACCTAGAATTATTCTTGAGTAATTTCATGATGGTGAGACTTGATTGATGTGGTAATTGAATGATTAAAGTGTTGAATTAATTTAATTTAATGTAAATTATGTAATCGGAGTAATTTATGAAATTAGGGTTCTAAACCTAATCAAATTTTGGGGATTTTCATATATGTAATATAATTTGATGTATATTAAATTTGGGATTGATTGGATTTGATCTTGATGTGTTTTGAACAAATTGGGCCAAATTGCAATTAATAAAAGTTCAGGGGTTTTTTCGGTAATTCTGGAAAATTTATAGATTTATGTTGTAAATTGTAAATTCATGTATTAGACATGTATAAATTATTTTGGGATTGATTTGGAATCAATTAAATATGTATTTGATACTTTAAAGACCAAAATAATTAATTTGTAAAACTTTGGGGTCTCACGGTAATTAATGATAAATATGATTTTTCAGATAAAAATTCAGTTTTTATTTATTGAGTAACTAGAATAAATTAGTTTATTTTAATTATCCAAGGAAAATATTTATTGGAAATTATTTCGGAGTGAAAATACGCGAAAACGGCGAAAAACGGCGTTACCGGGTAACGGCTGCCCAAACAGTGAATTGGGCACTGTTCGGGAAGCCCACGAACTGTCCAAATATTTTTGGGGCTGACCTGGACAGTTCCCATGTGCATTGGTCGGTCGGTTCGGTCGGAAACACGTTTTATGCTATTTTACGGAAAAAATATTTTCGCAAAATTTTCGCGGTGTTTCTATATTATTATGTCGTTATATGATATCGAATAGATATGTTTAGGTGAAATATGAATGAATTATTAATATTGGATATTGAATAATTTATTCGCAAGTTTAAAAATTTTAAACTACGATTTCGCCTGAACCGCGCTCCTTCCGTTGCGCCTCCCTGATATTACCCCAACAAAATGATATCAGAGCAAGTATGATCCTGGACACCCGATATGATTAGCCCTTTAAAATTCAATGTTTAATTTATTCATTACTTAATACATGCATGTGTTTATTTAATTTGATTAAATAAAGTAAAAGCATCTTTTGTTGGAAAATCTCCGTTTAAATAAGGTTTTAAGAAAGTGACTAGTATTAGGAATACTTATTTCTTCGTCCGTCTTGTCAATACGGATGTAAATGTTTTCATGATGCTATGGCTTTAACGTGCCAAAATTGTGCAGTTATGGTTGAAGGTAGTTCATTTGCGCCAGTAGAACTTATATGATAAAAAACAAATTCAAGTGAAAGTGGAAATCTTGAATGTGCCAAAGCTGTCAGGACTACATCGGTAGCTTGAGTTTTTCATTGACAAGTTTAACCTTGATACACTTCCATGTGAATGTGCCAAAGCTGTCATAACGAGAAACGATCAGGACTGAACCGAGGAGTCACAGTCAGTGTGATTGACAATGAGTTGTCTACCTAATGAATATATGTAGGTGAGAACGTGCCAAAGCTGTGAGTCGAAATATATTCATGGGGTCCACTTCCCATAATGGAATTCAATTTAATTATTGAATTCTCATTTCCGTTGGGGATTACGGTGTTACCGGGTAATGGCTGCCTAAATAGTGAATTGGGCACTGTTCGGGCAGCCCACGAACTGTTCAAATGTTTTTGGGGCTGACCTGGGCAGTCCCCATGTGCATTGGTCGGTCGGTTCGGCCGGAAACACGTTTTATGCTATTTTGCGGAAAAAAAAAATATTTTCGCAAAAATTTCGCGGTGTTTCTATATTAAATATGTTTAGGTGAAATATGAATGAATTATTAAAATTGGATATTGAATAATTTATTCGCAAGTTTAAAAATTTGAAACTACGATTTCGCCTAAACCGTGCTACAGAGGCACTGGGGCCTTCCCCGCGCTGTGCACCTGATGGTTCTCAACGGGACTCACCAGCCAACTCGCAGGGGCAAAAACCTCTCTGGGTTTGGTTTACCCGAGGTCACAAAGGTCATGGAGGCCATTCGGCCATCCCCATGCCGTGTGCCTGGTGGTTCTCAATGGACTCACCAGCCAACTCACAGGGGCAGAAACCTCACTGGGTTCGGCTTACCTGAGCTATACCTCAAAAATACGAATCATAGGGTAGTAACGCTCTGGCCTCGAGGATTTGATTATGACATCTGGGATTGGCGTGCCACGAGGAGTTCGCGCTTTTCCCATATACACTCCATCCCTTTATGCATTTTGGATCCTCAAAAGTGAAAGTACCTAGGTCAGAATACTTCCAACCGAGGGTTTGATAATGACACCCGGGATTGGCGTGCCGCGGGCTTGGTGTCATTCCCAGATACCGAACACTCATTCGCCCCGAGCACATCCCAGGAAGAGTGAACTTGGCTTTCGCATTCAATTAACAAACAAGTAAAGTGGACGAGTTTTTAATTTAAAAGAGAAAGTCTTATTCATATTCATGAGATCTACTGCCCTTCTTACAACTCTTTGTGGGTCATTTCAAGAGAGGTTTTAAGATAGATTTTTGATTTTCATATGTAGTCGTCCAATTGTACTCTCCCGCTTTGAACTTGATTCTGAAATTTCCATTCAAGTTAACAGGGTCCCTTTGTGCCGAACGCTCTGAAAACATCTCTGTGCAATGCATGTCTCTATCGGCAACTTGCACCCTAATTTCTGAGAGGTCCACCTTTAGCTTCTTTTCCCTCCATATCATTCTGAGTGGCCACCTCATAGTAGACATGTGGCACTCATGGAAACTGATCATGTGCTCCCGGTATGTTAGTTCACCTGCCGTTCTAGGAGGGCTATCTTGCCCGTGAAGCCGAAGACGCGGCAGGTCGAACAAATGCCGCGCCTTCTCTAGGAGGAACTTGTTCGTTTATGAGTGGCAGCGTGCAAGTGTCACCCATTTTTGACGTTACATTTCATTATGCAGCTCAGTCTTAATGGGTGATTTCTGGTAACCTTTTTTACATTTCATTCTGCGGCTCAAAGAGGAGAGTTACTGCTTATCTTACTCTTTAGGCGTTCCTTCTCCCGCCTTCATTGCCCTCGTCAACCCTCTTTCTTCTGGCTAGCTCATCTCTCATCTAGCTTGGACCAGCAGTCAGCCTTTCTTCATTTATCTTTTCTAACTTTTCCAGTTTTTCCATCATGGTCTTCATAAAGGTCTGGTTTGTCTCTTTTTCCTTCCTCATGTTTTCTTCCATTCTCTCATCCACTCAGTCGTAGAACCCTCCGACGATCTGTGGTTCTCGTCTCCTACCATCATCTTACTACATCAAACATTTTTTTCTCTTTCCCCATAGACGGTGCCAACTGTTGACGGGTGATTTTCGTTCCAGGGGCAGGTTTCGGAATACCGCTCCTAGAATAATCCTCATCCAACTGTGAATTTGTTTGGTTATGGGGGCCAAAAGCAAACTTAACAGGAAACAATAACAAACACAAAGTCGACAAATGATTTGCGTGGTTCAGCGGAATAGATCCATCCTACGTCCACGGGAACAAAGTAGAGTACTGATTTTATAACTGAACCGAGCTCGGCCGACCTCTTCTCAAGTGTGGTCACGCAATACCGAGCTGTTTGCTTATTGTTTTCTTACAAGTAGTGCTTGAGTGAAATTTTTCTAACTCTTACAAATGTATTTACCCTCCTTTTATATACTAAGAAAAAATAAAACTATTCCCTTATCTCTATGACGTCAGCCACGCGGATTTCCTATCGATTGATGGGCTCTCTACCCTAACTTCCTCGCCGAAAGTAAGCCTGACATCTGACTCTCCATTAAATCACTCTGTTTTGGGCACTGCCACACTCAACAATTATAAAGACAGCCTGTAAAGATCTTTCGCGCGGTGGTACATGTCAAGAGGAAATGTCCAAACGGTCCTGGTTACAGGTCGGACTTCACAAGGATGGCAAAACAATGTGCCGAACTACTCCAACTGCTTCTGACCTGACCCATAATATCCGAGCTCATTCTTCGGATCCGGGAGGAAGGGTATGACTGAACCGAGTTACCGGGCTATAGTGGTCGGGGTCGGCTCTGATGTTGTCAGTCTCTGATATCTGCACCATGTTATATCCTTAGGTCGGTCAAATCCAAGAAACGAGGTCTGCGTATCATGTATGGTCAAAGAACGGTCAATATCCTCAGACTATGCACCTTCCCAAAAGAAGAACTTTTCTCTCTGCCCTTGCCGAGCTGTTCAAAATACTTGGTCGCAAAAATCACCATCAACAAAGATGATATCGTAATTAAATTCATATATTATTGGGTTCATATTATTTATTCATGTGATACCGTGATACAGATCAATCAAAAGACCGTCATGCATATAAAGATATTGAGAAAAATATCACATAAATGTTAGATAATTTTCCACTTTTAAATTAATTTTTAAGTTGAATTGGGCAAGCAAGCCATCTAGAAAATCATAGTTGTTCAATTGTCCAACTGCTTTCAAAACAAAGTTTGATTTATAAAGATTAATGAAAGACCGCTGAATTAAAGACAAGTGTTTGAACCTGGGCCTGTCGTGGCCTTTGCTCAATGGCAATGTGATAATATTTGTTGTGTCGATAAAGTGCTTTTGAGTGCAGAGGATGCTGTATTTGATAAAATCCATCATGTGCTAGGTGATTTAAGTGAAATTATTATTATTTTTTGGAATCATTGGAAATCTCACCGCCAGACCATCCCTTCCGGACTTAAGCGGAGCAGGTAAAACCTCTGGCTGTCTCAGGCTCTTACAAGAAACACACTCTATGTATTCGAACTGAGGACCTCAATGTGAGATCTTGAGTCATACACCACCAAACCACGCTCATTGGGGACAAAACATCATCTTTAATGTTTATTTTATATATCTATTTGTCCAATATCGGTAACGATATTATCTGTCTGATAAGAGAGAGAACATAAGAACAATTTAAGTGAAATACTAATGTGGTAGTTAGGAGTGGGTAAAAGTCGGTTCGGTTCGAAACAATGAAAATCGATCGATTCAAGAAATTAAGAACTGATCGAAACCGAACGGATCAAACCGAACCGAATCGAACTAAATCAGATCAGTTCGATTTTAATATTTGGGTTTGGTTTTGAACCGAACCGAACCAATTTTTAGAAGAATTAACTGCCAAATCGATCGTTTCGATTCATGATTTTACAAACTGATCGATTCACGTGTCCGGTTCACAATTCGAACCAAACCGAACCAAATAGATCAGTTTAATGAAAACACGAACCAGACATAAACCAAAAACCAGACCGAACTGATATTTTCTTTTGGGTTCGGTTCGGTTAATATAAATACTCTCCTTAATACTAAGCAAAGAAAAGCAAATTCCAGTCCATTTGTCACAAATCAAACCAACCTAGATGTCTTAAAAGTACTATATATTTATTTTTATTTGCTCAATATGATATGATTTTTTTCTTTCTTTTTTTTTTTCTTTTCATTTCATTATTTTTTTTAACACACCTACCATTTAAGGTAGCATTTATCCTTATGATGGTCCTAACACTCACTCATAGGTAGTTTCACGCTTATCGGTTATAAGTGGTTTAACTTTTCCATTTTTTTATGCTTTTTTTCCTTTTTATTTTCCTTTTTTTTAAAACCATACTATACATCATAACACTAGCAAATCGAGATAGATATCTAAGCAAACAGTCATTCATCGGTAAGCAATTTCTTCAACTAGTCATTTTACCAACTACACAGACTCTACTGCTAAAGACCTATTGTTAAGTGCTTACGAGTCTAACTTATATCACCTACTCAAGGCATCAGATAAAAGTAAATTTGGAACTTATCATTTCTAAGATTTCATCCTAAAGCAAACAAAACTCATCATTTGGACTTATGTTTTACTACGTATGACTAAAAAAAATATTTTTTTTAAATAAATAGTAAAATTTATCACTACATGCACACACCCCAAACTTAAAGCTTGCATTGTCCTCAATTTAAGATAAAAATTAAGAAACAAGAGTGAGGAACAACACTACCGTGCATGGAGTTGATCAGGCTCCTGCTGGTCAGAATTTAGTTGCGCGGGTTGTGTGGGTCGTGTTATTTGCATAAATACACATGTAAACTAATAAACAAGTAAATAGCACACAATAAAATAAAAATAAAAATAAAGTAAAATAAAAATAAACAAATACAAGGGTTGCATCCCTGCTAGCGCTAATTTTAACGTCTTCAGCCAGACGCAACCACTCAAATGGTCATGGTGGCTTCAATGTAGCGGACCGAGTAGTCTCATATGCCTTATTCTTTGGTATCCACCAGTTGTTATGACATGAAAAAAATAGCTTGACAGGTTGTGGTAATTTATTCATGGACAGGGTTCTTCCAGCACCTGCATCGACCATGGTTCTATTAGGACCATTCAACCCATTGTAGAATAACTGAATCTGAACTCAGTCTTCGAAATTATATTGTGGGCGTCTCCTGAATAGATCTTTAAAGTGTTATCATGCCTCGTACAGATTCTCAGTCTCCAACTGCTTGAATATGTTTATTTCTGTTCTCACTTGGGCTGATTTAGCTGGTGGAAAGAACCTCGCAAGAAATGTTGTAGCCATATCTTGCCATGTCATGATGCTCCCCATCGGTATTGATTGTAGCCAACTCTTCGCCTTGTCTCTTAAAGAGAATGGGAACAAGCGTAGCCTGATGGTCTCTTTACTCACGCCATTCATCTTTATGGTGTCCGCCATCTCCAAGAACATCCTTAAATGCACATTGGGATCCTCTACAACTGAACCCTCAAACTGGTTCTTTTGCACCATATTGATCAATGCATGTTTCAACTCAAAGTTATTGGCATTGATTGGTGGGTGTGCAATCTCAGAGTAGTTATCATCAATGACTAACATAAAGTGATCTTTGATTGCCACCTATCGTGGGTTATTCTCTATATTTTCAACCACCATCACTTTTTTTTTCAATGTTCCTTTCACAAAAGAAAATACATAAATAAATTAAAACTTAAAAATTAAAAATTAAAAATTAAAATTAAATTAAAGTCAATGTTATTTGGTAATAGTATTAATATGAATTAGATTAACAATCTCTGGTAACGGCGCCAAAAACTTATTGCGAGATTATCGTACCGCAAGTATACAGTGTCAAGTTTTAATAAAAGATAAGTATGAGTGTCGAACCCACGAGGATTGTAATCAAATTCTCACTAAGTATTATAATTGATAAACCTAACTTTATTTAGAAAGCAATTTAAAATAAATAACCAAAATATGAAAATGTTAAATTTAGAAAAAATCAATATGAGAGAGATTCTAGAGTTTGATTTCACCTAACTGTAACTATCCCTTATGTATTTATTATGCCAATCAATTCTCATTCAGTTGCATTATTTATAAGCCAAGAACCCTAAATTATTCTTACTCCTTCTCCCAAGTGCCGAGTGAATATATTATCAATTACAGACTTCAATATCCTTATAAAAATCTTACGCTCTGTGATTATTTGTTAACGACTTCAAAGAGATTATATATTCTCCTGAACTCTACAAATCTCATAAGTTATATTCTCTAGATCATATTCAAAATCCCTTCTCCCGAGTGATAGATTCTAAACATGCATCATCTCAATTTGTGGCCAACAAACTAGAAGCATTAAACACAAGAGAATATAAATAAACTGGATTAAAACTTTATAACAATCAATTGACAATTAAAACATAGGTTCAAGGGCGTTGCGACGCAAGGCCAAATTTTTAGGATGTCATTTTTCACGTATTCTGCTTTCCCTCGTGCTTCTGATGCGTTCCTAAGGTCCCAAAACAAGTCCATTTTCCCCAAGATCCATGTTCAAATGCTTCCTTCCAATAAAACATAAAAGATACTACAAAATACATTAAATGACACAGAATCTAACAAACTAATAAGCTAATAATGCATGAATAAATGGGTATAAATCGCACTTATCAATGTTTCTAAAGTTACGATTTGTAATTTTAAGGGTTTGGTACTGAGGTAGTCCCTATGATGTGACATTGTTGAGACGAAAGCCCTACGTCTTGGTATTTAACTTGCAATGAAGATTTGTTTGTCTTAACATTATAAAATATTGAATTCATTACGTGTTACTCAATTGATTCTTAATTAACAAGGTACTCGTACTGAGTTGTTTATTCAACATCTATTACAACTAAATTTAGATGACAAGATTTGTCATATGTCATGGAATTGTAATGGAACAACCATTATTTTAGCTAAATATACAATTTGTGTTGCTGAACAATGTATTTTGGTGAAAGATTTTCCACTTCTTTTGTCATGTTTCCTTGAACTTTTTTGATCACTTGTAAAATCGTGTGTCTATTTGCACTATAAAAATTACTTTAAACAATAATATGTTTTTAAAATTTTATATTACAAATATACCCCCATTTCCATTTACTATTAAGGACATTTAATCAAATTTTGCCATTTATTTTAATATTAAAGGGACACGTATTATATAAATTATCAAACCCAACAATAGATAACTAGTGGGCAAAGGCATGAAAATCAATTACTACTCATGACTACAAAAATTCATAATATACTATTTGAAATATTGCTTATATTTTGTTTTTATTCTCAAAAAGAAAAATGAAAAATTAGAGATTACGCCCATTGAAATTCTACAATTCAAGAATGGGTTGCCTTCTTTGGGACTAGTAGCTAAGGATCTGAATACAAAGTTGATGAAATTACCTATAAGCGCATAATAAATAAATTCTATATACCAAAGAGGTGAGGTGAATTGAAAACTGGCCTAATATTACATAAATAAAAAATTTTGCCGATTTTACGCTACTAAGCTAGTAGCGTAAAAATTCATAATTTACTATTTAAAAAATTGCTTATATTTTGTTTTTATTCCAAAAAAAAAGTGAAAAATTAGAGATTACACCCATTGAAATTCTACAATTCAAGAATGGGTCGCCTACTTTGGGACTAGTAGCTAAGGATCTGGATATAAAGTTGATGAAATTACTTACAAGCGCACAACAAACAAACTCTCTATACCCAAGATGGGGTGAATTAGGGAATGGTCAAATATTACGGAAATAAAAATTCTTATCGA
This sequence comes from Zanthoxylum bungeanum, assembly GCA_019454045.1. Lineage (NCBI taxonomy): Eukaryota > Viridiplantae > Streptophyta > Magnoliopsida > Sapindales > Rutaceae > Zanthoxylum > Zanthoxylum bungeanum. The sequence goes on along the minus strand of SKCR01038886.1, from coordinate 117,562 downwards.
TTTTACGCGCTACTAAGTTAGCAGCTTTACCAATTAAGTTTATCAATCAATTGCTCAAACACAAGCTATGCTGAATAATATGGAAAGATAATATTAAACTTGAGATAAAATAAAGAGATAGAATTAGAGAAATTGACACGTGTGATTTATAGTGGTTCGACCAACAATGCCTACGTTCACTCCTCCAAGCCGCGTTTGAAGATTTCCATTAAGTTAAAACCATAATTTACACTGAGTTTTCCGTGGCTCACCCGGAACCAAGAGTTTTGTCCTTTAAATTCACTTCAATCCTTTACACAAGAGTTTTCTTATGGCTCACTTTTAAACCCTCATAATGAGTTTTATTTTTAGGCTCACTCAAAACATTTTACAAATTAACCTTTTGAGTATACTCACTCAACAAGGGTCTTCCCAACCACGAGTGTTTGAATATTTGAAGATTAAAATGCAACTTGGGTACTCACAAAGGTAATGAAGACTTAATGTGAGTTGCTAACCCAAGAAATTTAAGCTCTCTAAATGATATGAAGATTTATTTGGTGAGCTTTTGTATGAAAGTGTATGATAAAGAAGGTTTTGTAAACTCTTTTTCTTTGTCTTAAAAGAAATTATATAAAGGTGTAAAAAGCTTGGCAAAAATGAATTTGGGGCTCAATATATAGTGAAAGAGAAAAAATGCCCCAACTATTCTGTCTGAGATCAGTATGTCGGTCTCATAAGCCAATATGTCGGTCTGACAAAGTGTAACGACTATATTACTGATTGAAGATTCAAGCTCTATATTGGATTACTGACCGGTATGTAGGCCGATATGTTAGTGTACTTACTGGAATGGTCCATGCCGGTTTCTGAGAGCATGTAAAATATGAAGGTTCACCGGTACGAAGACCGATTTCAGTAACTATACAAACTCCAGAGTGACCGATATGGGTGACTGGTATGGAATAGCCTGGTTCCAAAGGCGATCCAAAATGCTCAGAACAGAGCAGGGGCACTGATATGCCGGTGTGGGAGACCGGTATACCGGTCTCAATGCTAAATGTCAGGATTTGAAGGTTAAAATCATTTTATACATGACCATAATACATCTATATGAATGTGCATATTCCTATGAGCTTAGATACTTAAAATAACTACTCAATTTACAAAGATAGCCTTAAGCTAAGACTTATATAAGATGTTCTTCATTAGTCGCTTGAGTCTTCATATCCATTGCTCTTCATCACCAATCTGCTTCCATAACTTTTTGTAATGTCCGCTAATACGCGTCGAAGTCTTCTAGTATTGCATCATCAAAATCTATCTTGAGAATATGTTGTTAATAATCTCCCTCTTTTTGATGATGACAACCTTTAAAATTTGTGAGTTTTGAGAGTTCCAGATTTGTTGACGATTATACTCCCCCTCAATATGTGATTATCTTCAATATAACTTTATAAAACTTAGACAAACACATTAGTACAAATTTACTCCCCCTTAATAAAAGGTGGAGATAATACAAGTTTTAATCTCATTACAATGATTTCTCCATTTTTGACATTATCAAAAAGGATGGAGAAGCAAAAGTTTAGTTATATAAGATACCAAACAATATATATGCATAAACCTCATCAAAAAGTTTATAAGTATGCACAATTAACATTTTCATACATTTTTCCTATTTTGCCATATAATGTAAAATTCATGACAGGATCATCAAAATCACCCAAGTTAAGCTAATATCCATCATTTCATTTTCAACCAGTAGAGATCAGTGGCAAGACATATCAATATAAAAGAAATCAAAATAATAACATAATCAAGAGTGGCAATAAGTCTTATGTGATACCAATTGATACTAAATAAGATTAATGACATGATTAAGCATATGATGATACAAAATTAAATTCAAACAGCCTAATCATTAATATGTTTCACAATCAAGTCCAATTCATATCAATTGAAATAATAAATACTTATATAGGTTGGAGGAAAAGGTACCAATGTTTCCGTAAGCACGAATTTTACCTTCTACTGTTATCACCAGTGACAAATCCACCAATCTTAAAAAATTCATCAATTTTTTAGGATTGTATTGACATTCTTCTCTTTTTGATCTATTTCCTTATTTTGTGATAAATATTTGTGATAAGTTAATATTTCTCATTAATAACCTCTCTCGAAGCTTCCCCTACAAAATCATTCAAGCATATTTTGATACCCAAATTTTCTTGGGTCCATGGGGGTTAGTCTTGGTTTATTTTGGAACCCAAATAACAGTCACATTCTTCTTTTTAGTCCAACAATCATAACTTTTGTGACCTATCATATTGAATGCATGACATTTAACATTTGATTTAAATACTTTAGATGCATGTATATGAGATGAAGTGTATAGGATTTGGATTCCTTCACAAAATAATTGTTCAAACATATTTCCTTCATATGAGGCTTGTATCATAATCCACATTTTTCAAACACATTTTTTTGTAAACCAGTAGCATTTTAAAATTCTTTTCACCTTGAGTGAACTTGGTCTCAATGCATTACAAGTCATCTAATTTCTTATTCAAATCATCATTTTCAATTTTCAACAATTCACAAGCACATAATGATTTAGAAGTAGATGCTTCATTTTGCATGTCCTCACACAAAGTTCATGCTCTTCATTTAAACACATGTTCTCATTATCTATAGCATGAATTTTTTCAATAAGAGATACATGATGATGAACACTAAAAATGTACATTTAATAAAGAGAAAATAATCATTTACAGATATAGTTTCATTATCTATTTAATTTAGTCACATTTGTGAAATGACAATTAAATTTATGTCTTATATTTTTTATTGTGTTTTTTATTTATTGTGCAGGCAAAATACTATTTTGGAAGCTCAACAGGAAAAAAATATGAGATTTGAATTTCAGGAACCCAAAAAACTTAAAAGAGTTTGACAGTTGGATTCAAATCGAACTTGGAAAACATTCCACCGTATTTAGATTGGCAACGAAATGCGTTTATAATGTAGTTAGCCATACATGTATTTTATTATTATTATTATTATATAATATAAATATAACAATATTTTGAAGGTCTCACCAAGATTTTATATATTTATTTTTGGGTCTCAAAATTTTATATATATATATATATGTTATAATGTAATAATATTTTATTATAAAATATATTATAAAAAATAATAAAAGAAGGGTCATCCACCTTTTCCATCGAAAGTTGGATGACCCCATTTTGACAATGCATTATTTTTTGCATCAGATGTAGACTACAGTGCCATTCTTCAACAAAAGATGGATGCACTATAGAAGAGCACTTGGAATCAAGGTTATTGGAACACTGTTCAAAGAATTTTATGAAAAGGGTATCAGACCTATGAACAAGGACAAGGATGGATGATTATCATGCCATATGAAGAAGGAAGAAGGTCAACAACTCGAAGAAAATATTCAGATAAACACAGACAGGTGGCCAGTTGCCCAGAAACAGTGCTTGAAGCATGTCGATTATTGAAGCATCAACATCAACATCAGATAGTGGAAAGAAAAAACAAAGAGAACAGCTCATAAAGCATTGAAAAATGTAAAAAAGAAGAAAAGATGAAGTGACAAAGGTGGTGGACCCCTATAAAAAGTAGTCCGCGTGAAGATTAAAGATTCTTGCAAACTGTCGGCACACAGAAATGAGCCACGTAGAAAGAAAACGTCGGCACCATAGAAGGTCAACAAGTGTCCAAATTAAACAGAAATAATTAAAGGCTATATAAGAAGATGCTGAAGAGGAGAGAGGGATCGAAAAAAATGTTTTGGAGTCTTCTTGTAATCTTTACTAGCATGTGGAAGAAAATGTTTTGAAAGATCTAAGGGAGTACTGAATCTCCTGTAAATCTTATGTCTATAGATATGTAAAATATTTGCATATAAATAAAAGTAGTTTTTTCCTTTACTCAAAATTCTAAGTTGAGTGTAGTTCTAAAACCAAATACCAAAAGCATACAGTGAGTCGCTTTGCTAAATCAGGACAATATGTTGCAGAGGCGTTGAAGCCGTTAGACATCGTCCGTCATAGCATATAGACGAAGGTTACTGCAGGAGGTAGATGGTAGCAGAGTGCGCTTAATTGGGAAGACGAGGTAAGGCCTTAAAAGATTATTTTTATACCGTATGGAATTATTTTACAGTTCTATGATCATATGATTTAGGAATATTCAGGAAACCTAACTTCAAAAATGATGATTGTTTGTATTGAAATCAACATATTTGGTATATTGCGTGCAAAATTAAGATTAGATCTAAATATTTTATATGTAAAATTAAAAAATGGATTAGTTTACATTTTTGAAAAAGTGGTCCCGTCCACTCTAATAAACCCCCCGTCAAGCATGGTATCAGAGCCTCGTTTAAATGAAAACACTATTCACACTGTACATAGACGTCATAACATAAACAATGAAGAAGATGACGGTATAGTACCAGGATTTATAGACCCTAGAGGTAATAGAACTAGATTAACTCGAAACCAGGTAAATCAGTTAATAGCTAGACAGCGTTTAAACCAATAACCTAGTATTTTAGATGAAATACAATCTGATTAATATGAAAAGAAAACTTTATCAGTTTCTAAAAGGTTAAGATCTTGAAATAAAAGATATTGATGATTTAAATAATTAAATAAAAATTAAAAGTTTTTAAAATAAAATACTCTAAACCTGAAATATAAAAACCGATTAAAGATTATAATGATTGAGAGATAATAAAAGCAAATGAACAAGAAGGATTATATTTACAGTCTCAAGTAAAACAAAAGGTAAAAGATGAATAATCATGATAAAATTAATAATTTCATCAGAGCACTACATGAGCTCTCAATTGATGATAGTGGAGATTTATTAAATTTAGAAAGTAAATTAATAATGCTAAAAAATCAATTTGAGATAAGAAAATTAGATATAGAACTAGAACTAAAATTAAAAATGATTATTGGAATGTTAGAAGCTACAACAGAACAATCGTTCTGGTATAACAACATGGTTTTTAAAAGAAAATCAGATTGGATAGAAGGGCAACCGTCTGAATCAAATAAAAAATCCAAAAATGGATAAATTAGATAAACATAATAAAAGGACAGTTATTAATTGTGTAAAAGAACACATTCAACAAAAGATAGATAAGAATGTTGAATATTACAAAAGGCAAGGAATAGGACCATCAAAAACAGCGCCTTTTCTTTTAAACAAAAATTATAAACTTACAAAAGATATGAACAATAGAAAAGCAATTAATCCAGGAATAAAATTAATGTTGATTAATAAGGTATATCGGATGGAAAACCCAGACGTAAATTCCATAGCTGAACCCTATTTACATGCTATCCTAAGTATAGCATAGATATAAAAGATAAAAATTTTAATGATGCCTTAAGTCTACATTTTGAATTACTAAAAGATAAATTTATAAAGCCAGGAAATAAAGTTATGAGCGTTGTATTACTCAGCTTTGTTTTCTTTAAGTAATACAAATTATGGTGAAATTTATTCTAGTAAACCGTTTATTGAAATTTCAGAAGAATGTTCAGAGATAAGTCAAATAAGGGAACCCATTTTGCAGAATTAATATACCAATAATTATAAAATAAAATTTGGTAAAGTCCCAAATTTGGAAGAAGGAAGTTCTTCAAGTAATAATATTCCTATTAAATATAAAAATAACGAACTTGTTGTTTCAAGGAGAAAAAGTCTAGATATAAATAAAAGAGATAGAAATACAATCTTTACTATTCCTAAATTAAGAAGAAGTACAAGTTATTTAGAAGTTAAAAGACATGCACCTACCTTAAGAATAGATGGAGAATACTTCAATGGAATTGAAATGGTCAAAGGGCCATATATATTGGTTGACACTGGAGCAAGTAATTGTCATATAGCCAAAGATAAAAATTTTAATCTAAAATGTGAATCTGTAGAACCATATGAATATAAAAATTTTGATGGAACAATCTTTCAATGTACCCAAATTGTTATTGTACCAATCACCTTTGGAAATTATGAATTAAACATACCCTGCTATATGGATAGTGAAATGGAAGGAAGTACATATCATGTTCTCCTAGGAAATTCATTCTTAGAATCTTTAGAAGATTATAAAATAACCAAAGAAGGTTTTGAATTTACTAATGAAGGTGAAATTATTTTCTGTCCTAAAGTTAGAGAATAAATGATAAATGCCCAATGAAATAAAATTCCCTTTATCTGTATACATCCAAATCGGATTTATAGAAAATAATATAACCACTTGTGCTCTCTTAGATACTGGATCTGAGATCACGTTAATCAAATCCTTTTTATGGAAAGGATGGAACAATATGGAAAAACCCATGACAATTCAAGGAGTCACTGGAAATTCTAGTATAGGAAAATATACCCAAAATTTACCTATTCTACTAGGAAGTAAAATCATAACTGTTAAACGTATATATGCTTATGATAATCTCGAAGTAGACGTACTTTTAGGAAATGATTTTATACAGCAATTTGCTCAATATGCTCAAACTTTGTATATGATAACCTTAAAAACACCTTGTGGTCATTTAGTAAAACTTCCAAGAGAATTTAAACCATTTAGAGTTCAGCCAGTCAAGCGTGGTGATGAATTAATATGGATCAAGTTAGAAATTAAAGCTCTGAGTTATAAATGTAAACAAATTGTAAACTGCTTAGAAGAGACAACCTTAACTATAGAAGATGTAAAAAAGGCAATAGCTGAAAATTATGGAGAAAATCCAATTGAAAAATGGGACATTCAAAAAGAATATGCTGAAATTAAATTAATTGATCAAACTACCATAGTAAGAGTTAAACCTATGACTTATAATAAAGAAGATAAAGAAGAATTTAATAAACAAATAAAAGAACTTTTAGATCTAAATCTAATAAGGCCTAGTAAAAGCCCACACAGCAGCCCAGCCTTTATGGTAAGAAATCATGCCGAAATTAAAAGAGGAAAAGCCCGTATGGTTATAAATTATAAAGAGCTAAATAAAGCAACTCAATTTGATGGATATTTTATACCTAATAAAAATGTTTTAATCAACCTTGCAAAAGGAAAAAATTATTACTCAAAATTTGATTGTAAATCAGGCTTTTGGCAAATAAAATTAACTAAACAATATGTGCCTTTGACGGCATTCAGTACCCCAAACGGTCATTATGAATGGTTAGTAATGCCTTTTGGATTAAAAAATGCACCTCAAATCTATCAAAGAAAAATGGATAAAATTTTCTGTAAAGATAATAATCATATGTTAGTATATGTTGATGACATACTAATATGTTCAGAGACATATGAAGAACATATAAAACATCTAAAAGAATTTTCCACTATATGTAAAACCAATGGTATAATTTTGTCCCAAAAGAAAGCTGAAATAAAGAAAAGCGAAATTGATTTTTTGGGATTAACTATAAGTTCTAATGGTATAAAATTACAACCTCATATATCTGAAAAGATCAAAGAATTCCCTGACATTTTGTCAGATAGAAAAATGATTCAAAAGTTTCTTGGATGTCTAAACTATTCTGAAAGCTTCATTCCAAACTTATCTAAAAAACGTGCCATTCTACAAAAGTTATTAAAGAAAAATAATACCAAAGGATGGACTGTAGAACATACAGAAGCGGTTAAAAAATTAAAGGAAGAATGTAAAGATTTACCAAAGTTAAGATTACCAGATGAAAATGATAATTTAATAGTTCAAACTGATGCATCTGATTTATATTGGGCAGCATTGTTAAAAACAGATATTGGTGAAATATGTAGATACTCAAGTGGAACTTTTAATCAAGCTGAGACAAATTATTCAACTAATGAAAAAGAGTTACTCGCAATTGTTCGAGGAATAAGAAAATTTACCTTATTTCTTTTACCTAAAAAATTTGTAGTTGAAACTGACAATACTCAGGTAAAAGGATTAATTTTTAATAAATTGCCTCAAGAACCTCAATTTAGAAGGTTACAAAGATGGCAAGTAATATTAAGTTTTTATAATTTTAATATTACATATATTAAAGGATCTGAAAATTTCTTGGCAGATCATTTAAGCAGATATCCAGAACATGGATAAAAACTTGGTCAATCAGATCAATGGTATCATGAGTAAACTTCTCAAAGTACAACAAAGACAGCATGCTATAGAACAAGATTTTGTGTCTTTTAAACAGAAAGTCCTTCAAGAAGTAAATGAATTCCAAGTAAAGCTATCATCTGTCAATGATGAGTATAATGAGCTTTTTGAAGCTGTAGACTTGTATGCAGAAGATTTTGATTCTTTTGCAAAAGAGTTTTGGAGTGAACAAGGAACACCAGTTTTAGCTGGGTATTCACAAGATCCTTACGAGGATGTACAGGAAAGTTTGCAGACCCAAGCAAATGTACAGTCACAACAGCAACCTCAAGCTGTGTATATTCCAGGCAACTTGCAGCCTCAAGCAAGTATAAATTCTCAAGGCTCACAGCCGGTACCACCTTCGGGTATAAAAGAAAGTTTGAATAAATTTTATCTCTAAACCAGATTATTCTTCAAAACCCCGAACTTTTGTTTTGGGAGGAAGCAGTAGTCAAAATGTGAGTGAATCTGACAAGTTAAAGATTTTCAAAAAAGAAAATCTGTTTCATTTTCAATTGAAAAACCCATTTCTTCATGGGAAAAAGAATATTTTGATTTTGCAAAACTTATTTATGAAATAAAACAAGGGGATGCATATTTCCGTTTACAAGATAAACACAGTATTTACCCAAGATTTACTTGTGTTCATGATTGTTCTCCAATTTTTGTAAAAAGATTGGCAGAATATGGATTTCTGGATAGACTTTATCCATCTAAAAATTTAAAAGAAATTTCTAATCTCCCTAGAGATTTTCAAAATGCAGTCAGAGAATTTGCAGAAAATGAAAATATATATTTAAGATTTTATTCAATCAGTCCCGAATTTGAAGGTCAAACAATTTATGAAGCCTTTCATTTAAAAACCATGAGAAATATAAAAGGTTTAAAAGACATAAGGCAAAACCACATAAAAGGTATTTTAAAAGAAAACCAAGAGATAAAACAAAAGAAAACTTAGAAAAATCAAAAGAAAATAAAAGAAAAGATAGAAAGCCAAAATCTAAGTGTGAATGTTGGAATTGTGGAGAAATAGGTCATTTAAGTTATGACTGTGACAAGAAAAAGGTAAGAATCCTAATAGAAGATTACGAAGAAATAAAATCTGAATTAAGTGAAATAGAAATTACAACTTTAAGTACAGAAGAATCAGAAGTTTACGAAATATATTCTGATACATCTATTGATAATGAATAAAGATAAAGAAGTTCTTGAAAATGACAGTATAGATGATGTAGAAGTAGAAGAAATTCTGAAGAATATACAATGTGTGCAACCTTCGATAATAAAATTAGCTAAAATTGAAAAGCTTGAACTAAATTTAAAACATCCATCAAGTTTAATGATGAAACTAAGAAGTATGTACTTACGACAAAGAGTTGTCATACACGAATATCATGAATTAGAACGAAGTGTAGACATTACACATACTAAAGGAATATAAAATTAAACTTGTTACTCAAACAAGTATAATGAGATAATAAAAAAGTTAACACACAAAAAGAGAGAAAAAATTAGATATGTATATCTAGCAGTATTCAAATACTATTTAATCTTTATTTAAAGAAGGAATAGATAGTCCAATTGTTATAAGTTTATTCGACGAAAGATTTTATAATGTAAAAGATGCCCATTTAGGGACAGTAGAAGGCAACCTAGCATATAAAAAATTGCTATTTACCTTCTTTTGGAAAATTTTTGATAATTGCATCCCCATTGAGTTGGCATATTTGTCTTTTCACAGCACAATGCTAAACTTGTTTTTCTACTTTTATTTAAAATTTTTCTTTGATAACATAGATCTTCTAGTCTTTCTTTTAAAAATTTTATTCTACTTCCTAAGGTATTAGGTGTGATAGTAGGATTTTCTCTTTCATGTTTTTCAAATTCTTTTATGAAATAAACATCCCAAGGACTTGGTAATTTCATATAATATAAATCTCTAATTGGTTCTAATTGTTCATTGCTCATGTAATATTCATAATAATATTTTTGAAATTCACAAGTATATTCATTTATAAAACACATTTTACAAATGCTTAATTTTTGTATAGCCATTTTGGCTCTTAGTCTTTCTTTATATCTTTGATTATCATAATCTGTAAAAAAGTCCATTCCTACGAATTCACTACAAATATATGCAGCCATGGTTTCTACTCCATCTTTTATACTTCTATAGAATGCATTAATTATATTTGTTCTTATAAGATTTCTAGTGGCATCTATTATTCCATACCACCAATTTTTAACATTTCCTTTGAAACATGAATGTAACATTTCATATTTTACCTCTTCTTCTTCTTCATTAGCAAAGTATATATAAAAGTATTCCATTGACTTTGCCCATTGTTTTTAAGCTTCTTTTGGGTCTAATCACAATCAAGATTTAAATACATACCATTTGGAGGTATTGGTTGTTCCTCTGTAATTTTTGTATAAATTGGCTTGACCAACTTTGTCTTTTAGAGGGTTTATTTCTATAAAGCATTCCAGGCATAGCTTGATCGCTTTGTGACGCTCTAGGTCTTATAGGGTTCCTAGATGTGCTTGCTCCTGGATCATTGTATTTTCTTTCGGATTTTACTTCTGTGGGTCCACCAGTGTGCCCATGGGTTCTTCCATGTATACTTTAGGGTTTAGTTCTAATTCTTGTAGATCAAAAATTAATTCTTCAATTGATTCTCCATTTGAGCTTGAAGAATCTTTCTTAGATTTAAGTCTTTTATCCATCTTGGTATCTATTTTTTCTTTTCTAGAAGATAATCTTCTCTTTTTAACTTATTTATTTCTTCTAAATCTTGCTTTATTTTAGGCAGTTGATTATTATATATCCAATCATCAAAACTTCCCTTTTGGTAGCTTATATTTTCAACATTAATTGGTTCTTCGTTTCTCAATTTGATTAGTGCTTTACTTCTTTTTGAAGTTTTATTCTTATTTTTTATTTCTCTTTCTATAAAGATGGTAGTAATTTCTATGTCTATAATTCTTTTATCTAACTCATCTAATTTTAATAAAATTCTATCTATCTTTTGGTTTATTTGCTCTACGACATTAGACATAATACTAGTCATTTTATTATAACAGGTACGTGGAATTGTTATACCCAAGTGCAGACCATACTACTGCCCATTCGGGTTCACATTTTACAAATGCTTAATTTTTGTATAGCCATTTTGGCTCTTAGTCTTTCTTTATATCTTTGATTATCATAATCTGTAAAAAAGTCCATTCCTACGAATTCACTACAAATATATGCAGCCATGGTTTCTACTCCATCTTTTATACTTCTATAGAATGCATTAATTATATTTGTTCTTATAAGATTTCTAGTGGCATCTATTATTCCATACCACCAATTTTTAACATTTCCTTTGAAACATGAATGTAACATTTCATATTTTACTTCCTCTTCTTCTTCATTAGCAAAGTATATATAAAAGTATTCCATTGACTTTGCCCATTGTTTTAAAGCTTCTTTTGGGTCTAATTCACAATCAAGATTTAAATACATACCATTTGGAGGTATTGGTTGTTCCTCTGTAATTTTTGGTATAAATTGGCTTGACCAACTTTGTCTTTTAGAGGGTTTATTTCTATAAAGCATTCCAGGCATAGCTTGATCGCTTTGTGACGCTCTAGGTCTTATAGGGTTCCTAGATGTGCTTGCTCCTGGATCATTGTATTTTCTTTCGGATTTTACTTCTGTGGGTCCACCAGTGTGCCCCATGGGTTCTTCCATGTATACTTTAGGGTTTAGTTCTAATTCTTGTAGATCAAAAATTAATTCTTCAATTTGATTCTCCATTTGAGCTTGAAGAATCTTTCTTAGATTTAAGTCTTTTATCCATCTTGGTATCTATTTTTTCTTTTCTAGAAGATAAATCTTCTCTTTTTAACTTATTTATTTCTTCTAAATCTTGCTTTATTTTAGGCAGTTGATTATTATATATCCAATCATCAAAACTTCCCTTTTGGTAGCTTATATTTTCAACATTAATTGGTTCTTCGTTTCTCAATTTGATTAGTGCTTTACTTCTTTTTGAAGTTTTATTCTTATTTTTTATTTCTCTTTCTATAAAGATGGTAGTAATTTCTATGTCTATAATTCTTTTATCTAACTCATCTAATTTTAATAAAATTCTATCTATCTTTTGGTTTATTTGCTCTACGACATTAGACATAATACTAGTCATTTTATTATAACAGGTACGTGGAATTGTTATACCCAAGTGCAGACCATACTACTGCCCATTCGGGTTCAGCTATGGAATTTACGTCTGGGTTTTCCATCCGATATACCTTATTAATCAACATTAATTTTATAAAGCCAATATATGTAATATTAAAATTATAAAAACTTAATATTACTTGCCATCTTTGTAACCTTCTAAATTGAGGTTCTTGAGGCAATTTATTAAAAATTAATCCTTTTACCTGAGTATTGTCAGTTTCAACTACAAATTTTTTAGGTAAAAGAAATAAGGTAAATTTTCTTATTCCTCGAACAATTGCGAGTAACTCTTTTTCATTAGTTGAATAATTTGTCTCAGCTTGATTAAAAGTTCCACTTGAGTATCTACATATTTCACCAATATCTGTTTTTAACAATGCTGCCCAATATAAATCAGATGCATCAGTTTGAACTATTATCTGGTATATTAATTTCTTGCAAAAGGGGTTCCCTTATTTGACTTATCTCTGAACATTCTTCTGAAATTTCAATAAACGGTTTACTAGAATAAATTTCAAAAATATTATTATGAATATTACATGAGCAATGAACAATTAGAACCAATTAGAGATTTATATTATATGAAATTACCAAGTCCTTGGGATGTTTATTTCATAAAAGAATTTGAAAAACGTGAAAGAGAAAATCCTACTATCACACCTAATACCTTAGGAAGTAGAATAAAATTTTTAAAAGAAAGACTAGAAGATCTATGTTATCAAAGAAAACTTTTAAATAAAAGTAGAAGAAAGTAAATTAATAATGCTAAAAAATCAATTTGAGATAAGAAAATTAGATATAGAACTAGAACTAAAAGATAAAGAAGTTCGTTGGCAATGTGAATCGCCACGTGGGAGGTTTCAATTTCTGTTCCCCATCAATTTCGGTCGGCTTGATTCCACGATTCGGATCGCGGGATCCGAATTGCAAACCCATAATCTTTTGAAGGATCCTGTGGAACTTTTAATCAAGCTGAGACAAATTATTCAACTAATGAAAAAGAGTTACTCGCAATTGTTCGAGGAATAAGAAAATTTACCTTATTTCTTTTACCTAAAAAATTTGTAGTTGAAACTGACAATACTCAGGTAAAAGGATTAATTTTTAATAAATTGCCTCAAGAACCTCAATTTAGAAGGTTACAAAGATGGCAAGTAATATTAAGTTTTTCATACATTTTTCCTATTTTGCCATATAATGTAAAATTCATGACAGGATCATCAAAATCACCCAAGTTAAGCTAATATCCATCATTTCATTTTCAACCAGTAGAGATCAGTGGCAAGACATATCAATATAAAAAAAATCAAAATAATAACATAATCAAGAGTGGCAATAAGTCTTATGTGATACCAATTGATACTAAATAAGATTAATGACATGATTAAGCATATGATGATACAAAATTAAATTCAAACAGCCTAATCATTAATATGTTTCACAATCAAGTCCAATTCATATCAATTGAAATAAATATACTTATATAGGTTGGAGGAAAAGGTACCAATGTTTCCGTAAGCACGAATTTTACCTTCTACTGTTATCACCAAGTGACAAATCCACCAATCTTAAAAAATTCATCAATTTTTTAGGATTGTATTTGACATTCTTCTCTTTTTGATCTATTTCCTTATTTTGTGATAAATATTTGTGATTAATTTATATTTCTCATTAATAACCTCTCTCGAAGCTTCCCCTACAAAATCATTCAAGCATATTTTGATACCCAAATTTTCTTGGGTCCATGGGGGTTAGTCTTGGTTTATTTTGGAACCCAAATAACAGTCACATTCTTCTTTTTAGTCCAACAATCATAACTTTTGTGACCTATCATATTGAATGCATGACATTTAACATTTGATTTAAATACTTTAGATGCATGTATATGAGATGAATGTGTATATGATTTGGATTCCTTCACAAAATAATTGTTCAAACATATTTCCTTCATATGAGGCTTGTATCATAATCCACATTTTTCAAACACATTTTTTTGTAAACCAAGTAGCATTTTAAAATTCTTTTCACCTCGAGTGAACTTGGTCTCAATGCATTACAAGTCATCTAATTTCTTATTCAAATCATCATTTTCAATTTTCAACAATTCACAAGCACATAATGATTTAGAAGTAGATGCTTCATTTTGCATGTCCTCACACAAAGTTCATGCTCTTCATTTAAACACATGTTCTCATTATCTATAGCATGAATTTTTTCAATAAGAGATACATGATTGATGAACACTAAAAAATGTACATTTAATAAAGAGAAAATAATCATTTTACAGATATAGTTTCATTAATCTATTTAATTTAGCACATTTGTGAAATGACAATTAAATTTATGTCTTATATATTTTTATTGTGTTTTTTTATTTATTGTGCAGGCAAAATACTATTTTGGAAGCTCAACAGGAAAAAAAATATGAGATTTGAATTTCAGGACCCAAAAAACTTAAAAGAGTTTGACAGTTGGATTCAAATCGGACTTGGAAAACATTCACCGTATTTAGATTGGCAACGAAATGCGTTTATAATGTATTTAGCCATACATGTATTTTATTATTATTATTATTATATATATATAATATAAAAATATATTTTGAAGGTCTCACCAAGATTTTATATATATTAAATTATATATATTATTTTGGAGGTCTCAAAATTATATATATATATATATTATAATGTAATAATATTTTATTATAAAATATATATAAAAAAATAATAAAAGAAGGGTCATCCACCTTTTCCATCGAAAGTTGGATGACCCCATTTTGACAATTGCATTATTTTTTGCAATTCAATTGTCATTTTGGAGCAAGGAGGGTACTGAGTCCTTTACTATAAATAGAGGTGCTTAGCACCTTAAAAAATAGCCCGAAATTCCATAGTTTTCTCTATGAAAATTTGTGGAGTTCCAACTCTTATGTGTTTTATTTTTCAAGTCTTGTTGTAATTTTTTTCCTTCAGTAATAAAATTATGTGTGTTTTTATTCAAAGCATGAGTAGCTAATTCCACCATGCTGGGGTAAAGGGTGGAGCTCTTAATATAAGAATGTAGATTAATCTTACATATATTATAATATATGAATTGTAATCTAAAGATTAATATTTAATTTAAATCTGGATTAATTATTGACAAACTTTGTTACCACCTATATGGCTGGTTTTATATATTTGGCATAATTGAGTACCTAACTGGACTTGTTATAGACAAATGTCATCATCGCCTTTAGGCCTGGTTTTATATGGTTCGGCATAATTAAATCCTGAAGTAAATTAACTGGGTAATAATGATAATTTATATATTATAAAAAGTAAGAGTTCTCTAAATTTGAAATATCAAAAGTGGATCCCTTAACCTCACCATTTTATTTTATTGTTGCAGTCCAATTTAAAATTGTTAATCACTTCAAACAATTCAACCTTTTTATTTTTTTATTTGAATTATTATTTTATTTTACTAAATCTATTCCATGTAGATCGATCCCGGACTTATCGGGTTATTTTATTACTTCGATACTCTTATACTTGGGAGTAAATAACCACTTTGTGAGTGTGTCAATGCTCATTTGTTCAATCAATACATCATTTTCGTGTTTGGCCTTTAAGAAATATCATCATTTTCCAAAACACGAATTTTATTCATACATGATGCATGTTCATGTTGAAGTATGTATGCTCTTTCTTAATCAAATTACATTTCTTTCTAAGAACATCATATTTATCATGCAACTCATTCAACATATCGATCATATTGGGGTTGGTGCTCAGAGCGCCAATCCGGACCGTATTTATGTATGATTCATGAATACGAACATCTCATTTTTCCATAATATTACTTTCTTAGTGGTTACACCTCTTGTTTTTATATACGTATTCGATCTGATTACGATTAGATTGAAACTAAATGTGGTTTAGTGATATGTATATATTAGACAAAGGCCCGATAATATATAATGCAGTACACAGTTACAAAGTTAGTTTGTAATTGAGATTGAGAAGTGTCACTGCTAAATGTATATTATCAAATACTGTTCCTGGTCAAGATTTACTAACACCGGTCGGTTAGTCAAATCCGTTGAGACCAGTACTGTCGTATATCAAGACTTGGTCCGATGATTTATCCTAATGAACCATGAGTCTGTGGAGACTCTGTAGGACACAGAAACCGGCGACACTGTTCTAGGCTCGCGGCCTAGTTGGGAGTACAAAATAACATGGAGTCGCCACCCAGTGTGAACTGGGATAAAGATTTAAGGCACGCACTCACCCCTCGCAAGAGAAGACCTCAAACCGTTGGGTTCGGAATGGTCCCTTACTTATGCCACTTGTGATGATATGATTTGTGCAATGAATTAACCGAGTCTACTCAACATTCATGCTCAAAAGTCACTTAAATCTAATATGCTTTCATCAAATAACTCATCATCTAAGTTTGCATACTTGAAAGTAAGTCTTTAAACGGAAAACACAATGTCACACAACGAGCACCTCGAACCATTAAATTTCATTAATCATAACTACTACTTAACATGAATATAAACTAAACTAAACACCATGCATAAATATAACATAATCATGCTTAGAATTTAAATAACAAAACTAAATTAAATCATGCTTTAAAATAATAAATAAACAACCTATAAACTATAACACACGCTCAAATACAATTTGGATGAGACGAAATATGTGCCTCTTAATGGTACGTGGCATTGTATCCCGAGTGCAGACCGCAATACCGTCCATTCGGAATCGGCTACGGAATTTACGTCCGGGTTTCCATCCGATATACCACAAAAGGGGAACACATATCCCGCTCATCCAACAATCACATCATGCCTCAAACGACTCTCATGCGATAATATATTAAAAGAAATAAAAATAAACGAAAGATAATAAATAAAAAAGGTGCCCTCAGGTCTAACCTCTTTTGTCGTCTCTTAAAAGCGCGTTACACGGCCGTCGGAAGGGTGAATGATCCGCTACTTTTCCGATTTGTTAACTCAACGTCTTTCCTTGTTGTTTTGCTGTTTTGACTCCGTTTTGCTGCTGTTTCTTCGCTAATTTACTGCTGGTTTATGCGGCTTTAAGGGGCTGAAATAGGGGCTGGTTTCGGTGGTAAAGAGGGCAGTTTTTTGGACTGTTTAGGTGCGGTTTTTTGGTTTATTGAAGGGCAGGATCAGGGGGTTTTACTGGGCGTGCAATGCAGGGCACTTTGTGCATGAAAAAATGTAGTGCAGGGGCTGTTTTGCATGAAGGTGTGGACGTACAGTGCAGGGGTATTTGTGCGTGAATTATGGCAGTGTGTGGGGTTCTTAGGCACGGTGTTAAAGGCTCAGATTTGGCTTATTGAGGGTTGTTGTTTGAGGCAAGGGTGTGGCTGTGATGCGCTGATGGAGAGGGGCGATTTGTAGGCTTGAGGCAACGTGTGTTTATGTGTGTGGCAGGCTGCGAATTGGCTGAGTGGAGCGTGAAAGTGTTGAGTGACCAAGGGGCTGCTGGAGGCGAAGGTGGCGTGGAAGGGAGGCTGGTAAATTGCGTGCGTGTAGTTTATTGGTTTCGTTGAAGGCAGTGGGTGTGTGGCTGGTGGCTTGCGCTGAGTACAGGGTGCCAATTTGTAGTGTGAACGTGGAGTGAGGGGCGTGGGTTCTTTGCGTGGGGACTGGTCAAGTGGCTTCTTTATGGGGTGTTCATTGAAGGTGCTAGGTGGCTAATGGGAATGGCGTGCTGATTTTTTGTGGTTCGCTGATGGCTCTTTGGTGGCTAGTCATGGCAATGAGTATAGGGTTGTGAGGTTTGCTTCACGTGGAGATGGCGGTGAAGTGGGTGGCGTGGTACGTGAAAACAAGAGAGGCGCGAGAGACTGCTACGTGCTGGGCGTGGAGAATGTTTGTGGCTTTTTTTTTGAGTGCATGAAGGTGGCAATTGTGAGTGCTTTGCTTGTTTTCTGTTTTGACGTGTGTGAGAAGGGCTGGTTCAGGGGTTTGTCTAGGGCTTCTGCCGAGAGGTGAGGGGCGTGAATCAGAGAGTTGGGAGATCAAAGATAAGTGTTTTTTTAGGGTTTATCTGCTATCAACGCCGTGTGGTTTTAGTGAAGGGCTCGATCAGAGAAATAGATGGTGGCGTGAATCATAGAGTTGGGAGAGAGCCCAGGGTTAGATTGTGTTATGTTTATATAGTAGTACAATAGGTTTGTGCATGTTTTGTTAGGAAATAAAATCAATTAATTGGGGACATGATTTGTTTGTTATGAAGGTTATATTTTTGATTGACTTATTTTGGGAATTAAATTTATTTAATTTTGGTATTAGATTTAATTAGGATTTCAATTTTAGTTAATTTAATTTAATTATTAATTTAATTTAATTTGATAAGCTTTAATTTAATTTAATTTAATTTGTGACATATATTTTAAATGTTTTAATTATTTAATTTGTGAGATGTGTTTTAAATGTTTTAATTACTATTGGATGTGATTTAATGGGCTTGGGCTAAGATTAAGTTTTAAAACGGAGGTCCAACAAGCAAACCCGAAGCTAAACAAGTGAGTTAAATCCGACCAAATGTTAATTTCCAACTTTACCCTTCCAACGTCTGTTTCTCGCGGCTTTCACAATCAAAGAGGTAGTGTCTCCATACGAGACTCATCATCGGGACTTATATGCAAAAATGCAGTGCCTACAGTCGCCCCCACTTTGAAGGGACTTGTGCAGTGTGTGACTTTGAACAATCCTATCAAAGTTATGCAATGTATTTTTACTTACCTGGCTCTTCAGCTGCCACCTGACTTGCCTGCTGTGTTGAGTTGAGTTGATCTGGTTGTACCATTTTCGGTATGCTAAACCTCATTTCCGAGGTATTGCTGAAGTGATGACTGTCCATTTTCGAACTGTGCTCCATTTTCGGAGTGCCATTTTCGGCGACTGATGAGATAATGGTCCATTTTCGAACCGTGCTCCATTTTCGGAGTGCCATTTTCGGCGAGATGTGATAATGGTCCATTTTCGAACCGTGCTCCATTTTCGGAGTGCCATTTTCGGTGACTGATGAGATAATGGTCCATTTTCGAACCATGCTCCTTTTCGGAGTGCCAATTTCGGTGAGCTGATGAGATAATGGTTCATTTTCGAACCGTGCTCCATTTTCGGAGTGCCATTTTCGGCGAGCTGATGAGATAATGGCCCATTTCCGAACCGTTGCTGATGAGAGATAGTCCATTTCCGAACCTTGACTGATATGAGAGTGGTCCATTTCCGAACCGTTGCTGATATGAGAGTGGTCCATTTCCGAACCGTGACTGATATAAGAGTGGTCCATTTATGAACCGTTGCTGATGAGAGATAGTCCATTTCCCAACCGTTGCTGATAAGAGATAGGTCCATTTCCGAACCGTTGCTGATGAGAGATAGTACATTTTCGAACCATGACTGATATGAGAGGGGTCCATTTCCGAACCCTTGCTGATGAGAGATAGTCCATTTTCGAACCATGACTGATATGAGATGGGTCCATTTCCGAACCCTTACTGATGAGAGATAGTCCATTTTCGAACCATTACTGATATGAGAGTGGTCCATTTTTTAACCGATTTGATGATGTAGTAGATATGGTGGCGAGGCGCCTCGACCTCTGGGCTTTGTTCCCGAACCACCGAATGTGAACTGTGATGATGATGCAGTGGGCCCTCGACTCTGGGATTCATTCCAAATTCTGACGACATGGGCCTCGGCCCTGGGATTCATTCCCTGGATTCACTCCAAAACTCTAGCGATATGGGATTCCTTCCCCTGGGATTCATTCCCGAAACTCTGACGATGTGGGCCTCGACTCTGGGATTCATTCCCCAAACTGCTGATAAGGTGGGCCTCGACCCTGGGATCTATTCCCGGATTCATTCCAAATTCTGACCACGTGGGCCTCGGCCTTGGGATTCATTCCCTAAACTGCTGATAAAGTGGGCCTCGACCCTGAGTTGATACTGATGTGGGCCTCGCCCCAAACTGATACTGATGTAGGCCTCGCCCCCAGACTGAAACTGATGTGGGCCTCAACCCCGGGACTCATCCCCAAACGAATACTGATACGGGCCTCGACCCCAAACTGAAACTGATGTGGGCCTCGCCCCAAACTGATGTGGTCCTCGCCCCAAATTGATACTGATGTGGGCCTCAACCCCGAGACTCATCTCCAAACGAATACTGATATGGGCATCGACCCAAACTGAAACTGATGTGGGCCTCGCCCCAAACTGATGTGGTCCTCGTCCCAAACTGATACTGATGTGGGCCTCAACCCCGAGACTCATCCCCAAACGAATACTGATATGGGCCTCGACCCAAAACTGAAACTAATATGGGCCTCGCCCCCATACAGACACTGATGTGGGCCTTGCCCCCAGACTGATACTGATGTGGGCCTCAACCCCGAGACTCATCCCCAAATGAATACTGATATGGGCCTCGACCCAAAACTGAAACTAATGTGGGCCTCGCCCCCATACAGACACTGATGTGGGCCTCGCCCCCAGACTGATACTGACGTGGGCCTCGCCCTAAAACTGATAATGATATGGGCCTCAACCCTGGGACTCATCCCCAAAACTATTACTCATATGTTGTTGATTCTGGTTGGCTTGTCTTTGCCGCTTTCTCTTTTTCTTCTTTGAAACCTATTAATACAAAACGAAACAAACACAAAAAGAATGCAAAATATGTTACGTGTATGCATGAATGCATGAATGAATTTCCTATTCCATTGGGTTAGGTCTTCCGCCAGTTCTCCAGGTGATTGCCCAATCTTCTCTCTGGTCTCATGACTCAATATCTTGTTATGTCCCTGATTCACGATGTGGTAAACTGGTCGCCCCCAATCTTGGTTTAGCCTTCTGCTCTCCGCTGTTTGCACTTGGTCAAGATGAACCACATGGTGGGGCCTTCTATATCATCATACTATGCTACGAAATAGTCTCAATAGTTATACATATCATTGTCCTCAAAGAATGCCTAGTAATGAAACCAGAGAACCTTCAAAACATTCGATGCAACTCAAATCCAAGTCTTTGAACAAATGATCTATGCCAGACTCAAAGTGTGTGTGTGCAAATGTCCTTTCACCGCTTAATCCTTAGGTAAGCTAACTCGATGATTTCGTTTCAAAAATCGGGATCGATGGGTCAAACCAACCTAGATATCTCAATTATGCCTGCAGTTGCTTTTTTTGTGCTCAATGTGGTATAGTTTTCTTTCTCTCTTTCTTTCGTCTCTTTCTTTTCTTTCTTTTCTTTTGAACTTCTTTTTTTCTCTTTTCTCTTTTTTTTTTCATTCTTTCTCTTTTTTTCAACACATCTACCCTTTAAGGTAGCATTTCTCCTCATGGTGGTCCTAATACTCGCCCATGGGTAGCTTCACGCTTATCGGTTATAGGCGGTTCAATTCTTTTCTTTAGAGACTTTTCTTTCATTTTTTTTTCAACCATACCACACATCATAACACAAGCAAGTCAGGATAGACATCTAAGCAAACGGTCATTCATCGACATGCAATTTCTTCAACTAGTCATCTTGCCAACTACTTAGGTTTTCACCGCTAAGAACCTATAGTGAAGTACTTATGAGTCTAGCATAGATCAAAAATTCAAAGCATCAGATAAAAGCACATCAAAAGTTTATCATTTCTAAGATTTCATCCTAAAATAAACGATTTCATCATCAGACTTATGCCTAAATATCAAGGACTAAAAACAAACAATAATTTTTTTTTTCTTCTTTTTTTTCAATATTTTTTTTTCTTTTCTCTCTTTTTTTTTTGAAGGCCCCCCCAATGGTCTTTCTATCCTTGCCGTAAGGTTTTCTGTTTCCCGATTTCCTTTTCCTCGCTATCCATGTTTGCTAAACTCTTTTTGACAAATCTCTCTTTTTTTTTCTCTAACCCAACGGATATCCATGATGGCTTTTAAGACAAAGAGGTTAACATGATGCGTGTATGCATGAGATGCGTGCGATGTATGAGATGTAATATGCATGTGGTTATCAAAAGCATAAATGGGCAACTTCTATAGGATATACAACTATGGTTCTCATGAGGGTTTATGACAATGCCTTTGATTGAACTCCCTCAACCCACTATAGAAACGGTTAACTAATGCACAAATTATACACATCACAAGACATGATTTCGGGGCCGATTCTCTATCCCCAGTGGAGTCGCCAGACTAGGACACAGAAGAAACCGGCGACACTGTTCTAGGCTCGCGGCCTAGTTGGGAGTACAAAATAACATGGAGTCGCCACCCAGTGTGAACTGGGACAAAGATTTAAGGCCGCACTCACCCCTCGCAAGAGAAGACCTCAAACCGTTGGGTTCGGAATGGTCCCTTACTTATGCCACTTGTGATGATATGATTTGTGCAATGAATTAACCGAGTCTACTCAACATTCATGCTCAAAGGTCACTTAAATCTAATATGCTTTCATCAAATAACTCATAATCTAAGTTTGCATACTTGAAAGTAAGTCTTTAAACGGCAAACACAATGTCACACAACGAGCACCTCGAACCATTAAATTTCATTAATCAATAACTACTTAAACATGAATATAAACTAAACTAAACACCATGCATAAATAATAACATAATCATGCTTAGAATTTAAATAACAAAACTAAATTAAATCATGCTTTAAAATAATAAATAAACAACCTATAAACTATAACACGCTCAAATACAAATTTGGATGAGACGAAATATGTGCCTCTTAATGGTACGTGGCATTGTATCCCGAGTGCAGACCGCAATACCGTCCATTCGGAATCGGCTACGGAATTTACGTCCGGGTTTCCATCCGATATACCACAAAAGGGGAACACATATCCCGCTCATCCAACAATCACATCATGCCTCAAACGACTCTCATGCGATAATATATTAAAAGAAATAAAAATAAACGAAAGATAATAAATAAAAAAAGGTGCCCTCAGGTCTAACCTCTTTTGTCGTCTCTTAAAAGCGCGTTACACGGCCGTCGGAAGGGTGAATGATCCGCTACTTTTCCGATTTGTTAACTCAACGTCTTTCCTTGTTGTTTTGCTGTTTTGACTCTGTTTTGCTGCTGTTTTCTTCGCTAATTTACTGCTGGTTTATGCGGCTTTAAGGGGCTGAAATAGGGGCTGGTTTCGGTGGTAAAGAGGGCAGTTTTTTTGGACTGTTTAGGTGGGTTTTTTGGTTTATTGAAGGGCAGGATCAGGGGGTTTTACTGGGCGTGCAATGCAGGGCACTTTGTGCATGAACAAATGTAGTGCAGGGGCTGTTTTGCATGAAGGTGTGGACGTACAGTGCAGGGGTATTTGTGCGTGAATTATGGCAGTGTGTGGGGTTCTTAGGCACGGTGTTAAAGGCTCAGATTTGGCTTATTGAGGGTTGTTGTTTGAGGCAAGGGCGTGGCTGTGATGCGCTGATGGAGAGGGGCGATTTGTAGGCTTGAGGCAACGTGTGTTTATGTGTGTGGCAGGCTGCGAATTGGCTGAGTGGAGCGTGAAAGTGTTGAGTGACGAAGGGGCTGCTGGAGGCGAAGGTGGCGTGGAAGGGAGGCTGGTAAATTGCGTGCGTGTAGTTTATTGGTTTCGTTGAAGGCAGTGGGTGTGTGGCTGGTGGCTTGCGCTGAGTACAGGGTGCCAATTTGTAGTGTGAACGTGGAGTGAGGGGCGTGGGTTCTTTGCGTGGGGACTGGTCAAGTGGCTTCTTTATGGGGTGTTCATTGAAGGTGCTAGATGGCTAATGGGAATGGCGTGTGATTGATTTTGTGGTTCGCTGATGGCTCTTTGGTGGCTAGTCATGGCAATGAGTAGAGGGTTGTGAGGTTTGCTTCACGTGGAGATGGCGGTGAAGTGGGTGGCGTGGTACGTGAAAACAAGAGAGGCGCGAGAGACTGCTACGTGCTGGGCGTGGAGAATGTTTGTGGCTTTTTTTTTGAGTGCATGAAGGTGGCAATTGTGAGTGCTTTGCTTGTTTTCTGTTTTGACGTGTGTGAGAAGGGCTGGTTCAGGGGTTTGTCTAGGGCTTCTGCCGAGAGGTGAGGGGCGTGAATCAGAGAGTTGGGAGATCAGAGATAAGTGTTTTTTTAGGGTTTATCTGCTATCAACGCCGTGTGGTTTTAGTGAAGGGCTCGATCAGAGAAATAGATGGTGGCGTGAATCATAGAGTTGGGAGAGAGCCCAGGGTTAGATTGTGTTATGTTTATATAGTAGTACAATAGGGTTTGTGCATGGTTTTGTTAGGAAATAAAATCAATTAATTGGGGACATGATTTGTTTGTTTATGAAGGTTATATTTTTGATTGACTTATTTTGGGAATTAAATTTATTTAATTTTGGTATTAGATTAATTAGGATTTCAATTTTAGTTAATTTAATTTAATTATTAATTAATTTAATTTGATAAGCTTTAATTTATTTAATTTAATTTGTGACATATATTTTAAATGTTTTAATTATTAATTTGTGAGATGTGTTTTAAAATGTTTTAATTACTATTGGATGTGATTTAATGGGCTTGGGCTAAGATTAAGTTTTAAAACGGAGGTCCAACAAGCAAACCCGAAGCTAAACAAGTGAGTTAAATCCGACCAAATGTTAATTTCCAACTTTACCCTTCCAACGTCTGTTTCTCGCGGCTTTCACAATCAAAGAGGTAGTGTCTCCATACGAGACTCATCATCGGGACTTATATGCAAAAATGCAGTGCCTACAGACTCGTATAGAAGTGTAGGTGTTTATAGTGGATAAACACTGAACGATTCACCGAAGATTCTTAATGGATGGTACGCCAACGTCAATAAGAATCCTCTCAGGTTGAGTAGCATATTGGTTCTTCGACTTGAGAATCCACTGTGGATGTATGAGACATCCTCCACACTTAGATGGCAGTCACGTCACCGATCTATTTAGATCAGACCTCCCCATGTTCGTTGGGTGTGGACCGATCCTCAAGATATCATGTGTGTATCAAGATAAGATCCGTCAGTTCTGTGTACAGAGCATAGGTAGTCCATATGTGATTAGCAGTCTGTTAAATCTGTGGCCACAGTAAACTTCGAAAGTAAGTTCCGAATGTTATTTAGAGATTGCCAATAGATACGTCGACGAGATAATACCTATAGAGATTTGACGTTTACATCTATATCTCTGGGATTATCCGGATACCTGTGACGGAGGGATTATACGTATGCAATGACCTCAACCTTTATGATTCAGCTAGTTTATCTATGGTCGTCATAATTTACGGGTGGGTAAATTATGGACACGAAATTGGATTTTGTGACGGATATAACTGAATCTAGAGAGTCTCACTAATGAAATATACTCGTAGAGCACTATGGCAACTTTTATAAATAATGGTGATTATTTATAAATCGTTTAAACGTTAAACGAAAAATACATGCAAACGTGTCGGACCGTCATTTCCTAATTAATGAGTGTTGTATTTAATATATGATATTATTAAATACACATTAATAAATTGTCAAATAAAGTATTTGACATATATCATTAATATATGTATTTGAGATATTTAAAGTAAATATAATACATATATTTGAGATATTTATAATTAATTATTTATTTATTTGTTAAATGATTAATATAATTAAAATATAATATCTCACCAAATGATAAAGTTAAGAAATGATTATAAGTGTTTTATTGTTGACTTTAAAGTAAAGGAAATGGTAGTCAAATTGGATTTGACTTTTTTGATATTTGTTTAAAATGTTTAAAATTGAAATATCATTTTCCTTTAATTTTAAGTGTAATTTTCGGCCAACACCCTAAATTGAATATAAGTGTTATATTTTTGAGTTGCAATTGTTGACTTATTGAATTACATTAAAGTGTTAATGATTTCAAAAACAAGTTGGCAAGTTGGCTTTAAATGAAAAACAAACTAAATATCTAGATATTTTATGCTACCTAATTTCGGCCAAGGCTCTTTTTGGGTGAAGTATTATTGTTTCATTTCGTTTTAGGGTTTAAACAAGTTCATTAGATACCAAATAAACATAAAAGAAGTTGAGAGAAAAGATTGAAGGCTAAAGGAAAAAGTTGGAAATCTTTGAGTTTTGTAAGTTTTTCTTTAAAGTTTTCAACATGAAAATTATTTCTAACATGCTTAGCATCATTTTGTGTTGCTTTGTGTTGTCTCTCTCTTATAGTTTGTGTTTATTTTGGTTGTGAACTTTGATGAAAGATTGAAGCATGTAAGTAAGCTTGAAATTGTTTCAAAGCTTTACTTTTGATTTTTAGAATCAAGTTGTCATTCTAGAGTTGGTAAGCCACTCCTTGGTGACCTAGAATTGTTCTAGAGTTGTTTCAAAGTGGTGAGGCAAGATTGGTGAGTATTGAATGGATTAAGTGTTGGATTTTTATAAATTTGGTGAAATTGGACAATTTGATGAAATTGAAAAATTAGGGTTCATAACCCACTCTAAATTTTGGTTTTTCATATATGTGATGTATTATGGTATGAATATGATGCATTTAAAATTTTAGGTTGATTGGATTTGATCTTGGCCATGTTTTGAACTAAAGGCCAAATTGTAATTAATTGAAATTTTGGTGGCTCTACGACATAGACTAGAAATTGGGGATTTGTGTGAATCTGATTTTGATGCATTAGATGTGTTGAAAAAAATATTTTAGAAATGATTTAGAATCATCCAAAATTATATTTGATAATTTTTAGGCTAAAATAATCAATTTACAAAGTTTTGGGGCAATTTGTCGGTAATTACCAAGAAATTTGATCTCTTGTGTAATTTTTCAGAATTTGATAATTGGATAATTAAATAAATAAGTTTATTTAATTGATCCAAGAAAAACAATTTTGAAATTGGAAAATTTTGATTTTCCGCGATTTCGCTGCGTTACCGAAATTCCCCCTTAAAATCCCAACAAAATGGTATCAGAGTGAGTCTGATTCTGGACACCTCGATATGATTAGCCCTTTAAAATCTAATGTTTGTTCTTTTCTTTACTTGATACATGCATGCTTTCTTTTAATTTGATTAAATTTAAAGTGTATGACACTTTATGGAATATCCCCGCTTAATAAGGTTTTAAAGTAACTGGTACTTGGAATACTTGTGTCTTGGTCCTTCTTGTCAATACGGTTTATAAATATTTTTTCGTGACTACATCTGAGACCGTGCCTCTGCTGTGAGGGTGTAGCCGATAGAGATTTATTTATGCCGGATGTATATAAGATACTAGATAAATTCAAGCAAAAGCAGAATCCTGAATGTGCCCTAGCTGTCAGGGTTACGCAAGTAACTTGAGTTTATCATTGACGAGTTTAACCTTGGTACATCTCCTTGTGGGCCTACCTTAGCAGCGACAACGAGAAACGACCAGGACCGGAACCTCGGAGTCACTATTGAGTGATTGACAAATGAGTTGTCTACTTGTGAATATACGTAGGCGAGACAGTGCCTCTGCTATGAGTCGAAATATATTCATGTGGTCCACTTCCCACTATGGAATTCGATTTAATTATCGAATTCTCATTTTTCCGTTGGGGATTACGGTATTACGTAAAATAATGGGAGGCACTGCTAAGTTTAAAATATTCCATAACTTAGGCAGTGTGTATTATTATGGAAATTACCGCTTATTTGTTTCCTTATTCTGTTGTTTATAGAATTGAACTTTTATTCACTGCACACATATTTTGATATGTTATCTGACTTGACTCTTGGTTGTAGTTATTCTAGAATAGGTTCTAGATACTATTAGACTAGGATATTATTAGATTGGTCTAAACCATCGGGAACTGTGTTTCCGATTTTCTTGAAAAATCAAGATGGTTAATGACTTAGTTTCTAAGTCATAATAGATAATCTAGATAGATATCCCTTTTAGGATAAAATACTTTAGAGAGAATAGTTTCTTATGCAGTAAGAATTGACTTGAATTAGTTCATGTCTCGAGATTCTTGATCGGCATTAAGAAAGCCCCATTAGGTATTTGTTTATCTAGTAATGACGTTTCTTAGCTTTAATGACCTTTAGAGGAAATGTGTTTGACACAATTTGCTAATAAATTATTTACAATTGTTGTGAATAGTTGAAGGCAAATAGTAAATCTAAAAAGAAGATATGTATAGTTGTGTATAGAAAATATCGATTTTCAGAATACGAAAACTATAGGTATTGAATACCAGATCTTCCGTCTAATTATTTAAAATATTAGTTAATGACTGTTTTGATATTTAATATCAGAACTTGCGACTATTGGATAGTTACTTGTTCTTTTTAAACAGTTGTTATATATTTTAAATATGACTAGTAGTGTCATTTGCGTAGAGATAAACATTAAGAAAAATTATTCGGTAAAGTAAATAATTTAGAAAGGTGTTTTATGAGTTTAATCACTTAAGCATTAGATGCTTATTTCATATGGTAAAGGATGGTTTGATACGAGATCACACCACACATCCTTATCCATTTAATGAATATTGTATTCATGAAGGTGATTAAGATCTCATTTAACCAATGATTTGTCATTGGACCACCAGATTTATTAAACTGATACATTAGATGTATGTAGTTTAATGAATTGTATTGCTTAAGGAAGTTTTCTTTATTTCGTAACTTAGTTGATGAATTGTCATAACTTAGTTACGTGTTTCTGAAAGAACACATATTGAACGTCTTGAAAGATTCAAGAACTTTCAATTGTTCTGATGAAACGCAGATCGAACATCTTTGACTAGTTCAAAGATATTCGATCTGAATTTTGAAAACTTGATCCTTAAAATTCATAACAAGTCTTTGAATTGCTTAAAGATATTTGATATGATCAAATGTATGAATTTATGGCAATTACTTCTAAGATTATTCATTGAATATGATTCTTATTCAATATGATTCTTCCACGATTCCATCTTGATGGAATTGAGTAGTGGTAATCGAATCTTATATGATTTGATTCGTTTGATATTGAATGTTACCGAATTAGTTTCAATACTCTTGGGGATATGCTCTAGTAACACTAGTTCATCTTTTTAATTTAGGTTCCATTAATTTCTACAGTTACATATATGATATGTATAGGTAGAAAATCTGAATCTTGAAAAGTTCGAGATTTGAATCATTCTTTTATATAATAGTTATATAATGGAAATTACTTACACCTCGGAGGTATAAATAAAAGTTTATCGTTTATTTGTTTAATACAATATTGTATTCTATTTGATAGAATATCTTTCCTACGATCCTAAGTAATAAAATCGTTTTATTACTTGGTGTGTAACATCGAATGTTAACAATTGTAGAAAAGACTTGACTTATTGAAGTCAAATGTGAGAATGATAAACAATAATTGGAACTACGTAATTAATAAGATGAAACAACCCTTATACATCTTCTATATAAGTCTAATAGGATATCAGAATCATTTACGGGTATTTGATACTTAATGGTTCTGTTGTTTTCTTAACGAAGAAAATTATCCTATAACTTATAATAGAAGTGATATTTGATATCGATTCTGGAAGTTCACCATTGAACCATAGATCTAAGATTGTTCATAGCTTACTATGATCAAGTTTTGAACTTGATTAAGCTTTCATTATGAATTAGTTTATGATATGTGCTAATTGTTTGCGCAGCGAAAGCAGTGTGAGCTTATTAAGGGTTTGACCTTCATATGACAGTGAGAAAAGTTATACTCAGCAATCTATTGTAGATTCTGATAAACTTATCTCTAGTCACGCTAATTGAACAATTAAGATATATTGGTTAATGTTGATATTAAACTGTACATTTTAGCTAAAGAATGCAAAATGACATTTTTGAATGACTTATTCAGATAAGAGATCAGTTGTGATTTCTTTGTTTGAAGAATTCATTCTGGAATAGCCCTAGAGTTTGTATTCTGCTGAGATCGCAGTTTAGTGTGCTAGCTTAAAGAGCCTATTGTAGACTCGGGTAAGTCTTCCGAAAATCCGTGTTCTCTATTTTTATATCAGTCAGATTGTCTGATCTTGTCAAAGTATAGAGAATACATATGTGTTTGAAGGGTTAGTGGGAGCGTACAAATTACTTTCTAGTGTTATATATCCTAACGACATTGTCATTATTATGGTAATAATGAGATGTTTGTGAGGTAAAATGTTTACCTAAGTCTTCTTTACTCCGTGAAAGCAGTGGGAGTAGTCTATGTTATATTTGATATAAAGTTTTATATAAGATATAAAACTAAGAGACTTGTGAGATACTCATATTAGTCGTGCATTAGATATGATCTATAAAAGACACAACAAGGCTATCTGTATGACAATTAGTATAACTGTTTCACAGTTAATGTGTGTCTTGTATATAGTATTCATCTTTCGTAAAAGATGATTCCTTTTTTCGAAAGAAATATTGATTAGAATGTCTAATCAATCTTATGTATCATTTGATGATGACATAATGAATACTTTATTATGTGCGATTAAAAATATCGATTTAATCGTAATTGTTACGAGTTATTTTGATACCCTATAGACCATATGATGGATCTTAAAACACGTTCTTTGTGATCTTTGAGATATTAAGAACGAGTTTCAAATTCATGGAGAATACAGTCTACAACCATAAGGGTAATATTAGTTTTGAGACTAACTATGACGTTGGACAGTCTACGTCATAAAGAGTCAGAGTAGATGCAGTGAGAGTGTCACGAAGGATTCTACTATTTAGTGGAATTAGATGCAACTTATGAAGTATTTACTTATGAAGTTGCATAGTGACCTTATAAATTAGAAGTTTTATATTAGTGTTGTGCTTGCGGTTGTCCGCATAGTATTTTGGATTTGATCCCTGAATACTTGGACAACTCAGTAGCTGTAGCACAATACTGATGTAGTGTCTGATTCATATTAATGTATAATTTAGATTCTACAAAATATGAAAGATACTGGCTATAAGAAACAATTGGGTTTGTTTGACAAACTCCTTATGTTTTAGTGACCTACTTCTTGTTGCCTACCTCTTAGGTGCTATGTGAGCTTTTGAGGGCTATGTGTATACGATGCACATTGAGATGTGTATATGATACCGTGGATTGGCACAAGAGAAAGTGGGAGAAATTATTGAGGTTGGTGCTCAGAGCGCCATCCGGACCGTATTTATGTATGATTCATGAATACGAACATCCCATTTTTCCATAATATTACTTTCTTAGTGGTTACACCTCTTGTTTTTATATACGTATTCGATCTGATTACGATTAGATTGAAACTAAATGTGGTTTAGTGATATGTATATATTAGACAAAGGCTCGATAATATATAATGCAGTACACAGTTACAAAGTTAGTTTGTAATTGACATTGGGAAGTGTCACTGCTAAATGTATATTATCAAATATTGTTCCTGGTCAAGATTTACTAACACGGGTCGGTTAGTCAAATCCGTTGAGACCAGTACATGTCGTATATCGAGACTTGGTCCGATGATTTATCCTAATGAACCATGAGTCTGTGGAGACTCGTATAGAAGTGTAGGTGTTTATAGTGGATAAACACTGAACGATTCACTGAAGATTCTTAATGGATGGTACATCAACGTCAATAAGAATCTTCTCAGGTTGAGTAGCATAATGGTTCTTCGACTTGAGATACCACTGTGGATGTATGAGACATCCTCAACACTTAGATGGCAGTCACGTCCCCGATCTATTTAGATCAGACCTCCCCATGTTTGTTGGGTGTAGACCGATCCTCAAGATATCTTGTGTGTATCAAGATAGGATCTGTCAGTTCTGTGTACAGAGCATAGGTAGTCCATATGTGATTAGCAGTCTGTTAAATTTGTGGCCACAGTAAACTTCGAAAGTAAGTTCCGAATGTTATTTAAAGATTGCCAATAGATACGTCGACGAGATAATACCTATAGAGATTTGACGTTTACATCTATATCTCTGGGATTATCCGGATACCTGTGACGGAGGGATTATACGTATGCAATGACCTCAACCTGTATGATTCAGCTAGTTTATCTATGGTCGTCATAATTTACGGGTGGGTAAATTATGGACACGAAATTGGATTTTGTGACGGATATAATTGAATCTAGAGAGTCTCACTAATGAAATATACTCGTAGAGTACTATGACAACTTTTATAAATAATGGTGATTATTTATAAATCGTTTAAACGTTAAACGAAAAATACATGCAAACAGGTCGGACCGTCATTTCCTAATTAATGAGTGTTTGTATTTAATATATGATATTATTAAATACACATTAATAAATTGTCAAATAAAGGTATTTGACATATATCATTAATATATGTATTTGAGATATTTAAAGTAAATATAATACATATATTTGAGATATTTATAATTAATTATTTATTTATTTGTTAAATGATTAATATAATTAAAATATAAATATATCACCAAATGATAAAGTTAAGAAATGATTATAAGTGCTTATTGTTGACTTTAAAGTAAAGGAAATGGTAGTCAAATTGGATTTGACTTTTTTGATATTTGTTTAAAATGTTAAAATTGAAATATCATTTTCCTTTAATTTTAATTATAATTTTCGGCCAACACCCTAAATTGAATATAAGTGTTATATTTTTTAGTTGCAATTTTTGACTTATTGAATTACATTAAAGTGTTAATGATTTCAAAAACAAGTTGGCAAGTTGGCTTTAAATGAAACAAAACTAAATATCTAGATATTTTATGCTACCTAATTTCGGCCAAGGCTCTTTTTGGGTGAAGTATATATTGTTTCATTTCATTTTTAGGGTTTAACAAGTTCATTAGATACCAAATAAACATAAAAGAAGTTGAGAGAAAAGCTTGAAGGCTAAAGGAAAAAGTTTGGAAATCTTTGAGTTTTGTAAGTTTTTCTTTAAAGTTTTCAACATGAAAATTATTTCTAACATGCTTAGCATCATTTTGTGTTGCTTTGGTGTTGTCTCTCTTCTTATAGTTTGTGTTTATTTTGGTTGTGAACTTTGATGAAAGATTGAAGCATGTAAGTAAGCTTGAAATTGTTTCAAAGCTTTACTTTTGATTTTTAGAAAATCAAGTTGTCATTATAGAGTTGGTAAGCCACTCCTTGGTGACCTAGAATTGTTCTAGAGTTGTTTCAAAGTGGTGAGGCTAGATTGGTGAAGTATTGAATGGATTAAAGTGTTGGATTTTTATAAATTTGGTGAAATTGGACAATTTGATGAAATTGAAAAATTAGGGTTCATAACCCACTCCAAATTTGGGGCTTTTCATATATGTGATGTATTATGGTATGAATATGATGCATGTAAAATTTTAGGTTGATTGGATTTGATCTTGGCATGTTTTGAACTAAAGGGACCAAATTGTAATTAATTGAAAATTTTGGGTGGCTCACGACATTAGACTAAAAATTGGGAATTTGTGTGAAATCTGATTTTGATGCATTAGATGTGTTGAAAAATATTTTAGAAATGATTTAGAATCATCCAAAATTATATTTGATAATTTTTAGGCTAAAATAATCAATTTACAAAGTTTTGGGGCAATTCGGTAATTACCAAGAAATTTGATCTCTTGTGTAATTTTTCAGAATTTGATAATTGGATAATTAAATAAATAAGTTTATTTAATTGATCCAAGAAAAACAATTTGAAATCGGAAAATTTTGATTTTCCGCGATTCCGCTGCGTTACCGAAATTCCCCCTTAAAATCCCAACAAAATGGTATCATAGTGAGTCTGATTCTGGACACCTCGATATGATTAGCCCTTTAAAATCTAATGTTTGTTCCTTTCTTTACTTGATACATGCATGCTTTCTTTTAATTTGATTAAATTTAAAGTGTATGACATTTTATCATGCAACTCATTCAACATATCGATCATATTGGGGTTGGTGCTCAGAGCGCCAATCCGGACCGTATTTATGTATGATTCATGAATACGAACATCCTATTTTTCTTTTATACCTTTCTTAGTGGTTACACCTCTTGTTTTTATATACGTATTCGATCTGATTACGATTAGATTGAAACTAAATGTGGTTTAGTTATATGTATATATTAGACAAATGCCCGATAATATATAATGCAGTACACAGTTACAAAATTATTTTGTAATTGACATTGGGAAGTGTCACTGCTAAATGTATATTATCAAATATTGTTCCTGGTCAAGATTTACTAACACGGGTCGGTTAGTCAAATCCGTTGAGACCAGTACATGTCGTATATCGAGACTTGGTCCGATGATTTATCCTAATGAACCATGAGTCTGTGGAGACTCGTATAGACGTGTAGGTGTTTATAGTGGATAAACACTGAACGATTCACCGAAGATTCTTAATGGATGGTACACCAACGTCAATAAGAATCTTCTCAGGTTGAGTAGCATATTGGTTCTTCGACTTGAGATACCACTGTGGATGTATGAGACATCCTCCACACTTAGATGGCAGTCACGTCACCGATCTATTTAGATCAGACCTCCCCATGTTCGTTGGGTGTGGACCGATCCTCAAGATATCATGTGTGTATCAAGATAAGATCCGTCAGTTCTGTGTACAGAGCATAGGTAGTCCATATGTGATTAGCAGTCTGTTAAATCTGTGGCCACAGAAAACTTCGAAAGTAAGTTCCGAATGTTATTTAGAGATTGCCAATAGATACGTCGACGAGATAATACCTATAGAGATTTGACGTTTACATCTATATCTCTGGGATTATCCGGATACATGTGACAGATGGATTATACGTATGCAATGACCTCAACCTATATGATTCAGCTAGTTTATCTGTGGTCGTCATAATTTACGGGTGGGTAAATTATGGACACGAAATTGGATTTTGTGACGGATATACCTGAATCTAGAGAGTCTCACTAATGAAATATACTCGTAGAGCACTATGACAACTTTTATAAATAATGGTGATTATTTATAAATCGTTTAAACGTTAAACGAAAAATACATGCAAACGGGCCGGACCGTCATTTCCTAATTAGTGTGTGTTTGTATTTAATATATGATATTATTAAATACACATTAATAAATTGTCAAATAAATGTATTTGACATATATCATTAATATATGTATTTGAGATATTTAAAGTAAATATAATACATATATTTGAGATATTTGTAATTAATTAATTATTTAATTGTTAAATGATTAATATAATTAAAATATAAATATCTCACCAAATGATAAAGTTAAGAAATGATTATAAGTGTTTATTGTTGACTTTAAAGTAAAAGAAATGGTAGTCAAATTGGATTTGACTTTTTTGATATTTGTTTAAAATGTTTAAAATTGAAATATCATTTTCCTTTAATTTTAAGTGTAATTTTCGGCCAACACCCTAAATTGAATATAAGTGTTATATTTTTGAGTTGCAATTGTTGACTTATTGAATTACATTAAAGTGTTAATGATTTCAAAAACAAGTTGGCAAGTTGGCTTTAAATGAAACAAAACTAAATATCTAGATATTTTATGCTACCTAATTTAGGCCAAGGCTCTTTTTGGGTGAAGTATATATTGTTTCATTTCATTTTTAGGGTTTAACAAGTTCATTAGATACCAAATAAACATAAAAGAAGTTGAGAGAAAAGCTTGAAGGCTAAAGGAAAAAGCTTGGAAATCTTTGAGTTTTGTAAGTTTTTCTTTAAAGTTTTCAACATGAAAATTGTTTCTAACATGCTTAGCATCATTTTGTGTTGCTTTGGTGTTGTCTCTCTTCTTATAGTTTGTGTTTATTTTGGTTGTGAACTTTGATGAAAGATTGAAGCATGTAAGTAAGCTTGAAATTGTTTCAAAGCTTTACTTTTGATTTTTAGAAAATCAAGTTGTCATTCTAGAGTTGGTAAGCCACTCCTTGGTGACCTAGAATTGTTCTAGAGTTGTTTCAAAGTGGTTAGGCTAGATTGGTGAAGTATTGAATGGATTAAAGTGTTGGATTTTTGTAAATTTGGTGAAATTGGACAATTTGATGAAATTGAAAAATTAGGGTTCATAACCCACTCCAAATTTGGGGCTTTTCATATATGTGATGTATTATGGTATGAATATGATGCATGTAAAATTTTAGGTTGATTGGATTTGATCTTGGCATGTTTTGAACTAAAGTGACCAAATTGTAATTAATTGAAAATTTTGGGTGGCTCACGACATTAAACTAAAAATTTGGGATTTGTGTGAAATCTGATTTTGATGCATTAGATGTGTTGAAAATTTTTTTAGAAATGATTTAGAATTATCCAAAATTATATTTGATAATTTTTGGGCTAAAATAATCATTTTACAAAGTTTTGGGGCAATTCGGTAATTACCAAGAAATTTGATCTCTTGTGTAATTTTTCAGAATTTGATAATTGGATAATTAAATAAATAAGTTTATTTAATTGATCCAAGAAAAAAAATTTGAAATCCGAAAATTTTGATTTTCCGTGATTCCGCTGTGTTACCGAA
Organism: Zanthoxylum bungeanum; assembly: GCA_019454045.1. NCBI lineage: Eukaryota > Viridiplantae > Streptophyta > Magnoliopsida > Sapindales > Rutaceae > Zanthoxylum > Zanthoxylum bungeanum. The sequence continues at coordinate 80,697 of SKCR01038886.1, read as the reverse complement.
ATTCCCCCTAAAATCCCAACAAATCAATTCATTACAATCGGAAATTTCATTTTTACAAACAACAATGTTTTATTTTTCCGATTCCCTTCTAGGATTTTCTGTAGCCATGAATGCCAAATTACAAGTTTCACTATATGATGAGCTAGAATCAATATTGTGTTCATTTAATTGATTATTTCCCTAATTTAACAATTCCAATGATTTCCATCATTCATATGCATTAGCAAATTTGGGAATCATATCCAATATGCTTTTATCTAATGCTCCGTATAAATATTTAAGTGCATTAGAATTTATCGAATTTTTTCGCTCTCCTGTGATCTCTTTATATCCACCAATATCATAGGTGAGCAAAAACGTGGGCATCATTCTTTTCAAAAATTTAAAGTTTGTACCATCATAAAATGTCGATCTATATGTGAATGCTCATTCGGTGAAGTATGTTGTGTAGTTTATAGAGGTCATGATCAACTCTCGGACGATTAAGTCTTTATTGAGAATACATTACTCTTATACCAATTGAAATTACCTAAAAACGCACAACAAATAAACTCTCTATACCCAAGAGGCAGTGAATTGGGTAATGGCCTAATATTACAGAAATAAAAATTCTTATCAATTTTACGCTACTAAGCTAGTAGCTTTACCAATTAAGCTTATCAATCAATTTCTCAAACACAAGCTATTCTGAATAATATTAAGCTTGCGATAAAATAAAGAGTTATAGTTAGAGAAATTGACACTGGTGATTTATAGTGGTTCGACCAACAATGTCTACGTCCACTCACCCAAACCGCGATTGAAGATTTCCACTGAGTTGAAACCACAACCTACACTAATTTTTCCATGACTCACCCACAACCAAGAGTTTTGTCATCTAGGTTCACTCCAAACCTTTACATAAGATTTTTCCTATGGCTCACTCTTAAACCCTCACAATGAGTTTTGTTTCTAGGCTCACTCACAACTTTTTACAAATTGCCCTTTTGAATATACCCGCTCAACAAGGGTCTTCTCAACCACAAGTATTTGAATATTTGAAGATTAAAATACAATTTGGGCACTCACAAAGATAATGAAGATTTAGTGTGAGTTGCTAACCTAAGAAATCTAAGCTCTCTAAATGATATGAAGATTTATATAGTGAGATTTTGTATAAAAATGTATGATAAAATAAGTTTTGTAGACTCTATGTTTTTGCTTTAGAAGAAATTATATAAAGGTGCAAGAAGCTTGGCAAATATAAATTTGTCAATATATAGTGAAAGAAAAAAACTGCCACAACTATTCTCTTTGAGACCGGTATGCCGGTCTTAGAAGCCAGTATGTCGTTCTGACAAAGTATAACGATTATATTACCGTTTGAAGATTCAAGCCCTATACCAAATTATTGACCGGTATTGAGGCCAGTATGCGGTATGCTTATCGGTATGATGATCAGTATGGTCTATGCCGGTTTCCGAGAGCATGTAAAATATGAAAGTTCATCGGTATGAAGACCAATATGCTCTAGGTTGGTTCCAGTAACTATGCAAACTCTATAATGACCAGTATGGGTGACTGGTATGGAGTAGCCCGGTTCCAGAGGCGATGCAAAATGCTCAGAACAGAGCAGGGGCACCGATATACCGGTGTGGGGGACCGGTATGTCAGTCTCAGTGTCAAATGTCAAGATTTGAAGGTTAAAATCATTTTACATATGACCATAATGCATCGATATGATGTGCATATGTCCTATGAGCTTAAAGACTTAAAATAACAATTCACTTTATAAATAGAGTCTTAAGCTAAGACTTATACAAGATGTTCTTCAATAGTCGTTTGAGTCTTCACATCCATTACTCTTCATCACCAATGTGCTTCGACATCTTTTTGTAATATCTGCAAATGCATGTCGACGTCTTCTAATGTTGTATCATCAAAATCTATTTTGAGAATATGTCGCTAACAGTTAAAGTTGCTGGGAGTGTCAACACCTGGCTGCAGGTTCCTGCTCGATCAACATGATAAAGTGCAATGTTCGTTCAATAATCCACAAGTAGATTATTGTAAAATAGAGATAACTCTATGGAACAATCGTTAAGTTAAGAACTACTTCCCTTGCGTCATTTGCTGCCATTCATGAATGATGAATATATGAAGAATCAAGTGAGTAAGATTTGAGCGTATGTATGAAATTTTAATGATCGTCTAATATAAAAGTTAAAATTTTGAATCTAGTTAGCTTGGAGACCTGCGTATTAAATTTTTAAATCACACTAACATGTGCAATGGGCAAGTTATTTTGAATAAATTATATCTTAAGTGGATTTTAATTTCATTAATAAATTAGTACAAGGACCCGTATTTTATGCGGTTAAACATATTTTAGGTATTGATCTTTTAAATGCTTCATAACTTAACGGTTTTATAATCTAAATGAAACAATTGATTTATTTACACGTAATATTTATGTCTCGTTCATTCTTCTCTCAGTTCTCAAATAATATTTCTAATTTATTGTGCAAGAGTTAATTATCAAAATATGTATCCTGAAGCACAATAAATAATAAATAATTCATGAAATAAAAAAAAAACTTATAAAAATAATTTAAAGTAAAATAACAAATAACAATAGACCCGAAATCTAGAAATTGGCTAGGTTTTATGAGCGGCTTCTATTTAGGTTTCTTATTTTAATATGATATTATATTTTTATATTATAATAGGTTTTTTATATTGATTTTATAATTTTATAATAAAAATATTAATTATAGAGATTAGATGTCACATATATATTTTTTTAATATAAGATTAGACTATACATTCTTATTATAATATGTAATAAAAAAATTAATTGTAGAGATTGAATGTCACGTGACGCTATTAGAAACTTAAAAAATATTTAACTTATATATATATATTATTTGTCGGATTATCTGTGATATTATTAAAAAATTAATAAGATAGTATAATATGTTTTCTCGTTATAATAAGGTTCTTATTTAATAGATTTATTACTTTAATTCTATATTTAATAGTATTTTTTTTATTGTACTAGGATAACAAAATATGTTTTCTTATTATAATACAATTCTTATAAAATTTAATATTATTTTATTGTAATAAGTTTTTTATTTAATACAAAATTAATTCTAAATATACTTAATTTTATAATTAACAATAAAAAATTTATTGTAGAGGTTAATCGGAGAGATTAAGTGTCACATTATATTTTTTTATTTCAATGAGAGATTATAATATATTTTCTTATTATAATCTATATTTTATTTTAATTTTATAATTTATTGATTAATTAATTAATAGGTTCTTACTTTAATAGTATATTATGTTTTTATATTGTAATAGGTTTCTTATGTTAATAATTTATTATTTTAAATTTATAATTTAATAATAAAAAATAATTTTAGAGATATTTTAATTTTTATAACTTATAATAAAAAATTAAGTGTAGAGATTAGGTTAATTGTAGATAATTTAATAGTTTTTTTTTTAATTAATAAGTTTATTACTTTAATAGTAGATTATGTTTTTATATTCTAATATGTTTCTTATGTTAATAATTCATTATTTAAATTTTATAATTTAATAATAAAAAATAATTGTAGAGATGTTTTAATTTTATAATTTAATAATAAAAAAATAATTGTAGAGATATGTCAATTGTATATAATTTAATAGTGTTTTTATTTTTATTTTAATATGATAGTTTATTATGTTTTCTTATTATAATAGAATTCTTATAAAATTATAATATATATTTTTATTTATTAAATTTATTAATTTGATTTTATAACTTTAATATAAAAGTGTCACGACAAAGGGGCTTAAAAATGTTATTTTTATATAAATATATTAATATATATATATAATTTATTTTTCTTATTTAAATTCCTGCTTCATTGGAATATGAAATATGAAAATGATGAATCACTGTTAAATCTCGATAACAAATATGAATATGAAGACCAACGAAAGATGAATGTGATATTAATAAAATTATTAAATAAAATTAAGATAAAAATTCAAAAATTCATATCATCTGATGAACCTTTTGATAATTTTAAAAATACATATACAAATTATACAGATTTTACCATTCAAACGAATGTTCCCATAATACCGCATCGATGATGACTATTCCTTCCATCATCAAACGCTGAAACAATTATGTAGTCGGTGACAAGTATTTTTTTGTGCAAAAAATACTTCACAAGTAATTAAATTTTAAAAGAAAAATCAATTTCTGTTGGACCTAATGTAAACATAGGGTTTATTCATTAAGTAATGCTACCTTGTATGGGCTAAGTTTTTAGAAATATTATAAATTGTAATACATGGAAGATAATACTTGTTATTATAGGACCTATCGCCATGATTCATTTATATTATTTCTTAACATATTATTTGAAAAAAAAATGAATTGAAAATATGAAATTCATTTTTACAAAGTATACATGGATGAACTTATGGGACACACTCGTGGACCAACAGAGGTAAAAGCTGAAAGAGAATTTAATGATCCAGGAGCTAGTACATTTAGAAACCCTAGAAGACCTAAGGCATCACAAAGTGATCAAGCTATGCCTGGAACATATAACAGAAGTAGAACTGCTAAAAGAGAAAATTGGGCAAATCAATTTATACCAAAAATTTCAGAAGAACAACCAATACCCCCAAATGGTATGTATTTAAATCTTGATTGTCAAATAGACCCAAAAGAAGCTTTAAAACAATGGGCAAAATCAATGGAATATTTTTTCATATATTTTGCGAATGAAGAAGAGGATGAAGTAAAATATGAAATGTTACATTCGAGTTTTACAGGAAATGTTAAAAATTGGTGGTGTAGGATAATTAATACCACAAGAAATTTAATAAGGACAAATATAGTAAGTGCATTTAATAGAAGTAGAGGAGATGGAATAGAAACAATGGCGGCCTATATTTGTAGTGAATTTATGGGTATGGATTTTATTACAGATTTTCAAAATCAAAGAAATAAAGAAAAACTAAGAGCCAAAATGGCTATACAAAAGTTAGCATTTGCAAAATGTGCTTTGTAAACGAATATACCTGTGAATTTCAAAAATACTATTATGAATACTACACTAGTAATGAACAACTAGAACCTATTAGAGATTTATATTTTATGAAATTACCAAGTCCTTGGGATGTTTATTTTTTGAAAGAATATGAAAAATATGCAACAGAAAACCCTACAATCACTCATAATACCTTAGGAAGTAGAATAAATTCTAAAAGAAAGATTAGAAGATCTATGCTATCAAATGATACTTTTAAACAAAAGTAGAAAGACAAGTCTGGCCTTGTGCTGTGAAAAGACAAATATGCCCACTCAATGGGGATGTAATTATGAAAATTTTCCACAAAGAAAACGAAGAAAAACAATAAATAAGAAAATTAAAAAATATAAAAGGTTTAAAAAGCATAAGGCAAAACCTCATAAAAAATATTTTAGACGCAAACCTAAAAATAAATCAAAAGAAAACATAAAAAGAGATAGAAAACCTAAATCTAGGTGTGAATGTTGGAATTGTGGAGAAATAGGTCATCTAAGTTATGACTGTAACAAGAAAAAGGTAAGAATCTTGATGGAAGATTATGAAGATATAAAATCTGAATTAAGTGAAATAGAAATCGACTTTTTAAGTACAGAAGAATCAGAAGTCTTTGAAATATATTCTGATACATCTATTAATGATGAATAAAGATAAAGACATAGTGGATGATGAAAGAATAGACGAAATAGAAGTAGAAGAAAACTCTGAAGAGTATGTAATGTGTGCTACTTTCGACAATAAAAAATTAGCAAAAATTGAAAAACTAGAATTAAACTTAAAACACCCATCTAGTTTAATGATGAAATTAAGAAGCATGTATTTAAGGCAAAAAATTGTCATACACGAATATCAAGAATTAGAGAAAAGTGTAGACATTACACATACTAAAGGAAATATAAAATTAAATTTGTTAACACAAACAAGTATAAATGAAATAATGAGGAAAATAGCACCCAAGAAAAGAGAAAAAATTAGATACGTATATTTAGCAGGCATTCAAATACTATTTAAATCCTTATTCAAAGAAGGAATAGATAGTCCAATCGTAATTAGTTTATTCGATGAAAGATTTTACAATATAAAATATGCTCATTTAGGGACAGTAAAAGGCAATTTAGCATATAAAAAATTATTATTTACATGTTATCCTAAATACAGTATAGATATTAAAGATAAAAATTTCAATGATGCTTTGAGTTTACATTTTGAATTACTAAAAGACAAATTTATAAAACCAGGAAATAAAGTCATGAGTGTTTATTACTCAGCCTTGTTTTCGTTAAGTAATACAAATTATGGTGAAATTTATTCAAATAAACCATTTATTGAAATTTCCGAAGAATGTTCGGAGACAAGTCAAATAAGGGAACCCCTTTTACAAGAAATCAGTATACCTGATTGATAATATAAAATAAAATTGGAAAAGTTCCAAACTTAGAAGAATGAAGCTCTTCTAGTGAAAATACTATTCCTATAAAATATAAAAATAACGAACTAATAGTTTCAAGAGGAAGAAGAAGCCTAGATATAAAAAGAAGAAATATAAATATAAAATTTTACTATTCCTAAATTAAGAAGAAGTACAAGTTATTTAGAGGTTAAAAGACATGCACCTACGTAAGAATTAACGGAGAATATTTCAATGGAATTGAAATGGTCAAAGGACCGTATATATTAGTTGACACATGAGCAAGTAATTGTCATATAGCCAAAGATAAAAATTTAATTTAAAATGTGAATTTGTAGAACCATACGAATATAAAAATTTTGATGGAACAATTTTTCAATGCAACCAAATTGTGATTGTTCCAATCATATTTGGAAATCATGAAATAAATGTACCTTGCTATATGGATAGTGAAATGGAAGGAGGAACATATCATGTTCTCATAGGAAATTCATTTTTAGAATATTTAGAAGATTATAAAATAACCAAAGAGGTTTTGAATTTACAAATGATGGTGTGAAATTACTTTCTGCCCTAAAGTTAGAGACTAAACGGTAAATTAGGGGTGGCAATTTGGGTCATGATTCGTTTATTCGTTCGATTCGATTCGCTTTAAAGCGAATACGGGTTTGAAAAATGGATTCGTTTAATAAATGTGTCAATTCGATTCGTTTATTAACGAATCGAATACGAATTTAAGCTCATGGATTCGTTTATTCGTTTAGGATTCGTTTTATTATTTTTATTTACTAGTTCTTGTTAATTTTCAATAAGATTCGAGAAATTATAACTAATTATCATAGAAAATGTAATATTTTCGATATTTGGTGAGATTTTTAGTAAATATATTAATTACATATTTCATATGTATATATTTATGAAGAATTAATGTAAATCAAGTGTGGTAAATTATTTTATTAAATAATATCATTGACTAAACGAATATTCGTATTCGATTCGTTTAATAAACGAATCGAATATGAATCCTGATATTAGGATTCGTTTAATAAACGAATCGAATACGAATCCATCATATTTTGATTCGATTCGTTAGGATTCGATACAAATTCGATTCGTTGATTCGTTTTGCCACCCCTACGGTAAATGCCAAATGAAATAAAATTTCCTTTATCAGTATATATCCAAATTGGGTTTATAGAAAATAATATAACCACCTGTGCTCTCTTAGATACGGGATCTGAGATCACGTTAATCAAATCTTTCTTATGGAAAGGATGGAACAATATGGAAAAATCCATGACAATTCAAGGAATTACTGGAAATTCCAGTATAGAAAAATATACTCAACATTTACCTATTCTACTAGGTAGTAAAATCATAACAGTTAAACGAGCATATGCTTATGATAATCTCGAAGTAGATGTACTTCTAGGAAATGATTTTATACAGCAATTTGCTCAATATGCACAAACTTTTTATATGATTACCTTAAAAAACACCTTGAGGTCATTTAGTAAAACTTCCTAGAGAATTCAAACCATTTAGAGTTCAGCCAACCCAGCGTGGTGATGAATTAATATGGATCAAGTTAGAAATTAAAGCTTTAAGTTATAAATGTCAACAAGTCGACTGTTTAGAAGAAGCAACTTTAACCATAGAAGATGTAAAAAGGGAAATAGCAAAAAATTATGGAGAAAATCCAATAGAAAAATGGGATATTCAGAAAGAATATGCTGAAATTAAGTTAAATGACCCAACTACCATAATTAGGGTTAAACCTATGACCTATAATAAAGAAGATAAAGAAGAATTTAATAAACAAATAAAAGAGCTATTAGATCTAAATTTGATAAGGTCCAGTAAAAGCCCACACAGTAGCCCAGCCTTTATGATAAGAAATCATGCCGAAATAAAAAGAGGAAAAGCCCGAATGGTCATAAATTATAAAGAGTTAAATAAAGCAACACAATTTGATGGATATTTTATACCTAATAAAAATGTTTTAATTAACCTTGCAAAAGGAAAAAATTATTACTCTAAATTCAACTGTAAATCAAGTTTTTGGCAAATAAAGTTAACAAAAGAATATGTGCCTTTAACGGCATTCAGTACCTCAAACGGACATTACGAATGGTTAGTAATGTCATTTGGATTAAAAAATGCACCTTAAATTTATCAAAGAAAAATGGACAAAATTTTCTGTAAAGATAATAATCATATGTTAGTATATGTTGATGACATACTAATATGTTCTGAGACCTATGAAGAACATATAAAACATTTAAAGGAATTTTCTACAATATGTAAAACCAATGGTTTAATTTTATCTCAAAAGAAAGCTGAAATAAAGAAAAGTGAAATAGATTTTTTGGGATTAACTATAAGTTCTAATGGGATAAAATTACAGCCTCATATATCTGAGAAAATAAAAGAATTCCCTGATGTTTTGCCAGATAGAAAAAATGATCCAAAAATTTCTTGGATGTCTAAACTATTCTGAAAGCTTTATTCCAAATCTATCTAAAAAGCGTGCAATCTTACAAAAATTATTAAAGAAAATCAATACAAAAGGATGGACTATAGAACATACATAAGCTGTTAAAAAATTAAAGAAGAATGTATAAATTTACCAAAGCTTAGGTTACCATATGAACTGATAATTTAATTGTTCATACTGATGCTTCAGATTTATATTGGGCAGCATTGTTAAAAACAGATATTGGAGAAATATGTAGATATTCAAGTGGAACTTTTAATCAAGCGGAATAAAGTATTCAACTAATGAAAAAGAATTACTCGCAATTGTTCGAGGAATAAGGAAATTTACTTTATTTCTTCTACCTAAAAAAATCATAGTAGAAACTGATAATACTCAAGTAAAAAGTTTAATTTTTATTAAATTGCCACAGGAGCCTCAATTTAGAAGGTTACAAAGATGGCAAGTTATATTAAGTTTTTATAATTTTAATATTACACATATTAAATGATCTGAAAATTTCTTGGCAGATCATTTAAGCCGATATCCAGAACATGGATAAGAATTTAGTCAATCAGATCAACGATATCATGAGTAAATTACTCAAGGTACAACAAAGACAACATTATGTAGAACAAGATTTTGTGACTTTCAAACAAAGAGTCCTTCAAGAAGTTAATGATTTTCAAGTGAAGTTATCATCTGTCAATGATGAGTATAATGAGCTTTTTGAAGCTGTAGACATTTATGCAGAAGATTTTGACTCTTTTGCGAAAGAATTTTGGAGTGAACAATGAACACCAGTTCTTGCTGGGTATTCACAAGATCCTTATGAGGATGTTCAGGAAAGTTTGCAAACTCAGGCAAATGTACAATCACAACAACAACCTCAAGCTGTGTATATTCCATGCAACTTGCAGCCTCAAGCAAGTATAAATTCTCAAGGCTCACAGCCGTCACCACCTTCTGGTGTAAAAGAAAGTTTAACAAAAGATTTATCTTTAAAACCTGATTATTCTTCAAAACCCCGAACTTTTGTTATGGGAGGAAGCAATAGTCAAAGTGAATCTGACAGGTTAAAAAATTTTCAAAAAAGAAAAACAGTTTCGTTTTCAATCGAAAAAACCTCTTTCTCCATGGGAAAATGAGTATTTTGATTTTGCAAAACTTGTTTACGAAATAAAACAGGGAGAAGCTTATTTCCGTTTACAAGATAAACATAGTATTTATCCAAGGTTTACTTGTGTTCATGATTGTTCTCCATTTTTTGTAAAAAGATTGGCAGAATATGGATTTCTGGATAGACTTTATCCATCGAAAAATTTAAAAGAAATTTCCAATCTCCCTAGAGATTTTCAAAAGGCTGTCAGAGAATTTTCTGATAATGAAAATATCTATTTAACGTTTTATTCAATCAGTCCCAAATTTGAAGGACAAACAATCTATGAAGCTTTTCATTTAATTACCATGGGGTATGTAACAAAAGTCTCTTTAAGAGCATCAGATATAGACTACAAAGTGCCATTCTTCAATAAACGATGGATGCACTATAGAAGAGCACTTGGAATCAAGGTTATTGGAACTCTGTTCAAAGAATTCTATGAAAATGGTTATCAGACCTATGAACAAGGGCCTGAATGGATGATTATCATGCCATATGAAGAATGAAGAAGGTGCAAGCAACTTGAAGAAAAAATAATTCAGATAAACACAGACATATGGCCCAGTTGCCCAGAAACAGTGCTTGAAGCATGTCGATTGTTAAAACATCAACATCAACACCAGCTAGTGGAAAGAAAAAATTAAAAAGAACAGCTCATAAAATGAAGAGAAATGTAAAAAAAAGAAAAAGATTGAGTGACAATGGTGGTGGACCACCATGAAAATAAAGAAAAGCGTCGGCATCATGAAAGATAGACGCGTGTAAATGAAGATTTCTTTAAAGATTGTCGGCACCACAGAAAAAAGCCACGTATAAAGCAAATTGTCGACACCACAAAAGGCTGACAAGTGTCCACAATGAGCAGAGGAAGTAAAGGCTATAAAAGAAAGTGCTGAAGATGAAGAGGGGAGTTCGAAATGTTTGAGTCTTCTTTGTAATCTTTGATAGCATGTCTAAAATTATGTTTTGAAAAAATCTAAGGGAGTACTGAACTTCATGTTAATCTTATGTTTATAAATATGTAAAATATTTGCATATAAATAAAAGTAGTCTTTTGCTTTATTCCAATTCTGAGTTGAGAGTAATTCTAAAACCAAACACAAAAAGCATACAGTGAGTCGCTTTGCTAGTTCTGGACTAGATGTCGCTGAGGCGTTGAGGCCGTTAGACGTTGTCCGTCAAACAGCATACAGACGAAGGTTACTGCAGAAGGTGAATGGTAGCAGAGTGCGCTTAATAAGGAAGACGAGGTAAGGCCTTAAAAGATTATTTTTATACAGTATGGAATTATTTTACAATTTTATGAATATATGATTTAGGAAAATTCAGGAAACCTAATTTCAAAAATGATAATTGTTTGTATGCAAATCAACATATTTGGTATTTTATGTGTAAAATTAAGACTAGATTTAAATATTTTATATGTAAGAATAAAAAATGGATTAGTTTATATTTTTGAAAAAAGTGGTCCCGTCCACTATAATAAACCCTACGTCAAGCATGGTATCAGAGCCCCGTTTAAATGAAAATCCTATTCACATTGTAAATAGACGTCACATTGTAGATGAAGAAGATGAAGGTATAGTACCAGGATTTGTAGACCCTATAGGTAATAGAGCTAGATTAACTCGAAATCAGGTAAACCAGTTAATAGCTAGGCAGCGTTCAAACCAAGAACCAAGTATTTTAGATGAAATACAATCTGATTAAAATGAAAATAAAACTTTACCAGTTTCTTAAAAGTTTAGAGGATCTTGAATTAAAAAATATTGAAGATTTAAATAATTTAAATAAAAAAACTCAAAGTTTTTAAAAAAAAATAAACTAAACTCGAGAATATAGAAAACCGATTAAAAATTATTATGAGATATAATATAATAAAAGCAAATGAACAGAAAGAATCATATTCGCTAGTCTCTAGTAAAGCAAAAGGTAAAAATAGTAGTATCATGATAAAATTAATAATTTCATCAGAGCATTACACGAGCTTAATAGATGAGAGTGGAGATTTATTAAATTTAGAAAGTAAATTAATAATGCTAAAAAATCAAATTGAGTCAAGAAAATTATATATAGAATTAGAATTAAAAATAAAAATGAAGATTATTGTTGGCTACAATAGAACAAACGTTTTTGTATAACAACATGGTTAAATAAAAATATTAAATTATTCTTTTATTAAAATATTAAATATCATTTCATTATTAATTATCTATTAATTTTACCGATTAATTATTATTTAAGTATTATTAATTATTAATTTATTAATGATTTATTAATGTATTAAATTACTAAATATTAAATTATTATTATTAAAATATTAAATATTAAATATTATTTTATTATTAATTTTATTATTATTTTATAATAGGTTTTATATTGATTTTATAATTTTATAATAAAAATATTAATTATAGAGATTAGGTGTCACATATATATTTTTTTAATATAAGATTATACTATACATTCTTATTATAATAGGTAATAAAAAAATTAATTGTAGAGATTGAATGTCACGTGACGCTATTAGAAAACTTAAAAAATATTTAACTTATATATATATATATATATAATATATATATTATTTGTCAGGTTTTATCTGTGATATTATTCAAAAATTAATAAGATAGTATAATATGTTTTCTCGTTATAATAAGGTTCTTATTTAATAGATTTATTACTTTAATTCTATAATTTAATAGTATTTTTTTTTAATTGTACTAGGATAACAAAATATGTTTTCTTATTATAATACAATTCTTATAAAATTATAATATTTATTTTTATTTTAATAAGTTTTTTATTTAATACAAAATTAATTCTAAATATACTTAATTTTATAATTTAACAATAAAAAATTTATTGTAGAGGTTAATCGGAGAGATTAAGTGTCACATATATTTTTTATTTTAATGAGAGATTATAATATATTTTTTATTTTAATTTTATAATTTAATTGATTAATTAAATTAATAGGTTTCTTACTTTAATAGTAGATTATGTTTTTATATTGTAATAGGTTTCTTATGTTAATAATTTATTATTTTAAATTTATAATTTAATAATAAAAAATAATTTTAGAGATATTTTAATTTTATAATTTAATAATAAAAAATTAACTATAGAGATTAGGTTAATGGTAGATAATTTAATAGTTTTTTTAATTAATAAGTTTATTACTTTAATAGTAGATTATGTTTTTTTATATTCTAATATGTTTCTTATGTTAATAATCATAATTTTAATTTTATAATTTAATAATAAAATAATTGTAGAGATATTTTAATTTTATAATTTAATAATAAAAAAATAATTGTAGAGATTATGTTAATTGTATATAATTTAATAGTGTTTTTATTTTTATTTTAATAGGATAGTTTATTATGTTTTCTTATTATAATAGAATTCTTATAAAATTATAATATATATTTTTATTTATAAAATTTATTAATTTGATTTTATAACTTTAATATAAAAGTGTCAAGACAAAAGGGGCTTAAAAATGTTAATTTTTATATAAATATATATAATTTATTTTTCTTATTTAAATTCCTACTTCATTGGAATATGAAATATGAAAATGATGAATCACTGTTGAATCTCGATAACAAATATGAATATGAAGACCAACGAAAGATGAATGTGATATTAATAAAATTATTAAACAAAATTAAGATAAAAATTCAAAAATTCATATCATCTGATGAACTTTTTGATAATTTTAAAAATACATATACAAATTATACAGATTCTACCATTCAAACGAATGTTCCCATAATACCGCATCGATGATGACTATTACTTCCATCAAAACATCTTCCAACAAATCCAAAAAATTGAAATAATGAAAAATTGGCATCAAACGCTGAAATAATTATGTAGTCGGTGACAACTATTTTTTTGTGCAAAAAATACTTCACAAGTAATTAAATTTTAAAAGAAAAATCAATTTATGTTGGACCTAATGTAAACATAGGGTTTATTCATTAAGTAATGCTACCTTGTATGGGCTAAGTTTTTAGAAATATTATAAATTGTAAATACATGGAAGATAATACTTGTTATTATAGGACCTATTGCCATGATTCATTTATATTATTTCTTAACATATTATTTGAAAAAAAATGAATTGAAAATATGAAATTCATTTTTACAAATGAATTCCAAGTATAATTCATTTGCAAATGAATTTTCATATTTAATAAGCTACAATTTGAAACATGTAATTTAATTGAATTCTATATAATCATATTTGAAATAAATTCAGAATTGAAAATTCATTTGTCTTTATTTCCTAATATACCCATAATTTAACGATCTTATAAAAATAAGTAAGAAACACTAAGCCATCAAAATCAACATTTTATTTTTACAACAAAAATGATATATTTCTTTCTCCAGATCAATTGCACTGACATAAAGTACAAAATAAACCAAATAAATAATCAAAATAAATGTGGCACATGGAATAAACAAATCCCTAACATAAAATCCTAATTCATGTGACAAAACGAAAATAAACAAAATAAATAACTAATTAATAACAATAACACTCACGTGAATAAACTAGTATTGATAGGAAATCAGTGATATGATGGTCCTACAATTGAATCCTCTGCGTATGCTGCCTAGATGAAGAAGAGGGAGTTTTTAGTGTTGAGAGGGAAGATGGAACATTATAGTCTTGAGAGAGAAGAAAGAAGAGAATAAGAATGAAGAATATAATGTGAGAAATAAAAAATGGGCAATTTTGTCAAATAAAATTATTTGTTTTAATTCAGTGGAATTATTTGAAAATCCCATCAATTTTGATGGGATTTGGTTTAGTTATAATCAATTCCATACAATTAAAATTATGGAATTGAAATTAACGTTTTTTTAATTCAAAACATAAATTTTTAGAATTGTAAATTGAATTTCACAAAATTTTATGAAATTCATTTATTCCAAACAGAGTGTAAGTGTGAAAGTTAATGGATGTATCATGCATATGAACAAAGTGGAAGAATATAATATATTCCATGTGCATATATGTTGTCCACATTTAATTATTTTTCAGCTTCATATAATTCCAAAACTATAATGTTCTCATCATGTGGTAACCTCCATAACTTCCCATGAGAATAACCTCTTGATGGAAGAGATTATGTAAAGAGGATGGTTGATAAAATTTTGGTCCCTATACTTGAACATAGACCCGGTCGGCGGTTCGGAACCGAACCGAACCGGTCGGTTTCCGGTTCCACAAGTGTGGAACCGAAACACCGAACCGAACTGGAACCGAACGGTTCGGTTCCGGTTCGGTTCGATTCAGAGAATTTTTTTTTTTTGAAAATTAATTAAAATAAATGAGATTAATTTTATAAATAAAAAAAATTTATTACATTGAAAAGCTTGAGCTTAAATTTTTAAAAATTTAAGTTGCCTACGTATCCTCCAAGGGTGAGAGGAATCAAAGCTCACGTAGTTCCATTACAAGTTTTAGACATATCCCCTTTGTAAATTATAATTTTACAATTATCAATCATCATTATCAGTTGATCATTCGGCTCCGGTTCCGCTTGCACTTGTTGTAGAAGCATTATCTAACAAATCTTCAAAATCATCGGAGGCATCTTCTTGTTGTCTCAGATCAGCTCGAGTCCAATCATCCACACAAGCTGTTGCTTCTAGAGTGCTTGGATGTAATGAAGATCGCCTAACTTCCAATATATTACCTCCCAAGCTGAAGGCTTGCTCAACCGCAACGGTGGAAATAAGTGCTGCCAAGATCTCTTTAGCAATAATAGATAAAACATGATATATATTTTGATGCCGGTTCCACCATTCAAGGATTTTAAAATTTTTACTGCATAAACTTTCATTAGAAAACTCAAAATTTGTAGATAAATAATTATCTAATTCAGGGTTATTAGTTGTCGTATCCCTAGATTTTTTATTTCGTTGCAATAACCAACGATCCCCTGCGCTAAATCTTGTTTGAATTACCGGTTCGCTACTACTAGATTGACCTAATGTTCCTAAGTTATATCTTACAATATAATCATTAAATAAAATAATTAAATCACTTCTTAATTTCGTCATTATGCTCGTAATATCAACATCATCTAATATTCCTAAATAACCATAGTAAGCTTGTAAACCACCATTCAAACCTTCTAATTTAAATTTAGGATAAAAAACAGCAGCAATAAGATAAAGTAAATGAATTTCTCTAAAATAATTCAACCATTTTACCTTCATAGCAGTAATGGCTTCGAGCAAAACAATATCATTAGGGTCGTCACTGTCAACATGCTCATCGAGAGTGCCAACAATATTCAAACTCTCAAGAAGAAATAAATGTGCTGTAGGATAATAAACACCGCTAAAAACTAAAGTAGCATCATTAAAAACTCTTAAAATATCTAAAAAAATTTCACAAATATCACATTGACTAGGATAAAGTGTGATATTTTGAACATGTTGAGAAAAAAAACTACATAATGCATCTTTGTATTGAAATGCTTGACATAAAAGAAAATAAGTAGAATTCCAACGTGTTGGAACATCTCTTGAAAATTTAATTGGTTTAATACCATTTATTTTACAAAACTTGGTCCATTCTCTCCTAACTTGAGAATATGACCAAATACAGTTAAGTGCCGTTTTAATTGGATCAAGGAAAGGTGATAATAATTTTAGTCCGTCTTGCACACATATGTTAAGGACATGACATGTACAACGAATATGAAAAAATCGACCCCCTAAATTTGGTTCACATAAGGATTTTAAATCATGAATGGATGCAGTATTTGCAGATGCATTATCAAATCCAATTGTTAAAATTTTCTCTACTAAACCATATTCATAAAAAATTACCTTCATCATTCTATAAATATTATGTGCAGTATGTGGGTCATCAAAAACTCTAAATGCAATAAGTCTTTTTTGCATGGTAAATGATGCATCAATCCAATGACAAGTCACACCCATGTATGAGTGTGTTTGCCAATGGTCACTCAAATATCAGAACATATAGAAATACGACATTTCATCTCTTTAAATATTTCATTTAAAATAATTTTACCATCTTTATATAATTTGAAAATATGACGTTTTGTTGTGTTTCGAGTCATTCTACATGCAGCAGGGTTTAAAGCATTATGAACGTAATTAGTAAAATGAAGTTTTTCACCAAAGCTTAAAGAAAGATGTGCCATACAAGTTAATTTCGCAAATTCTTCTCTATTTTTTGCATCAGAATATTTAAATAAATCTACACTACTCGTACCTCTACTAGATGATGCGTACCTGGCCATTTGAGTTTGCGTCGTATCAATGCCAAATTCAACCGGATGATGTTTTTCCATGTGCTTGATCATATTGCCGTATCCACCAGAAAATTTATAGATAACCCCACAATAGTTGCAAATTGCTCGTTGTGAACCATCTTCTAGGCGTTCCAAAGTAAAATGAATTTTGAAAATATCCGAGGACCGAGCCTTAACTTCTCTTCTCCGTGATTGTGCACTGACACTAGGGCCGCTCTCTTGGGTTGGCATATTTGACATTATGTTCTCAGATAAGCTTGCCATTTTTCGTTTGAGAAATTAGGAAGAAAAATAAGAAAATTGAATAATTGCGATGCGAATGATAACAAATTAACAACTAAATGAATTGAGATTGAGAATAAGAATATAAGATTATAAGAGAATTGTATTGAAGTAAGATTGAGAATAAAAGAATTATATAAAATGAGAGAGTTGAGAATTTGGTATGATGAAATTATGAAAAATGAATCATATTTATAGAATTTTAGAATTTTTTTGATACCAAAAATGCTCCTAAATATAACCGTTTTATTACCGTTATTAGGGGTACATTAGTAATTTATATTTTATATAATAAAAATAATTTTTTTTAATTTTTTTTTATTTGGCAGGGAGCCAAACGGCTCCCTGGTTGGGGGCGTATGGTTCCTGTTGGAACCCTACGGTTCCAACCGGAACCGAACCGTCCGAACCGGTGGAACCGTACGGTTCCACCGGTTCGGACCGGTTCGAGTTGGGGTGGAACCCCAACCGAACCGGTCCCCTTACGATTCGGTTCCGGAACCGGAACCGGTTCGGTTCCGGTTCGGTTCTGGTTCCGAACGGAACCGTGGCCGGGTCTACTTGAACACTCCAAAACTTATTTATGAGATAACAATCCAAAACTTATTAATGAAATTACACACCATCAGTGAGAGTTTTTAAGAGTCTGGAAGAATCAAAATTCAACAAAATTCAGTAGTTTTATTGTAAGGATCAATGGCGGGAGGTTAGTAAACTTTTCTTAATTTTTTCGCATTTTGATCTTATGCAATTCAATTTATTTATGGATGATAGATCAAATTTTAAATCTTATAACATCATCAACCAAAGAGAGCAGAACCTCCAGATAGACCAGGCCACGGTTCCGATTCGGAATCGGAACCGAACCGATTAGAATCAGACGGTTCCAGTTCCAACTGGTTCCGAAACCGGAATCGTAATATTTCGGTTCGGTTAGGGTTCTCTCCTAACCAAACCAAAATCGAAAACGAACGGTTTTAGCGGTTCGAACCGGAACCGTTTAAAATTTATTTCTTTATTTTAAAAAAATCAATATTAAAATAAAAAAAAATCCGGAATCGTTTGGTTCGGTTCCAATTCTGGTTTCGGTTCGGAATCGAACCGGACAGATGGCCACCCCCGAACTATATTTGGGTTATAATTCTGTAAAGTCAAGAGGGGTATTTTTGGAGGTAAATTTAAAAGGTTGTGTGTTTAAAATATTCATAAAGCTCTAATCTAGAAATTAACTCTACGGCCCATTTTGGCCCAATGTTATGGGGCCACGGATCTGAGAAATGAAATGGGTGTATCTAGCCATTAACTGTACGGCCCATTTGAGTCCAATATGCTCGGTTCGGCTCACGGACACGCAGAGGGGAAACCGGATTCCCATCGGATCTAAAACCACCCGGCACGAACCAATGAGAACAAAAGACAGCGTCGGTTGAGAGAAGACACCATTTCCAATTCATTTTAAAAAAAAAAAAAAAAACAAACAAACAAACAATTTACCTGTGAAACCCTAAAACACCCACCACCATCTCCCTCCAGCTCTCTCTTTCATCATTCAGCCTATGAGAATCTTAATATTTACAAGCCTGCCACTCACTCGCCCTCCTCTGTAATTGACCTCGATCACTTCTATCTCTAGGGTTTCTTCATCGCTCCGTTGAACAGACCGACGAAAATGACTATCCCTTTAACAGAGTGTAAATACATGACAGGGCAATGCCTTCGGGAGTGGAAAAACGGAAACCCTAACTTCAAAGTCACTGACCCCGTCCCCATGCTTCGGTTCCTCTACGAGCTCTGCTCCACCATGGTTCGGTTTTTGTATAATGCTTAAATTGAAGTCTTTGTGTCTTGTTTAGCGTTGTGTATTCAAATGGATTGATTGTGTGTCGTTTGGTTTTTCCAGGTGAGAGGCGAGTTGCCGTCTCAGAAGTGTAAAACAGCCTTGGATTCAGTGGAGTTCGTGGATAAGCCATTGGAGAGTGAAGTTGCCTCCTGTTTTGCTGATATTGTCACTCAAATGGCTCAAGATGTGAGTGTTTTTTCCTCCCTTTTTTTTAGAGAAATCAAAAGGAAGCTTAGGTCTATAGTATGTGTTGTGAGTAAAGGTTAATAACTAACTCAAATAATTGTATTGAGCTTCTGAATTTGTAAATTTAAAAAAAAAAAAAGTAATTTTTTTCAGGGCTTACGGAAATGCTCAAAGTAAGAATGAGATTAAATATATTGGTTTTATATCATGTTTTTTATTTTTACTTCTCGTTCAAGATTGCTGGAATTGGTTTAATACTGAATTGCTAAAGGAGGGAATTTGAGGGTTTGAACCTTTTTTTTTACTAGGAATGCTTATTTGATTCTGATTGTCATTTTTTTGCTGGATGGATTTTGGTTTTATCTTTTTGGAAGTGCATGAGTGTGATTGGATTCCGTATGTTGTTCTGTTATACACTTCGCAAACAAACAAGCACGGGTGACTTAAATACTAGCATGTTTGAGATTAGCTTGGTTAACAACAAATGAGCCTGAGCTGAGCTGAGCTGAGCTCAGGACAATATTATAAGTTTCAACTTTGCTGAAGTTGGCTTCGATAGAACAGTTAGATCATTGCTGCTTGAATTTTATTTGTGTAGTTTTAAACTTTTTGTTAAGCTTTGTTTACTGTTGTTGTTTAGCATTATGGACATCTCGTCCTTTTTAGGTATTTTTTTTGTTTCTTCCCTCTTTCATTAATAAAGTTTCTTGTTTCAAAAAAAAGGGAGAAAATTAAGGAAGATTACAAGCTGAGTGTTTTATGTTGTTTCAACATACTTAACAAGTCTGTTGTGTTCCATTTTTGTGTCAAACAATTTTTTGCCTTTGACACACTTAGTAAAACCAGTTGTATCTGTGTTGGCCAAAACTTTGGAATTAACATCTAACCTTATCATTGGAGGTGGTACTGTACTACTGTTATATTAGAACTTTGGAGTTAAACCTCAATTCCATAGTAAAGGGAAAAGATGTGACTAGAAGAAAAATGAAATTTAATAGTTTTTAATTGCTTATAAGATGTCGTTATTATGAATTCTTATTTATTTGTTTCCTTTTTATGGCCAGGATTTATTTTTCCAAAATAATGTGTAGACTGTGGTCTCAAATTTTGACTTGCACTTCTATGTTCACTTAATTTTGCAGCTTACCATGCCAGGAGAGCACCGTGCACGTCTGATAAAGTTGGTTAGTGTTGACTCTTTGTATACGTGTGATTTAAACATTTGATGCATGGTATGCTCAAAGGATAAACTTTTTGGAGAGTTTGGGCATTTTCTGGTTTGGTAAACTGAAAGAGTATTTTGTAAAGTTGAGTCTTGATGTGGCATTGAATTAACAGTCTATTAGTTTTTGTTCTACTGATTTATTTGGGTTTATCTTTGTATCTATTATATCATATGTGTCTATTCATGTATTTAAATATGAGATGCTGGCAAAGGTGTAACATTTTGTTAATATTGAATTGAAAACAGCTGTTAGTATTGTCTATAAAGTCTTCGGACTAATTAGTTAATGCATGTGGATTTTTTCTCTGAAGAAAATAAACCTTTTAAATAACTACCAACTAGTACTGTGATATCTCTTTATTCAGCACTGGTGATCATGTAGCATCTAATGAAATTTTGCAGCTTCTGAAAATTGTTCTATAAAGAGCATTGTCAAATTCCTTATTTTTGGAAGGCTGAAAAGATATCTTTTCTAGTACTATGTAGTAAATTCTAATCTTTGCTACTTGAACGTCCTTGTCTTTGTTCATGTTATGAAAGCTTGTTCAATTGTTAATGTTATTTAATGTGCATGATGTCTTCTTTCCTTGGCATGTTTTTTGATGTACCTTATGTGTTTGTTTTTGTTGTCCTCTCGTTTAATTTATATTTAGCAAGTTTACATTCTACTTTCTAGGCAAAGTGGCTGGTGGAATCTGCGTTGGTGCCTCTGAGGCTTTTCCAGGAACGTTGTGAGGTGACAAAAGTGAACTTTGTCATATTAGTAATTTAGGCTTCGTTTGGTGTAATTTTTCAAATATAGCTTCTTCAAAAAAAGTTTTTAGTTATTTGGTTGTCAATGAGAGATTTTATTAAAAACTATAAAATTACTTTAATGGACAAGTTTTTTAAAATTTTTGTTTTGAAAGGAATGAAATAATATTGTTAAAAAATAAGTTTATTCTTGACATTTAACTTTTTTTAAAAAAAAAATTACAACCTCTATTCCTAAAAGTCTAAATTTTGACCTTTTGGTAGTAAGGCAAAATAAAATTTTTAAACTGCAAAAGCACAAAAAAATTTCGAAAAAAGTTTTTAGAATTAGAAAAGCACTTTTAGTTATCAGAGAAGTCATACCAAACAAGCACTTAATATTACTCTGCTGGTGGTGAACTGGTCATAGAATTTTGTTTTTTGTTTTTATCAAATCTTTCAATGCTTTCCTTTTCCACTAAATACCAAAAGAAATTACAAATATATGCATCATATTTTTTAGGAAGAATTTTTGTGGGAGGCAGAAATGATCAAGATAAAAGCTCAGGATTTGAAGGGTAAAGAGGTAATTATTCATGATTGTTTAGGGACTTCTGTTACTTTATCATTCACTATGTTTACTGATAGATGCAATTGATACATTTTTTTTTATCCCCTTCAGGTCAGAGTAAACACTCGTCTTCTCTATCAACAGACAAAATTCAACCTTCTACGTGAAGAGAGTGAGGGCTATGCCAAGCTGGTATGATACTATGAAGTGGCATTGAATTTGTGGGATAGACTTTGCAAAGAACTTAAGATATTAATGGAGCATCCTAAGTTCATTTTTAATATTGCTCTCGAATAATATTCAGACTTTGGTAAAGGGAAGGATGCTAAAACCTTAAGAAGATGCATTTTCCAGCTCTTTTATGGGTATTAAGATTAGTTAGAATGAAGAAGAAGACATGGATAGCTATGGGAGGAGGTTTATCTGTTTGCCCTGCTTTTAGCTCTTGTTCAGAGAATTGTTGCATTTCTTTATTGATCGAAAAAAGTTAACAGGCTTTAGGATTATTTGTTATGGATGGATATCTTTTTGGATTAGAGGGAGAGATGGCTATACTTGCTTTTCCATAGACCGGTTTAATGGATCTCTCTCGTGCAGAATTGGCTCCAAATTTTTTTTTTGGACATTTGATTCACTAGGAACCTACTTTCTTTTTCCCTGTACTTACTGTTTTCTTTTTCTTATAAGAAAAAGAAAAATTTATTTACACTGCATAAAGAGACAAGTTTTCTTTGTGAAGCAATTAACCAGTTTGAACCATTTTTATGCTAAAACTTCTTTTTGGGTTTACAAATTTTATAGGCTTTGCTTGTGCTAATTTACTTATTTGTTGATCTGTAGGTCACACTTCTTTGTCACAATTATGAAAATGCAACTGAAAGTGCATCAGCAGCAACAATTGGCATTATTAAGGTTCTAATGTGATCTTCATTATAATTCATTCAGTCTTTGTCTTGATCCTAAAACAGGTCAAATTTTTTCCTTTCTCTGATTAATATAATCTTTGCAGTCTTTGATTGGACATTTCGATTTGGACCCCAACCGTGTTTTTGACATTGTAAGTCATATTTTTTTCTGGTTATCTTTTTCTTTTCTTAAACATTTGAACTATATTCATCTTTCTATTTGAAATACTTGGAAAATAATATGATTTTCATTTGAACTGTCAGGTTTTGGAGTGTTATGAACTTCAGCCCAACAACAGTGTCTTTCTGGAATTAATTCCCATCTTTCCGAAGGTTTATTTATCTGCTAGTTTTGTTTAACTAGTATTTTTAGGTGTGTGTCTGAATTTGAAAACTATTTTGCAGTCTCATGCTTCGCACATTCTGGGATTTAAGTTTCAATTTTATCAGCATATGGAAGTAAACAGCCCTGCACCCTTTGGTTTATATAAGCTTACAGCTTTGCTGGTGAAAGAAGAGTTCATTGATCTTGATAGCATGTAAGTTGTTTCTGCAGATTGTTTTAAATTAAGTGATCCACTGATCTTAGTTGTATCTCATTCAAGTAGAAGTATAAAATCACAATTTACCAGGGGTTGTCTTGCTCTCTCTAGGCTGCACTACGGACGTATTTCAGCAAAGTGATCCAAAATTCTTTTAGAAAAATGAAAATGATCAAATTGAATAAAATTTTCCTTTTCTTACTCTGGCAAATGCTTACTGTGAGTTGATAAGACAAGAAAAAAGCTCTGATTTTGAAAAGAGGCTATTTTGGGGAGTCTGAGTCGGCATTTTGTTGCAAGGGTGAAGGGTGATATCTGGTTGTGATGCTTAATCTCACCCCAAAAAGAAAAGCAAGAAATAGGAGCTAAGAGCTCCAGAACATCTGTGCATACTAAGATTATGGCTGTGGGCTTTAATTGAAATTGTTTTGTTTAAAGGTTAATAGCTTAAATTTTTTTGTCCGAGATTTCTGGTGGGTGCTTGGTCTTGATTTATGTTTGTCTTCATACCCAAAGTCTTTCAATATGTTTATGCAGAAACTGCTTATGTGGTTTGATCAGTGTTCTAGAACGCTCTAGGCGCTAGTCGGGCAGCGACCCAGCGCCTAGGGCGCCTACGCGGGGCCTAGGAAATTAATCGGAAATAGAGAATTTTCATAATTAGGTTTAAGATTTAGTGTGATTTTGACAAATTAATCATGTTTGACAAATTGATAAAATTAGAGTTTTTTAAAATCAGGGTTTATGCATCAAATTGAAGATTTTTTAAATTGATGAGTTAGAGAGTTAGTTTTGTAAAATTAAGGTTAGGGTTAGGATTAGGGTGTAAAATCCGACCGGAAAACAGTTTCAATTTCGAATTTTGAGTCGGTCAACGGTGGTTGACCGCTGGTCAAATGCCGTTGACCGATGTATTTCGCGTTAAAAATTTGCCGGAATGGGCAGAAAATGCCGCCCATTCCGTTTGATAGTTGATTCCTCTGTTAGATTTTAATAAATGATTATATTTGCTTTGCAGTTATGCACATTTACTCCCCAAGGACGATGAGGCATTTGAGCATTACAATGCTTTTTCGGCCAAGCGGCTTGATGAGGTATATACTGCAATTATATGCATTATATGTTGGTGTTGGAAGCATTTGCTCAAGTGAATGTGCAGGGCTTCTTGCATATACGTACAATATTTGACGGTTTTATTTTTATTCCCCTCAAAGTTGGGTGTTTTAAGCTAAATTTTTATTGCTTTTGGAACATTGATGAACATGGATTGCTTTATGGCGGAAGCTTGGCAAGTTCCTATATTAGTTTATTTGAATGTTTCTCATTTGATCCAGATTATGATTTATATGGATTTTGTTTTTATTAATATTAACATATAGGCTTTTGGCAGGCTAACAAAATTGGGAAAATAAATCTTGCTGCTACTGGGAAGGATTTGATGGAGGATGAAAAACAAGGAGATGTCACCATTGATCTATTTGCAGCTTTAGACTTGGAAAATGAGGCAGTCACTGAAAGGTCCCCAGAACTTGAAAATAGTCAAACTTTGGGCTTGCTTACTGGTTTTCTTTCAGTAGATGACTGGTAGGTTTGGTTTTACCAGTAATTTTTTTTTTGGGCGACTGTTGATAAGTTTACTTTTATGCATTGTTATTTTCCTTGTTTGTTCGTTGTGTGAAAATTTCACCACTGATTTAAATTTTACTTTTGATTTGCATTGGTCCTTCAAGAGTTGTATTTAGCATCCTATTGATATAATATGATTTTAAGCATGTGTGCTGTGAGACTGCCTGCTATTGAGCCAGACAATTACCTTTTTCATGGGATTCTTCCAGAGCACCCTCCTGCCCACCCTCTCCTCTGAAATTCACTGTTCTGTTACACTAGTATATTTATGAGTTGCAATATATTTTGATGTGAAAATCTGTAAATTTATGGTAAATTTGGTTTATTACCTTGACTGCTGTGGTTATTATTTGAGCATAAAAATGGTAACTTATGTTTTGTTTATCACAGATTTGATATAACTATTTTGAGGAATTAGCATGTTGAAATGAATTCAATTTGTATGATTTCTTCTCATGCTGTCTTCAAATTACATTTATATCATTCACGATCAAATTTTTATGTATTGTATTATGCTTTTCACCACTTTTATGTCAGGTACCACGCTCATATACTCTTTGAACGCCTTGCCCCCTTAATCCAGTGGCACACATTCAAATCTGTGATGGCTTGTTTAGGTAAGTATTTTTATTATTATTATTTCCATTTGTCTTAATGTAGTTGAGATTGCTAGTGTGTTTGTTGATGTGTTCATACTTGCTTAAATAGTCATGTTCACAAGGATGTAGGGAAATTGTTGAACTTTTTAGAGTTAATTGTGGGGCCAGCCTAAAAGGTTTAGGCATTCTTCTGTATATTAACTTTCTATGTTTCCCAAATATGCATTGGCTTGGATAGGGTTTTTTTTTTTTTTTTTTTACAACTTATTGTTTCCCTTTTTCAATGATTTTCTGTCTTAAATATCCAGGCTCATTGAAAAATCAATCTCGTCAGCATATGATATTGTTCGTCAAACACATCTTCAGAGCGTTGGGCCTTTCTCAGGAGCTGGTATCGATGCAATGGATACAATAGATTTGACAGTCAATAGGTCTTTTATAGATCTTCCCAAAGAACTTTTCCAGATGCTGGCTACCATGGGACCTTATCTTTACCGTGAGACTGTATTGCTGCAGAAGGTGCATTGTTTTGGTTCTGATATGCTACACCTGCACACACACATATAAAAGATGCAACCTTAATGGTCACAGTGGTGGGTTGTTTTGGTTGTTCTTGAGCAGGTATGTAGAGTATTAAGAGGTTACTACTTGTCTGCACTTGAGCTTGTCAATTGTGGGGATGGATCGTCAAATCCTGAACCTCATATGGATGGAAATCGAGTTCCTCATCAGCGCCTAAAGGAGGCCAGGTTGAGGGTGGAGGAAGCATTGGGAGCTTGTCTACTTCCTTCTTTACAATTGATACCTGCAAATCCAGCAGTTGGTCAGGAGATCTGGGAAGTAATGAATCTTCTTCCATATGAGGTTGGCCTTGCATCAGTGCTATTTGATACTTTCATTTGAGAATTAGACAATCTTGGTAGATGAATGTCATTTCCTTAGGTGCGATATCGCTTATATGGCGAATGGGAAAAAGATGATGAACAGAACCCTATGGTTTTGGCTGCAAGGCAAACAGCCAAGGTATGGGATTAGTGTCTTGTAGAGTTCTTTGTTTTCTGCAAGCTTGGTGCCTTCAGACCATCTTATATTCTTTGTTGTTTTCAGTTGGACACAAGAAGGATTCTGAAACGGCTTGCAAAAGAAAATTTGAAGCAACTGGGTCGGATGGTTGCAAAACTAGCCCATGCAAATCCCATGACTGTACTTCGAACAATTGTACACCAGGTTTCTATTAGCAGCATAGGAAATTGTAAATCTTTACCGGAAAATCTTGAAACTCATATCTAAAGAACATAATATTCTGCATTTTGGAATTTTGAAATGCAGATTGAAGCTTACAGGGACATGATTGCTCCAGTGGTAGATGCATTCAAGTATTTGACGCAGGTCTGAACTTTTAGCCATCTTGTAGGTTATTTCTTTAATGGAAACTTTTTGGTAATTTAAACAAGGTTTCTTTTGTAAGAGACCCGGTTATAACTCTTTAGAAGATTTCCTACCATAGTTTTCTTTTTTAAATTTATTATTACTTAAGATTTGTTTTCTTGTTTTATCTGCATGCATGCTTCAGTGCGTTCCTTTTGAAGCTGTTGACTTGATTTTATATTCTATATAGAATTTGATTCTGCATGTTATTCTTCTAGGACTTTCAGTTGATCCCTCTTAAATTCTTCCTGTCCTCTACAGCTTGAGTATGATGTTTTGGAATATGTTGTGATTGAGCGCTTGGCACAAGGCGGGCGCGACAAGCTAAAAGATGATGGCCTTAATTTGTCGGATTGGCTTCAATCCTTGGCTTCGTTTTGGGGTCACCTGTATGTATAGTTCTCTAAGCTTTGAATTTAAAATTATCTTTCATAACTATCCTGAACAATTAAGCCTTTGTAACTTTTTTATCTTTTGCTTTATTAATTTGTTTGTTTCTGTTTATAGTTAGTGTCCTGTGATAAAGAAGATTTTATAAAAAGAATTTGGTCTTAAATTGATGCTACTGTTGGTAAAGAGGTTTTGAGTGCTATCCGGCATTCGGTATGCATGAATTATTGCCTTTTTCTAAGCCTTGTGTGCATATGTGCCTTCTTCTTTGTCATTTTCCTTCCAATTGTTTTCTACTTATTGATGTGATTAGTAACAGAGTCACTTTGTACATCAATTTCATTGTGCATAGAGTCCAGACTATCCTTGGATGCTTTACTTCAGTTTCCGGGCTGCGGATTAAACTTGGCAATAGCAGGATGTCTGGAGCTGGGGATGTTTGGACATTGCAGTTTGCAAGCTGATCAGTTTGAACTCTTTGGCTTGCCATTTGGTGGCATAGACAGTTTTATGTATGTAACTGTCTGACGGAGATGGAAGGTTGTAGGAACGGGATGGTGATTTTTCTTGAACAGGAACTTTTGGTCAGGATCTTATTATTCAAACTCCCCTGCAGTTCCTTCTTTTTTCCATTTTCAAGTTTGGTCTCTATGGGAGACTGAAGGCGATAAAGTGATCCCTAGATCATTCAAGTGAGATTCCTAAGCACGTGGAAATGGAAGATTATGCCTGAATTAAACTAGTTATTAGCTATCAAATTGTCCCTTATGCTTTCTGATAAAACAAGAAAGGTTTGGTGTTATTAATAGAGATGGGAAACTAGTGGAAAGAGAGGAAGAGAGTAAGCATGTCCGCATGAGAAGAACACAATTGTATGGCAATCGGCCTGTTGTTATTGATGGATATAGTGGAGAGGGTATGATGTTGCAATGTGAAATTGGAAATGGAGATTAGGAACATATTTAATTGCTTGGACCGACTGATGGAGAGATATGTGTAATTTCTACTGTTGACTGGAAGCTGTTTGATATGAATCATATTTTTAACTTACAGTTAAAAGATTAGGAATTGCTGTGCTTACTATTTTGCCTTATGAAGATCGTATATATAGGAGAGATGCTGGAAGTAGCATGCAGTTGGCTGGGTAATAGGGATTGTAGTCAACATTCTTTCCTCTGTTGTTCCCGACTCTTTAGTTGTATGGTTGTGTCCTCTGATTGCTGTCAGAATATTCCGGGAATGAGATATTTTTGTCCAAATCAGTTTTTTAACACCAAAGTGTGCCATTGGTGATTTCTGTGAAGAAAACTGTTTTGATAAGAGATGCATTCCGCTGTGAGAGTAAATGCCTCTGCTTTTGCTGATTCTGGCTGCATTAGCTGGTTTTGGGGTCTTTGATGGTCAGGAAATCATATGGGTTCTCATGGTTCAATTCCATGTGGTTGCTGGTGTGCTCCTGCCTTTGATGAAATGACATTTTCTCTGGTCCTTCATTTTATATATGAGGGTTAGACATAGAATGCTCTTGCAAATTGAAGTAAGATTCATCTTCTGTCGATACGACATCAGAAATTTGAGGTCAATGATGTTTCTATTCTGTCAAAGCTGTCAAGAGTGTGAGGCTGTTCAATTATACAATAAAGATTGGGGTAGTTATTTTTAATTGGAGACCTGAAAAGTTTGTTTCCCTTAATATTAAATTTTCTTCTTTTTCCCGTCTATGGTGAATTGTCATATGATGTAAATAATGGGTCCATAGTCTTCTGCATATATTATTTGTAGATTGTCAAAGAGAAAGGTGATTGATAACTTGATATTAATAAATGGGCCACCTGGATAGGTTTGCCTATGGCATGGAGGACCCCATTTTATATTTTTGTTTTAATCCTAGTTCATGCCTCTTTGGTGTTCATTGATATGCAAATTCAAATGACACATGACCATGTTAACTGAAACTTGCTGCATTCTGATGTCACTAAATTCTTAGTATGATAAAATATAGATGGGTTTAGAAGCGTTGAGGGACTTCTTGGTGTTAGAAAACTAAAAAGATAAGAAAAAATTAGATGTTTTTTATTGATTGTCAGCTTACAGTTGTATCTTTCAATGTTATTATGCCAATATTAAAATGTTATTATTATGTCACATCTAAAAAATTCCTTAAAAGGCCCATGAAAATAACTTAAATTTGGCTGCGGGGAATTACTGCCTAAGTTTCTTCTCTGCTTCTGTGCACTATATTTGAAATTAGTTTCACGGAAAAATAAGAAGCCTATTCCAGCCCACTATCAATCATCCCGTGAAAATGTTTTCTGGGTTGTTGCAATCATTTTACAATACATGAAGGATGATGTTATGAACTTATGACTACTGGTCCGGCATTTTCATTTCTGTCGTCTGTTGAACCTTCGGGGAGTTATGTGTGCTTGCGTTCATTGAATATCATTTGGTTGCAGCGTTAGGTCTGACCCTAACAGCCCTAAAAAATAATAGTTCCTAGGAGTTTTCCCATTTTAGGTTTCCTATCTTTATCTTGGGCTTCCCTGCATTTTATCTGGAAATAGTTTCATTCTGAACTTAGATGCTCACTCTTGTTCACAGTTTCGCAACAACCTCGCATTTGATACACATCATGGAATCATCCTGTTATTCTATAGAAAACTCTGCTGTGTTCATTCTCAACTCCTATGTATTATAACCACCACGTTCAGATGCAGAAACAACCGTCTGGGAATTGTTGGAAAATTATGACTTCTCAGTCCTTGCTTGAACCTATGAAATGATGGTTTTTTTTTTTTTCTTTTTTTAATGGATGCTCCTACTATTGCAGCCAGTACCCTGTAAAGTAACGGTGACATTGAATTTTCTGCCTCAAGTTTGCTCATAGTTTTTGGACTTCCTGCACTCTATCTGAAAATAGCTTCATAGAGAAATTTAAAGGCAACTCCTGCTTGTAGTTAATGATTATGGAAATAATGAGTCTGCTGGTCAACTTGTGTAACTTTGTCATGCTTCCCGGGTTGGTTCATGAAAAATTGTGGGAGTGTATGCTATTATGATGATGGGACAAATATGCCGTACTCTTTTTCTTTTTCTTTTTTTTTTTTACAATCACTTACAGTTATTAATGATCTTCTTCTATTTGAAAAAAAAAAATCATTTGAATTTTAAATTTGATTTTCTTTTATTAACTTTCTTGAAATTTTACCTAGTTCAATTTCCATATACAGGTGCAAGAAGTACCCATCGATGGAATTAAGGGGTCTTTTCCAGTATCTGGTGAACCAGTTAAAAAGGGGGAAGGGGATTGAGCTTGTTCTCCTACAGGTATTATCAAGTTTTAAAGATTCTGCCACTTTGGTACAAACTTATGCCCAAAGATCAACAGTTATATTTGGAGTTTTATGATTAAATCAGGAGCTTATTCAACAAATGGCAAATGTCCAATACACTGAGAACCTGACTGAGGACCAGTTGGATGCCATGGCTGGAAGTGAGACACTCCGGTACCAGGCTACGTCATTTGGAGTAACTAGGAATAACAAGGTTTTGTGGAACTCTTTGATCTTAAAATTTTAGTTAAGCAATTTCCGAGAAAATTAAATTGATCAATATATTGCTGGACTGTTGCACCTGTGTATCTGACTGTAAGATGACAAATTAATGACGTGTGTTAAAATTTTCTAGTATAATTGGATCTTAAGCAAATCATTCGAATAATAAATATGAATTCTCTGTCGGACAAACTTGTAAATGTTCCTTGATTGCAATATTCTATTGATATATAGGATTTGTAACAGGAATATATTGCATGAATTCTATGTTTGAAAGTAATTAGTTTGTTTGGACCATGTGAATATGAATTAATATGGATTTTATCATCTATAGATTGCATGAAATTCTTTAATTTTATTTTATCCCTTCGCCCTACTAAACGTTAATGCTCCCTTCCGCTAAGAAGTTATTGGAATGTTCTTTCTCAAGCTGGATATCTTGTTTGCACATCAACCAGTCTTAAAACTTTGGAAGTGATAGTGCTTTAGCTTTGTTTAATTACTCATTCTGGGGCTTGCAAAATATCCCATGGGATTGAACCAAGAGCTTTCCTCCATTTGATAACTGGATATATGAGGAGCCTTTGAAAATGAATAATAAAACTTCAATCTTATGATCTTCAATTGATGTTAAATTGCTACATCTGTGCATGTCTGCATGATCAATCCTGCTGCCAGTGGCCTAATTATGTTGACATGGTTTCAGAAAGATCTAAATTGATTGAGATTTCATTGTGGTAAAATATGCATAAACTTTGGCCAGGGTGGCCGCATTAGTTGATGAATTGATTATAACTGTCATCAACTTTAGTGTTTGTAGCAGTTCAGTTTATCAATATTACAACAGAAATCAGGATTCCATCGGAGAAAATAGAATGAAAAAACACGATAAACATCTGGGATTTGAGATAAACACATTGTTGGTGTTCATCAAACTGAAATAAAAACCATGCTATTGGTGTTCATCAAACTAAGTTGGAAGACCTTTTTACTGGCTTTTTTTCCTTTAACTTATTTCTTTGCAGGCTTTGATCAAATCCACCACTAGGTTAAAAGACTCATTGCTCCCAAAGGATGAACCAAAGTTGGCAATTCCCCTTTTGTTGCTTTTAGCTCAGCATCGTTCTGTGTAAGCT
Source organism: Zanthoxylum bungeanum (assembly GCA_019454045.1). Taxonomy (NCBI): domain Eukaryota; kingdom Viridiplantae; phylum Streptophyta; class Magnoliopsida; order Sapindales; family Rutaceae; genus Zanthoxylum; species Zanthoxylum bungeanum. The sequence goes on along the minus strand of SKCR01038886.1, from coordinate 48,238 downwards.
ATTCAACTTCAATCTTTGTACAGCCACTTGAATTTGACGGTGCACTTTCCTAACAAATAGATTCAATCTCATTCTGAAGGATTCATGAAAGCATTTTATCATGAAAATATGTTGCTTAATACGATCACGTCACCCTCATGTTTCTATTTGTTTTCCTGGGTGGTTGACTTTTGGGATTTTTTTTAAAATTTTAATTTTTAAATATCAGATCACATGTTCTTCTAAGCTATCACAGACACTCCGTTAAGTGTACAGTGTATACACGTATGAAATGCATGAAAAATAAATGTAGATATGTATATATATATATATAGGCTCTGCGTACTTGTATTATTTTCATTTGTGTACTTATCTGCTTGTGTTATGACTTGGGCATAAAGCTTAAGATATCAAATGAAGATCTGAACCATATGACAAGTAGCCATCATCTGATATGTTTATGGGACCACTACAATCGGAACCTGGCTATTAGCATATGAGATCTGCTACCCCAGTCAGTCTCGTGCTTGTGGTTTTTGTATATATACATCATGATTTCCTTTTTCAGTTTTGCCTGGACCCTTAATGTTCTTAAGATTCCTTTGCTGGGGCTTGTGTATGATAATTAAGATCATTTTATCTGTACCTGTTAATAACACTATGGGAAAGGTGTTTAATGTTGAACTGGAGAGTTGTTGGATAACTCCTCTGACTAAATTATTTCCTGCAGGGTGGTTATAAATGCAGATGCTCCTTACATAAAAATGGTTAGTGAGCAGTTTGATAGATGCCATGGAACTCTTCTTCAGTATGTAGAGTTCCTTTGTAGTGCATTGACTCCAGCTACTGCTTACGCTCAACTGATTCCGTCACTTAATGATCTTGTCCACCAGTACCACCTTGATCCTGAGGTTTGCCTTTAATGACTGTGCTTCTCTATTTTGCCAAGATGGTTGGATTACTGACAGCTGATAAGCTTTATCTGTAATCTGCTTGCTGTTACATCATAATTAATTTTTTTGGCTACAGCGGTTAGTTTTCAGGAATTAACATATTATATTTAAGGTTTGCAGCATCCTTTTTATGTCTATTATTTTTATGATGTAGGTGGCCTTTTTGATATATCGCCCTGTAATGAGGCTCTTTAAGTGTCAGGGGTGTTCTGATGTTTTCTGGCCTTTAGATGATGGTGAAGCTACAAATAACACATGTGCAAACTCGGAGTCTGAACCTTCAAAAGATACTGGCAAAGTGATTCTGGATCTTGGGTCTCAGAAGCCTATAATGTAATAATCTTTAACTAACCTTGATCTCATTTGATCTCTATCCTTGATCTCATTTGATCTCTTTCCTTGATCTTATTTGATCTCTGTAAGTTGAATGCCTTGTGATCATTAGTTAGAATGTAAATCTTTGGATTTCCTTTATCTCTATGGAAAGTAGAAAAAAGAGTAAATACTAAAGATTGTTATGCACATATCATTTGCTTTTCCTTATCCTTCCATTCCTCCTAAATCACTGTCTTGTTATTTTCACTGGTGATATTCTTAAATGAATATATGCAGGTGGTCAGATCTCCTTGACGCTGTAAAAACTATGCTGCCCTCAAAAGCCTGGAACAGCCTCTCTCCCGATCTCTATACAACATTCTGGGGTCTCACACTTTATGATCTGTATGTTCCTAGAGACCGATATGAATCTGAAATCTCCAAACAGCATGCTGCACTTAAAGCTCTGGAAGAGCTTTCAGACAATTCAAGTTCAGCAATAACTAAGAGGAAAAAAGACAAGGAAAGAATTCAAGAGTCTCTAGATCGTCTGACTAATGAACTTCATAAGCATGAAGAAAGTGTTGCATCAGTTCGTCGTCGACTCTCTCATGAAAAGGACAAATGGTTGAGTTCCTGCCCTGATACTCTGAAGATCAATATGGAGTTCCTTCAGCGTTGCATTTTTCCTCGCTGTACTTTCAGCATGCCAGATGCTGTCTATTGTGCCATGTTTGTACATACTCTTCATTCCCTTGGCACACCATTCTTTAACACAGTCAACCACATTGATGTTCTGATTTGTAAGACCTTACAACCTATGATATGCTGCTGCACTGAATATGAAGCAGGCAGACTAGGGAAGTTTTTGTTTGAGACATTAAAAATTGCTTACCATTGGAAGGTAAATGACCATTTGATGTTTTCATCTCTATTGGTTGATTTTTAAGTCAATGAGCTTGAAGAAGACATTGGATTAAACAATTCCAATGGCTTTGATATTTCCATTTCATTTATTGAATTTGACCAATGTGTTGTCTGCAGAGTGATGAATCTATATATGAACGTGAATGTGGAAACATGCCTGGGTTTGCTGTTTATTATAGATATCCGAACAGCCAACGTGTCACATATGGCCAGTTCATTAAGGTGAATTTGTAAATATTTAATTACTTAAAAAGCTTCCTTCTCACTTAATTGACTTAGTATACGAATATAGAACTCCTTGTTAGGTATAGCATGTCATCTGCGTTAATTTTGATATTTCTCAAAGACTTCATCTTTGTGCTCTTGTTTGCTTATTCATATGTCTAGTTGTATTATGCATGATTTCAATTGTAGGAGCAAATTCATTTGCTAGGAAGACCAGACTAAGCTGATTGGTATTTGGATGAGGATTGATGTGTTGAATTTGTGATATGGTATGAACTATGAATTTCAAAACCTTGTAAAGCGATATTGTGTGGGTTCAGCCTTCTCTGAATAATTTGAATTCGCTATTAAAAAATATAATACAGTGAGGATAGGAATATCTGTTTGGCCATTATAAGGAAGCTCAGAATTCTTCAGAAGTCCTCTTTTAATATTTATTGTTTTTAGAGCACACAAGAAGACATAAAGGCATCTCCGTGACTTTTTCTTCCCAAAGGTTCATTTACAATTATCCAACAGTTTAATGTTGTGCAACTTCCACACTCGGCTTGCTGTCCAAGATCCAAAAAGCAATGTTGCCTTAATCTGCTGACAGATTTCCAAGGAATTAATATGTCTATTTCCTTATAGTATCCTGTCAAAAAACTTTTAGACTTCACCTTCTAGTAATGCTCTTTTCACCTTCAACTTTCCTCGGACATGAAGAGAGTCGTCCACTTTGCATCGCTATTTGCTGTACAAAATGATTCTGAAATACAACTTAGAAAAATTCTTATTCACCATAGATGGTGCAAAGAAAGCACTTGCTTAGCATCTCCTTTGTCTAAATCGATATATTCAGATAAAAAACACAAAGTAAGATTTTTGCGAGTGAATTCCTGTTGTGTTTATGTGCGTGTATGCGCATATCTGTATGTGTAAGGTGTGCATTTGGTTTCCGAGGGCCATTACATGTTGCATTGAGTAGTTAAAGCCGTAAAGGTTGCTGATCTTATTGGGACATAATTATTTTCGTGATTGCTGCCACTTTACACCATTTTTTATTAGAATGATTTGTAATTTTCAGCGTTGCCTCAGTCCTTAGCATTTTTACTCCTTTTTTGTTGATAGGTTCACTGGAAATGGAGCCAAAGAATCACACGTTTATTGATTCAGTGCTTGGAATCAGCTGAGTATATGGAAATTCGGAATGCTCTTATAATGTTGACAAAAATTTCTGGTGTTTTTCCAGTTACTCGAAAGAGTGGAATCAATCTTGAAAAGCGGGTAAGAGACAGACCAAGATTTGTTAGCTGTTCCCCTCCCATGCTCCTTTTTCTTAATACTGATTTCAATCAGAGATCTAGTGGTACTTACTAAATCATTTCTGTTATAGTATAGCCCAGGATAGATATCTACCCCATTATAGGGGGGACACTCTACCCTCACTTAATTATTAGGAGGAAGAGTCCCAGCCTGGGACTCGAACTACTTCCCTCACAATGGAGCACCTAGCCATTTCTCGTGCTCTTTCAGTTTTAAATTTTATTTTCATAAGTTATGCATTTCCTATTCCTCTTTGGCTTACAGGTAGCTAAAATAAAAAATGACGAAAGGGAGGATCTCAAGGTGTTGGCAACTGGTGTCGCTGCTGCTTTGGCTAATAGAAAAGTAAGCTGCAACTTTAATATTTTGCTATATTGCTCATAATTAATCTTCTATTCACTTTTGCTTATTGTTTGCAGTCTTTCTGGGTTACTGATGAAGAATTTGGCATGGGATATCTTGAACTGAAACCTGCTCCATCTCTTGCTTCGAAGTCTTTATCTGGTAATGTAGTAGCTGTGCAAAATGGTTCTAATGTTTCTCACAGTGAACCTGGCACTGGGAAAGCAGCTTCCACAGTAGCACATCATTCTGATTTTGGAAATTTGGTCAAAGACCATAATTCAAGAACAAAACCTGCTGATGGGAGGTTGGAAAGAACAGAAAGCATTTCACATGTTAAAAGTGATCATGCAAAATTGAAAGGTAGTTCATTGACCAATGGGTCAGATGTTCTTTCATCCATGCCAGCAACTGCTGTGCAAGCTGGAACATCAAGAGTGGTGGAAAGTCAAAAACAGGCGGGCGAAGATGAGAGCATGGCCAAACTAGCTACGAAGAACTCAGCAGAGTCTGAGGTATTATCTGAATCTCATTGTTGCATGTGCTTTACTCATTTTTAATGGGTTTTGTATGGTTCGGTGACATTAACTGCTCGTCAACATTCAAAGAGATTTTAGATTATTTTCTTACAGAAAATGGATGTATGAGGCATGGAGAGGCCTCAAAAGTATACATCTGCATCATGATTACATGCATTCGACATATAACTCATACGTGGAATTAGATAAATAATAGTCGGTAGGTCAAGGCAGGGATATGATTTAAAAATATTTTCTTGAGAATATTTAATATGATGCGGCATGTAAAGACCCGAAAGCGGATACATATGCTTAATGATTAGTTGACTTCTACTACAAATAAAAAGGAAGTTTGTTCCTGAATTAGAGGGATAAGAGTTGGTAGGTATGTAACTGGTCAAGGTATTGCATTCCTATCCATGGGATATCAGGAACAAATGGGCTCGAGTCCAATGCAGCTGCAGAATTTAAATGGTTGATTATTACCACTCCTTCTGGTTGCCGCTCCCTAAAAAAAGGGTGATTTTAATGGTTGAAAGGATTCGATGAATGGTGAAAAAGTTGAATATCTAACCGTATTACAAGAACTTTATGTGCCATTTGAATGCTAAGCGTAAATGCGAGGAGGAGAAAGTAAGCACAAGGTTTTTTAGACTAAATTTATTTAGATGATCAAGGGTTAAAGAAGATTATGTCTACATTGAAAAGGATTTTTTGCAGTGTTTTCAAGTACCCTTATTTTGAGCAGTATAGGTCTTCAATTATGTGGTACAACCCTACAAGGTCCTGGAAAAAAGATTTCTGTTGATTTTTTTTTTTTTTTTTTTTTTTTGCTTTTCAATAATATGCTTTTTTTAATTAGTCTTTTTGTTTTCGTGTTAAATGTTTACAGTCAAAAGCTTCGGCGAAGCGGTCGATGGCCACTGCATCACTTACTAAGACACCAAAACAGGATCTTATCAAGGATGATAATAAGTCTGCGAAAGCGGTAGGCAGAACTTCGGGCTCTTCCACCAGTGACAGAGATCCCTCTTCTCATGCATCAGAGGGGAAGCAAGGTGGGGCCACTAATGTTTCTTCTGCAGCTGCAGTCAACACTAATATAGTTTCAGGTAAAGGATCAACTTCATCTTCAAGAGCATCAGATATGCATGGTAATGAATCTAAGACAGACAGTGGAGGTGCCAAGTCTTCTGAAATAAGGTTTTCCACTATTAAAAGTGATGGCAATGAGGTTTCTGATGTACCAAGGTCCTCTTCATCCCGAACCATGCATTCTCCAAGGCATGATGGTTCTGTTGCTGCTTCTAAGTCTGGTGATAGGCTTCAAAAAAGAAGTAGTCCTTCTGAAGATCCTGACAAACCTAATAAACGTTACAAAGGGGATAGCGAATTAAGAGATTCTGATGGTGAAGTTCGATTATCCGACAGAGAGAGATTGGTAGATCCTCGAATTGCTGATCCTGATAAAATAGGAACTGATGAACAGAGTACATATAGGACTGCGGATAGGCCAAAAGATAAGGGCAACGAAAGATATGAAAAAGACCACAGAGAAAGATTGGACCGTCTTGATAAGTCCCGCGTAGATGATATCATACCTGAAAAACCAAGGGACAGGTCCATGGAAAGGTATGGGAGAGAGCGTTCAGTTGAGAGAGGACAAGAGAGGGGTGGTGATAGAACTTTTGATAGACTTGCTGACAAAGCTAAAGATGAAAGAAACAAGGATGACAGAAGTAAATTGCGTTACAACGATTCATCTTCAGAAAAATCTCATGGTGATGACCGGTTTCATGGGCAAAGCTTGCCTCCACCACCTCCTCTACCTCCTCACATTGTTCCCCAATCCGTGAATGCTGGTAGAAGAGATGAAGATGCTGATAAGAGGTTCGGAAGTACTCGACATTCTCAAAGGCTTTCTCCAAGACACGATGAAAAAGAACGGAGACGATCTGAAGAAAATTCCTTAGTTTCACAGGATGATGCAAAACGTAGAAGAGAAGATGATTTTCGAGAGAGAAAGAGAGAGGACCGAGAGGGTTTGTCCCTGAAGGTATGCATCAAAGCTTAGTTATTGATTTTCATTTTAATTTTTATGGAATATAATTTGTGTGTTGTAGTGTCAATAAGCATTTTGGTGGTAAAACTTGATGGAATGTCCATGTATGAGGACAGTACGCAACTGAATCCACCTGTTTTTTCCTGTCATTCTGAAATTTGTTTTTCAATAAGCTGTGCTAAGAAAACATAATTACTGATGCAGCATCGAAGTCTACTTGTCATTTTCTGTTCTGGTTTCTGCATTATTCTCATCTTACTTCTCGGGTACAGTTTTTTGTTTAAATTCTTGGTTTGCTGCTCTGTGTAGCTGGATGAAAGGGAGAGAGAGAGGGACAGGAACAGGGAGAAAGCCAACCTTTTGAAGGAGGAAATGGATGCCAATGCTGCCTCTAAGAGAAGAAAACTGAAAAGGGAACATCCTCTATCAGGGGAAGCTGGTGAGTATTCCCCTGTGGCCCCTCAATATCCTCCCCTTGCTATTGGTATTTCACAGTCATATGATGGAAGAGATAGGGGAGATAGGAAGGGAGCCACGATGCAGCGCCCAGGTTACTTGGAGGAACAAAGTATGAGGATTCATGGTAAAGAAGCAGCTAGCAAGATGGCCCATCGTGATTCAGACCCGTATCCTTAAATTATTTTCTGCTAGCTTTGATGCATCACGCATGTCAATCTAAAAATACATTATTACCTCATACATTCATTTTCCTTTTCATTCAGACTTGCAAGAATCAATTAGTCTGCTGCATTTTGCCTGTGCACTTTTTGAAGCATTTAGCTTTTCTGCAATTCAACCCTTGTTGGTTCGTCGTTTCCTCTAATCATATCAAGATGCATGGAGGAGACACTTGCTTGCCTTGTTGCAAAACAAAGATTGTTTGTTGGTGTACTAGAACTTGCCCATATAAAGTCTGATGAGTTTTTATTGCTCATTTAGCATTCAAAATTCACTTTGGCCATACTTTATTTTTCAAGCAATGGTGTACTGCTAGAACTTGCTAGTCCTTAACCAAGATCTATAGACTGTATGAGCGGGAGTGGGAAGATGAGAAGCGGCAAAGAGCTGATCAGAAGAGAAGACATCGGAAGTAGTGTTGGGAGGGAGAGAGATGGCTTAACCTGTTTGTTTCCTCCTTTCGCTGGTAGCTGTACATTTATTGTTCCTGTCTTGCTAGTTGAACATTTATTGTTCATGTCTTGCTAGTTGGTTAGCTAATTATACATACATACAGAGAACCATATCTATGCATGAACACAGGTCCTTGCCTGTTTTTACCCCATTTTCCAGGTTACTTGCAGCCAATCTGCTGTAGCCCCCGGATTTTTGATTGCTCCTTAGTATGATTTGCATAGCCTGCAATGGGAATGAGACCGATCCGTATATACTGTAAGAATATTGTAAATTCAACCAGTTCTTAGTCAAGTGCTTATTTTAAATGTTACGTGATCCTCGTGGAGGAGACGATGATGACTTGGTTAATTGGCACATTTCATTGTGAAAAGTGACTCTAGAGCTTGAATCTGTATCTGAGGGACTCACTCGGGTACTCGTATGCTTCCCAGAAGCCAATAATGCAACTTCTATATGGCTTGACATAGGTTGTCCAAAATACTATAATAATTTCCAGAAAAATATGTTGGCAATGAAGTGGATAGAAAGTGATTCTTTGCCGATTGAAAAAAAACGAGTTAGCTTCATCTGTTACACAACTTATATATGGGAAAATGTGTTGCAAGAGTTTTAAAATATCAGGGAGGGAGTTTTGTAATTTTTCCTTGATATATAAGTATCGTCTTATTTTCTTCATTTTTATTTTGTTTCCATTTGGAAATTATAATTTTAAGGTTTCTTTCTCTGATTTAAACTTTCTCACGCTCTGTATTGTTCACTTTATATTCATTTCTCTAAATCTTTTCTCTGCTTGTAAAATGAAATTAAATTAAAATTATATGAAATTAAAGGCCCTTACCATTGGGGCCTTACGTTGATTAATATACCGATTGATGATATAGATAGTTGAGAAATAAATGTGAATCACCGAATGTGTATATTTATAGGCAAAATGAAAATGAAGGTTCAATTGTTAACAATTACAGGACCAAATCTGATAAAATAGCCCACATTCGTATCATGATGAGTCTTGACTTGACAAAATAAATGTGAACCACCGGGGTGTGTTTATTTGCCAAGCATAAAACGTGAATGAATTTAGAATTCACTTGGCTTCCTTTTGCATGGATTTAAATGCCTAACAAATAAAATCATAAAAGTTCAGAATATTAGGATCGGATATGAATATAAATTTTTTTATTTATTAATTGGATGGATCTAATATGTATGTTGATAACATCGTCCTAATAAATATAAAATTCACGTGTTAATGAGAGCCCGTACAGTGTCCGCATTACAAATATTATTTTTATACTTATGTCTTATTGATTGAACGAGTCGAATATGAATTTTGTAAATTATTTAAAAAAAAAAACTAAACAAAAACAACAACAACAACAACAACAGTTTTCATCTCAATTGCTCTCCTTTATTTTTTACAAAATACATGGATAATTTCGTATATAATAGTCAAATTAGAATAATTTCGTAAATAATATTCAAATTAGATCTTCATCCTCGATTTTTTCCTTTCAAAATAGTCAATACAAGGACTAAAAATGGAACCATGTATTAGTTGGATGATAAAATAATTTTCCATCGCACACGTGTAGGGGAAGTTCAAGTTTGGAGTAGACTCGTAAAGTCGGTTTCAATTATTAGTTATTACAGATTTCTAATTAAGTTCCAAAGATTTCTGAATGTTTTTTTTTTTTTTGGAAATGCTTGAAATCAGACATATAAATTATTGGATTCAGGGTAAAAATTCATGTTGTCTTAAGTTTTTATAAGAAATATATTATTTAGATTCGAACTTAAAACTTAAAAAATCAAACCATAAATTTTATGTTAGTAAATCAAACCCTTTAAAGGCTTTCTCAATATGTTATAAATGTACAAATTCTGACTCTTTTTAATAAAATAAAAAATAAAAAAAATAAACGGTCGCGAAAATTAAATATGATATTAATGGCATGTTCCATCAACATTATTTTACCCAAATTTTCTTCAATATATAAACAACTATTATAAAAAAAAATGCCGTATGCATTAATATAAATTTAGACAATAAATATTGAAATACGATAATTAATTTTGATAAGATTTGATATTGATTTAATATATTTGTTTTATTAAATTTTAAATAATTTTTTATTTTATTTTCTTAATATTATATTATTTTATTAATATATTATTATTAAATTTTTTTACACTAACCGATATCAATTACGTGAAACTAGGTACGGAGTTGGCTTGTTAGAGCTAGACTATTGAGTTAAAATAAACGAGTTAGTCATACATCTATGGTTGAATATGTATAATTCATCTATATATGTATCATTATTTTCAACTATCCAGTGATAGCCACAACCAAACACTAGAAACGCATTAAATGTGGGTCTCCAAAAATTTGAAACCCTCAATATCGATATCGGGTGACCCGACCAACGGTTCGGCTTGGTTCCGAACTGAAACCGAACAGGATAATTATGGTTCCATACTTTTATAGAAATGGGAATCGGAACCGAACGAGATAGTTCTGGTTCCCTTCCGTTTTTTTTTTTAAATTTTAATAATGATTTTTAAAAAAAATTAAAAATGAGATTAAAAAATAAAGATGTGTCATACAAGTAAATTTAAAAGCAATATGCAGCAGGATTTAAAGCATTTCGAACATAATTGGTAAAAGTAATTTTTTCACCAAAACTTAAAGAAAGATATGTCATACAAGTAAATTTAGCAATTTCTTCTCCATTTTTAGTATCAGAATATTTAAATAAATCTAAAGAACTCGTACATTTACTAGATGATGTGTATCTGCCCATTTGAGTTTATGTTGCATCAAGTCTAATTTCAGCGGCATGATGTCTATCCAAGTGTTTGTTCGTATTTCCATAACCGCCAATAAATTTGTAAGATACACCACAATAGTTGCATATTACTCTTGGTTCTTCATTTTCAATATCGACTAAATGAAAATGAAAATATCGGAGGATCCAGTCTTAACTTTCTTCTTTGTGTATCGATACTTTGGCGGCTCTCTTGGGTTGGACATCGTGTTCTCAGATGAGCTTGCCATTTTTTGTAATTATTGAATAATGGGATAATTGAGAAATGAGAATGGGAAAGAGAAATTGAAGTTGAGAGAATTGTAGAAATTGAGAGAATTGATAATTGGTGTGTTGAAAAATTGAATAATGACTCATATTTGTTCATTTTTTGGATTATTTTGTGACATCTAAAATGCCCTTAAAACTAGTCATTTTATTAATGTTATTAAAGGTAATTTAGTAATTAACCTTAAAATACAAAATATTTTTTTTATTGTTTTTAGGGCAGGGAGATGGTTCCGGTTTGAACCGTTGGAACCGTCCGGTTCCGTTCGGTTCGGCTAGGGGCGAACCTTAACTGAGCCGAACAAATCCAATCCCGGTTTCAATTCCGGAACCAGAATCGATTCCGAATTGTAACCGTGGCCGGATCTACCGGGTGGTATTAATTAACAACGGCCTGTCCATTAATATTATTGCCGTATCCAACAATCATGTTGTTTAGCAGTTGGCAGAGAAGAAAAGTCCAAATTCCCAATTCAATCAAATTAAACAAAAAGTAAACATATACATTAATTAATGCAATGAACTAATAAATCAACATACATGAAAGTTGATAGTCCTTTAATTTGTTACGTGTCCAATTAATTATAAATATGGTATTTAGTTTGAGAATAAAAGGCAAAATTATAACATAATTTTAGGGGATGTATTGAATTGGGATTTTAAAAGATTATTTTAAGTTAAATAAGTCTTGTGGTATTCAATTAAGACTTTTAAAGAATCTAAAAAGTTTTGTGATATTCTATTAAGACTTTTAGGACTTTTTAAATAGGGTGTCCAAATCCGGTGGTATTCAATCAGGACTTTAAACAAATAATAAAAAGTCTTATGGTATGAAAAACTTGTTGATTTTGAAGGATTTTTTTATATGTGGGATTGTTCAAGACTTTTTAGTAGAAAATATAAATATCAAATCCTATAAAAAAAATCTCACCCTAACCCATCAGACTTTTGACAGGAGATTTTTTTGAGGCTAGAGAAGAGAAGAAAAACAGACTTGTGAACTCTTCGTGAACAATGTACTTTTGTGTTCCAATTTTTTATTATGTGTGGATCGATTTTATTTATGAATGAAAAATAGATAGATTGATGATCTAGGTTTATTCCTGAAATATTTGATTGTTGTGTCATTTTCGCTGTTGTTGTGTCCTTTATTGAATCTCAAAGTAATCTCACCGTGAATCCAATTTTAAAGATTAAAAACTTCCAGTTTGATTTTTCAACCTTAAAAAAATTGTTGTTTTTGTAAAGTACTTACTCTCTTAACCCACCACAATCTGTAAAATGGCTTTAGAAGTAGTATTCACATATCAATTTCAGAATAAAATAATTAATGATGTGAATGAATTAAAAAATTTTAATCTCAGGCTGAAAGCCATTTTGAAATGAATTAAAAGCCATTTTGAACGAATATATACCAAACCTATATATTTCAATCATGTTAGCATTTGTTGAACTATTTTTTTATCATTCCCCTTTTAGGTTTTACTTTGATTGAATTAATTCAGTTATAATTTGGTTGAACTATTGTTATTATAATTTTTTTGTTTAAGAAATTTGAATATTAACTTTTACTTTGATGAATATTTGATGTGCACGTGATGATTTATTGTTCAATGATGGCAATTTATTCAATAATGCATGTGTGAAATCAGTTTTTGTTTATGATGCGTGATGAACATATTGAACGTCCATTAACTCGACGGCGAATTACTACCATTGGATATGACTATTTCATATGGTTCTATTTCATATGATTCTATTTTCTGTTATTGTTGATGCAAATGTCCACAACTTGAACCAATTGACTTTCATTAGCTTTTTTTTATTTATGGTTCCATTCCATATAATATCTATTTAAAAAAAAAGAAAAAAAAATTATATGTAGTCCTTTCAAATCTTACAAATTCTTATGATATAAATATTTTAAGATCTTATAAGTAAAAAATCTTTATTAAAAAAAATGTCATAAAATCTTATAAGTCATTACATTCTTTAAATGTCTTTTAAAATCTACTGGATTTATTTATCGATAAATAGACTTTTAAAATCTCAATTGAATACACCCCCCTTAATTAGTACCATCGAAATTATTTTACATATTACTGAAGTAGTTTTTTAATATGATAGTCTAATTTATTATATTTTTATTCAATTGAAATGTAAACCTTCTCATAATGAGAGAGAAATCTCGTTTCTCATTATTAGTTGATGTAGATTTTCGAATTATATTTGATAGACTATAAATAAATATATCAACTCAGAATTCTAATATATCATGTATGTAATGTATGTGGCTTGCAACAATAAAGGAGAAAATCACAAAATGTCTGCAAAGTGCGTCTCCTTTGTTCCTCATGCCAACCGTCTTCTGCAAAATAGGCATGTTGACGAGTGATTTTCGTCTCAAGGACAGTGTTGTGATATTTTATATCATACCGCAAGTGTACGGTATCAAGTTTTAGTATAAATGAGTTTAGAGTGTCGAACCCACAGAGATTTCGTTAACTCGCACTAAATACTACAATTGATAATCCTAACTTTATTTAGAAAACAAATAATAAAGATTTATTTAAATAAATAAAATATAAAAATAATAAAATAGGAGGAACTAATACGATAGAGATTCTAGATCCTGATTTCACATAGCTGTCGCCTATGTATTTGTCATGCCAATTAATCATTGTTAAGTTATATTGTTTATAAGTCAAGACTCCGAAAATATCCACTCCCTCTCTCGAGTGCCGAGTGAAAATATCATCAACTATAGACTTCGATATCTCTATAAAAATCTAGTAGTTATCAACTCGTTACGCTTTGTGATTCTATATTAATGACTTCAAATGAATTATAGATTCTCTCGAACTCTATAAAATCATAGGTCATATTCTCTAGATCTATTCAAAATCTCATCTCTCGAGTGATAGATTCTAAACATTCATCATCTTCAATTGTGGCCAAATAACACAAGGCATTAAACTCAAGAGAATACAAATAAACTGAATAAAACTTCATAACAAAATTAACAATTAAAATAAAGGTTCAAGCATTAGTTACATCATTCTCCAGAATTAAGGAGTTAGTTCATGACTAAAGATAAAAACAATGAGAACAAGGTCATGAATATAATGAAATCATTAGAGTTCTAAGAAATAAATAAGATGATAAAACCCGAATTGAATCTCTTCCTCTTCGGATGTCACCGCCTTTGTCTCCTCTTGTTGCTCTTCAATCCTCCTCCTTGGATCTCTAAAAATATGTGTTTCTGTGTTTTGTGCTGTGTATTAGCCTCCCCTTTTGAGTTGTGGACGAACTAATGTATTTATAATAAAGTTTTGGAACCATTAAACATCTAAAAAAAATCCTAAAATTATGTTTCTGGTGTGCGCGGGGCGCCGCGGCGCCAAAGCCCCTGGATTTTGTATGGAACGCATAGATCTCTTTGAGTAGATACAAATTGATATATTATGGGTCTCATAACTGTTTCTAGATCAAAAGTTATAGCCTTTTTAAATTCAGTGCGCAGTTGATGCTGGTTTTTCCTGTTCTTGAGTCTGATGCTTCCAATAGGTCCCGAAAGACGCGTATTTGCTCCATTCTTCATGTTCTAATGCTTCCTACAAACAAGATATAAAATGAACTATAAATGACATTAAATGACTCGATCCATAACAAAATAATAGGCTAAGGATGTCGGAATAAGTGGGTATAAACCCCACTTATCATACAGTTTCGAGATAACCCTCCTGAGATAATCCTCATTCAACCTTGAATTTGTTTGATTATGAGGAGACCAAATGAAAATTTAGTAAAAGGCAAAAACTAACACACAAAGTCGACAATGAGAGTTTTAACGTGGTTCTGCGGAACAAGTCATGCCTACGTCCACAGGCACAAAGTGGGGGTGGGGGGTTATTTTTATTACCAAAACTAACTCGGCCGACCTGTTTGAAGAGAGGTGCGTTCAAGAGTTGCAACGAACCCATCCTTCTTTCTTCACTCGTCTTAGAGGTAGTTACCGACCCGCTTTCATAAGCACTTGTTGGCAAGTTCGGAAGAAGGCTTCAACACGAACCGAGCTGTTTGCCTTTCAAGTTTTACAAGGGGTGCTCACCATTTTCGTTACAAATTTCACTATCTATTTTGCTATCCCCTACAAATGAATTCAACTTCTCTTTATATACTCAAGAGTTACAACATTGTTTCCATGCTTCCATGTCGTCACTCACGTGAACTTCCGGTTGATTGACGGGTTCTCTGCCCCAAAACTATCTTCGCCGAAAGCAAGCCTGTCGTCTGACGGCCTGTCACATCAACATGTCTTCTCCGCTGCCATACGCAATAATAATGATGCCAGCCTGTAAAGAACCTTTACGTTGTGACACGTGTCGGAGGGAAAAGTCCAAACTACTCTGATCCCATATCGGTCTTCAAGAGATCGGCCTATTGATCTGCCGAACTGCCCAAACTATTCCCGTCCTGATCTGAAATATCCGAGATTATCCGTTTGTTCCAGGAGGTAAGACAAGTCCAAAAGGAGCCGCCGGTCTATTGTGGTCGGCCTCGGCTCCGATGTCGTCGGTCTCTGAAATCTGTGCCAATGTCCCCTGGTCGTCCGGTTCCGAGAAGGAAGTGTTCGGACTCTCTGACTGCCTGAGAACTGACCAATACATCTTATCCTCCAAAAAATGGGAAATTCTCTCTCTGCTCTTGCCGAACTGTTCGAATACCTTAGTCGTAGAAATCCCCATCAACAAGGCATATTGGTTACTGCTGTAACTCTAAAATTCAGCTTTTAAGTGTTCAAAATTAAGCATGTGTTGTTATTTTGTGAAACTTAACTGTATATTCTCTAATTTTTATCTTTCGTTTTATTTTTATTTTTATTGTTTGAATATTAAAAATTAAACAAATTAACAAAATGTTTGTTCTTTTTTTTTGTTAATTTTTGTTTTGTTCAGAGCCTTGAGACTTTTGTTAGTTTATTAACTTGTTTGGTACTTAAAGACTTCTTTATTGAGTCTTGAGTCTTGAAACTTTATGTTTGATCCTATTATATATTTTTAAGTGTAATTATTAATAGTTGGTAAAATCTTACGATTTTACGATTTCATTTTACAAACCCCATAGTAATTTTAGATAGAAAGGTGATTTTAACAACTTTGTATATATAAATGAATGAATCACTAACCATATACAAACGATATTGATGTTAATAACATCATAAGAAATTTAACATATATGGCACTTCAATCCAAATTACCACCCCTAACTTCAATCCAAATTATCACCCCTAACTCTATCTATAAGAAAGTATGAAACATCTATTTACGACAAAAAAGAAAATATGGGAGCTCAAAAATGGTGGTATGTTGTTGTCGGTTCAAGTAGAAAAGTCTCTATGCATTCTCTGGTTCACGAGTAATTCCTTAGTGCAACGGAAATATGGATGACATGATATTGCCAATAAATTAATAAATGACATGTATAATTTAATATGCATATTTTTAATTATTTTTCAATATTTAAATGACATGTTATCACCACATGATCAGAGACTGGAGTCTCATCTTTCATCTTTATCCTGAATAACTTGCTAGTTAAATCGTATCTAGCAGTTTCACTACTTTCACCATACAACTCTTGTAGGTGTTCCATGATTTCCACCGAAGATTCCACCCTCTCATATTTCTCTTGTAGAGTTGAGCTCATTGAGGCTTTGATGTAACTTCTTACCTTAAGCTCATCGTCTTTCCAATTATAGAAAGTAGCGACCTCTTCATCAGGGGTATCATCATCAATAGGATTAGGATCTTTCATATCGAGAACATAATAGAGACGTTCATAATCCAAGACGATCTTGAGCTTACGACGCCAATCTAGGAAATTGGGGCCAGTGAGTTTATCTTTGTCAAGTATTGATGTTAGTGGATTCATTTTGTATCACGTACTTTGTTGAAAACACAAGTTTGTTAATAATTTTGTAATAAGTATTTAACAAAATTTAAGGTCTTTTAAATAATGTTGCTCCCACTAATTTTACTCGAATAACACACTCCCCTGTGCGGAAAATGGAAATATTGTTGGATATATTTCTAGTGGGACGTCGAGTTCTCATTGTTAATGTCATGTCTCACCTAATGGGTTTTGACACTTCATTTGCAGTGAGTCAAAACTCATTTTGTTTGTATCTCTATACAAGACTCGACATTTCCACCTCTAGCGAACAATATCTCACCTAATGGATTTTGACATCTTCGCTAGTTAAGTTAGACCCAACACCTTTCGTCATGTAACACATGTGATTGGCCCTCACCTAATGGGTTTTGGATTTGCAATCATTATGCTACATATACGAACATGTCAAATAGTACTTAAACATATAAGGGTCCCTCACCTAATGGGTTTAAATATTACCAAAATATATTTAGTGAGCTATTTGATTGTATTGGAAGGTTAATGCTTAATATTCATTCTTGGGGATTATTTAATTATTCATATCTTATATGATTTAGCTCTTTTCTTTTAGTGTATATATAGGCATATGATTGTTTCAATTGTATCCCAATACAATAAGGTCAATCCAATATCTTTCCAAATCAAATTTGTTCTCTTAAAGATTCTTTCCAAAATAAAATTATGATACTTAATCAAATTAATAATTCTAATTAAATAAAAACTTTCTTATTTAATCTTAAATATTACTACAATTAATTTGGATGCTAGCCCACTAAATTAAAGCCCAATAGATTAAATATTATTTTGACACATTAATTAATTAACTATTAATTAATTAATTGAACTTACTTAATTTTAATTAATAATTAATTAAAATTATATTTAATTTATTTAATATCAATATCAAATATTTAATTAAACAATTAAATCTTATTTTATATTTCGAATTTATTAATCAAATTAATATTTCCGAAATATCTCGAATATCTTAATCCAATTAGGAAATGCCAAAATAATAATTTATTAACTTTTAATAAACATCCTTGAATTTGTAACATAGATGGGAACTATATTGTGCGACCTTCCTAGGTTCATTATCGAGTAGCAGTGAAATAATATTAACTCTTTAATATTTCATTTTTATGATATTCCACATACCATGGGTAATCGACTAGCAGCAAGCCATGACCCTTAGTCGATGAATGAAGTGGGAAAACATATGAACCTGTTAGAATTTCCTTCCGATATTTATGTTTCTCATCGAGTCTGGGATCATGGTAAAATAAAATCCTTATACTCGATAAATCTTTAAACTTTATCTTGTGGATTTAATATCTCTAAGATATCGACTGCTTTGGTCAAAGACTTATATCCACAACTTTAAGTTTCCTTGAAACATCTATAACTTTTATTATCAAAGTTATCGGATCACATCTTGAAGCATACATGACTTCGTACGTCAATCGCTCAAGGCCATCTAGCATTTATTCAAAGAACCTAGATAGTCGAATGAGGATATACTATTGAACCAAGAGTACTATCACACAAGTCATCATATGATCTTAGGTCAGAGGATATGACGACACTAATGTATTATTACAAAGATCAATGACCTTAAATAATATTACAATGTGATCTTACGCTTCTGTGGTCGTGTTCGATATTTCATTCTACTAATGAAACATCTATTGTCTATGTCCTTATGATATGACACTCATCCTCCATTCCATTAACATCATATGTCAATCTAGGCGACACACAACAATATTGGTCAAGTGATATATTATTGTCATGTATAACAATCACATTTTACCAAGAACTTAATTTGAGACATATATAAATATCATTGACTCTCATAATCGCAAACGTCTTTTGGATTAACGATATTCATCTGACATAATGTCTCAGGACATACACATAAAACATGGATGTAATAATATGTAGTTAACGAATGTATTTTATTAATAAATAATAAACTATATTACAAACATTGTGCCTTAAACCATTACATCCATAACTGGTTGTAGGGCATATACTCTAACACCTTTGAGGGTACCCTTTGGTTTGTGGTGTAATCCTCCTAAGAGTTATACCTATTCCCTTATGCCTTTTGAAGCCTAGAGGCTCATCCTTCCAATTTAGAGGACATGTCTATTCATCCTTATGCATTTCCCATAAGGCACTACTTAAGAGACATGTCTCTCCTACTTATACTACAAATATTAAGAGAATTTACAACAATCCCCTACAATTCTCTAAATATTAATACAGACACTTAAGAGAGTTTATGTGAAATAAAATTGCATCGAAATAGGTAGCTTTCGCCTTGAACCTTTCATAGTGAATGACAATCGGATTTACTTGACAAACCAGTGACCATAGTATTGAACTATTCCACCGTTGGTGTAAACCAATTGACAATTGTCAACACACAGTTTTACTTCGACCATTTCCCGTTCTACGTTTGTGTTTATTTCGGCCATGAACATTGGTCCCGGATTCATCAAGTACTTTAGGGAATTCAACCTTTAAAAACTCCAATGGAAGCGGCCTCGTTTCTTACTTGAAATAGGTGATCTACTATAAAGAGATAATATGCCTTTACCTTCATTATGACTCTTCTCCTAATATAGTGATCATTAAAAGCCTTAGCTTATCCTAATCTTGATAGACAACACTATGCGTCATTACATGAATGGAAAAGAGTATAAAACTCTACAGTGCTTGTTTTGAATTGCATAAATTTTCAATTGTCCATTTTAAACCTAGATCTTGGGATCTCCAGTCAGCTAGGTTGGATTTTCACAGTGACAATTCTTAATTTATAGGCTTCAAGCCCATTTCCCTCGATGACTTATCAACTTGCTCTCTAGGTAAACCTTTAGTAAGTGGATCCACTAGGTTTTCCTTCGATTTGACATAATCAATCGAAATTATGCCACTTGAGAGTAGTTGTCGTATGGTATTATGTCTGCGACGTATGTGTCGAGACTTACCATTATACATTGTATTTTGGGCTCTCCCAATAGCCGATTGACTATCACAATATATGCTTATCGCTGGCACTGGTTTGGGCCAATTTGGAATATCCTCTAGGAAATTTCAAAGTCATTCCGTTTCTTCCGCTGTCTTGTCTAATTCTATGAATTCTGATTCCATCGTAGACCGGGCAATACATGTTTTCCTCGAGGATTTTCATGATACAGCTGCACAACCAAGTGTGAAAATAAATCCACTCGTAGATTTGGAATCCACTATATCAGATATCCAGTTAGCATCGCTATATCCCTCTAGAACAGCAGGATATCTCGTATAATACAGACTATATTTTGAAGTTTCTCTCAGATACCTCAAAACTCTTACTATGACTTTCCAGTGGTTTTGTCTTGTATTGCTTGTATATCCGCTAAGCCTGTTTACAACTTGAGTGATATCATGTCGTGTGAAATTTATGAGATACATCAGACTACCAATGATTCTCGAATACTCTAATTGCGAGACGCTTGAGCCAGTATTCTTTTATAAATGAAGAGTTAGGTCAACATGAGTTCTAGCCACATTTAGATCTCCTTTATTATATTTCTCAAGTATCTTCTCAACATAATGAGTCTGAGATAATATATACCCCTCTGATGTTCTGGAAATCTTAATTTCTAATATCACATCAACTACTCCTAAATCTTTCATATCAAATTTGTTGGTCAATACTTTATTGGTAGATTGAATCATCTCATGATTACTACAAATTATCAGCATATCATCTACGTAGAGACACACAATGACATGTCATTTTTTAGTTGATTTGATGTATACACACTTATTACACTCATTGATTTTTAACTCACTTGACAACATCTATTTGTCAAATTTTTCATGCCATTGTTTAGGTGCTTGTTTTAATCGGTATAAGGATTTCACAAGTTTGCACACCTTCTGTTCTTGTCCAGGAACATTGAAACCTTCTGGTTGTTCCATGTAAATCTCTTTATCTAGTTCATCATTTAAGAATGTCATCTTTACATCCATTTTATATATTTCAAGACCAGATATAGCTGCTATGGCTATGAGCATTCTTATTGATGTGATATGAGTCACTGGTGAATATGTGTCAAAGTAATCGAGGCATTCTTTTTGTCTATAACATTTTATGACAAATCTTGCTTTGTACTTATCTATTGATCCATCTGGTTCATCTTTCATTTGAAGATCCATTTGTAGCCTAGTGGCTTACAACCTGGAGGAAGATCAAACAACTCTCTGTAGGGGTTTTAAGGGAGAATATCGGTAACGCAGAGGAATAATGGAAAATCAAAATTTTCCGATTTCAAAATTTTTTCTTTGATCAATTAAAGAAAAACTTATTTATTTAATTATCCAATTATCAAATTCTGAAAAATTACACAAGAGATCAAATTTCTTGGTAATTACAAAATTGCCCCAAAACTTTGTAAATTGATTATTTTAGCCCAAAAATTATCAAATATAATTTTGGATGATTCTAAATCATTTCTAAAATTTTTTTCAACACATCTAATGCATCAAAATCAGATTTCACACAAATCCCCAATTTTTAGTCTAATGCCGTGACTACCCCCAAATTTTCAAGTAATTGCATTTTGGTCCATTTTGTTCAAAACATGGCAAGATCAAATCCAATCAACCCAAAAATTTATATGCATCATATTCATACCATAATACATCACATATATGAAAAGACCCAAATTTGGAGAGGGTTATGAACCCTAATTTTTCAATTTCATCAAATTATCCAATTTCACCAAATTTACAAAATCCAACACTTTAATCCATTCAATACTTCACCAATCTAGCCTCACCACTTTGAAACAACTCTATAACAATTCTAGGTCACCAAGGAGTGGCTTACCAACTCTAGAATGGCAACTTGATTTTCTAAAAATCAAAAGTAAAGCTTTGAAACCATTTCAAGCTTACTTACATGCTTCAATCTTTCATCAAAGTTCACAACCAAAATAAACACAAACTATAAGAAGAGAGACAACACCAAAGCAACACAAAATGATGTTAAGCATGTTAGAAACAATTTTCATGTTGAAGACTTTGAAAAATAACTTACAAAATCATGATTTTCCAAGCCATCTTCCTTTAGCCTTCAAGCTTTTCTCTCAACTACTTTTGTATTCTATTTGGTGTCTAATGAACTTGTTAAACCCTAAAAATGAAACAAAATAATATATACTTCACAAAAATAGCCCTTGGCCGAAATTGGAAGCAAAATAAATGAAAATATCTAGATATTTTTACTTTGTTTCATTTAAAGCTTTAATCAACTTGCATTTACTTTTTATCATTACACTTTAATGATTCCAAACAAGTCAACAATGACAACTAAAAATTTCCATAAATATCACAACTTTAAGATATTTATATTTTAATTAATTTAATTATTTAACAATTAAATAATTAAATAATTAAATAATTATTTAAATACAAATATTTTAAATATATGTATTATATTTACATTAAATATCCAAATACATATATATTTATGATATATGTCAAATATCAAAATTTGACATTTAATTAATGTGTATTTAACAAAATCTTTCATTAAGTACAAATACACAATAATTAAGAAATGACTATTAGGTCTCTTCGCATGTATTTTTCGTTTAACCTTTAAACGACTTATAAATAATCAGTATTATTCATAAATGTTGCCCTAGTGCTCTACGAGTATATTTAATTAGTGAGACTCTCTAGATTTAGGTATATCTGTCACAAAATCCAATTACGTCTCCATAATTTACCCACCCGTAAATTATGACGACCACAGATATACTAGCTGAATCATACAGGTCGAGGTCATTGCATACGTATAATCCTTCCGTCACAGGTATCCGGATAATCCCAGAGATATAGATGTAAACGTCAAATCTCTATAGGTATTATCCCGTCGAAGTATCTATTATCAATCTCTAAATAACACTCGGAACTTACTTCCGAAGTATATTGTGGCCACAGATTTAACAGACTGCTAATCATATATGGACTACATATGCTCTGTACACAGAACTGACGGATTCTATCTTGATACACACAGGATATCCTGAGGATCGATCCACACCCAACGAACATGCGGAGGTCTGATATAAATAGATCGGTGACGTGACTGTCATCTAAGTGTGGATGATGTCTCATACATCTACAATGGTATCTCAAGTCGAAGGACCACTATGCTACTCAACCCGAGAAGATTCTTATTGACGTTGGTGTACCATCCATTAAGAATCTTCGGTGAGTCGTCCAGTGTTTATCCATTATAAACACCTACACGTCTATATGAGTCTCCCTAGACTCATGGTTCATTGGGATAAACCATCGGACCAAGTCTCGATATACGACATGTACTGGTCTCAACAGATTTGACTAACCGACCTGTGTTAGTGAATCTTGACCATGAACTATATTTGATAATATACATTTAGCAGTGACACTTCCCAATGTCAATTACAAACTACCTTTGTAACTGTGTACTGCATTATATATTATTGGGCCTTTGTCTAATATATACATATCACTAAACAATATTTAGTTTCAATCTAATCGTAATCAGATCGAATACGTATATAAAAATAAGAGGTGCAACCATAAATAAGTAATATTATGGAACATGGGGATGTTCATATTCATGAATCAGACATAAATACGGTCCGGATTGGCGCTCTGAGCACCAACCCCAACAATTTCTCCCACTTGCTCTTGTGCCCATCCACGGTATCATATATACATCTCAATGTGTATCGTATACACATAGCCCTCAAAAGCTCACCTAGCACTTAAGAGGTAGGCAACAAGAATTAAGTCCGCTATAACATATTGAGTTTTTCAAACAAACTCCATCGTTCCTATAGACATCATCATTCATATTTTGTAGAATCTTAATTATACATTAACATGACTCTGATGCTACATCAGTATTGTGCTACAGCTACTGAGTTGTTCAAGTATTTATGGATCAAATCCAAAATACTATACGGACAACCGCAAGCACAACACCAATATAAAACTTCTAATTTATAAGATCACTATGCAACTTCATAAGTCAATACTTCATAAGTTGCATCTAATTCCACTGAATAGTAGAATCCTTCGTGACACTCCCACTGCATCTTTTGTGACTCTTTATGACGTAGACTGTCTAACGTCATAATTAGTCTAAAAACTAATATGACCCTAATGGTTGCAGACTGTATTCTCCATAAATTAGAAACTCGTTCTTAATATCTCAAAGATCACAAAGAACGTGTTTCAAGATCCATCCTATGGTCTATAGGATATCAAAATAACTCGTAACAATTACGATTAAATCGATATCTACAATCGCACATAATAAAGTATTTATTATGTCATCATCAAATGATACATAAGATTGATTAGACATTCTAATCAATATCTCTTTCGAAAAAGGAATCATCCTTTACGAAAGATGAATATTTTATATAAGACACACAATAACTGTCCAACAATTATACTAACTGTAATACATATAGCCTTGTTGTGTCTTTTATTAGATCATATCTAATGCACG
The DNA here is from genome assembly GCA_019454045.1 of Zanthoxylum bungeanum. NCBI lineage: Eukaryota > Viridiplantae > Streptophyta > Magnoliopsida > Sapindales > Rutaceae > Zanthoxylum > Zanthoxylum bungeanum. The sequence continues at coordinate 23,858 of SKCR01038886.1, read as the reverse complement.
ACTAATATGAGTATCTCACAAGTCTCCAAGTATTATATCATACATAAAACTTTATATTAAATATAACAGAGACTACTCACACTGTTTTCACGGAGTAAATAAGACTTAGGTAAACCTTTTACCTCACAAACATCTCATTATTACTATAATAATGATAATGTTGTTAGGATATATAACACTAGAAAGTAATTTGTACGCTCCCACTAACCCTTTTATCACATATGTATTTTCTATACTTTGACAAGATCAGACAATCTGACTGATATAAAAAATAGAGAACATGAATTTCTGGAAGACTTATCCGAGTCTACAATAGGCTCTATAAGCTAGCACACTAAACTGCGATCTCAGCAGAACACAAACTCTAGGGCCATTCCAGAATGAACTCTTCAAACAAAGAAATCACAACTGATCTCTTATTTGAATAAGTCATTCAAAAATGCTACTTTGCATTTTTTAGCTAAAATGTATAGTTTAATATCAACATTAACCATATATCTTTAATTGTTCAATTTAGTGTGACTAGAGACAAGTTTCCTCAGAATCTACAATAGATTGCTGAGTATAACTTTTCTCACTGTCATACTATAAAGGTCAAACCTTTAATAAGCTCACACTGTTTTCGCTGCGCAAACAATTAGCACATATCATGAACTAATTCATAATGAAAGCGTAATCAAGTTCAAAACTTGATCGTAGTAGGCAATGAATAATCTTAGATCTATGGTTCAATGGTGAACTTCCAGAATCGATATCAAATATTGCTTCCATTATAAGTTATAGGATAATTTTCTTCAATAAGAAAACAACAGAATCATTAAGTATCAAATACTCGTAAATGATTCTGATATTCTATTAAACTTATATAGAAGATGTATAAGGGTTGTTTCATCTTATTAATTATGTAGTTCCATTTATAATTTATCATTCTCACATTTGACTTCAATAAGTCAAGTCTTTTCTACAATAATTAACATCCGATGTTACACACCAAGTAATAAAAAAATTTTATTACTTAGGATCGTAGGAAATATATTCTATCATATAGAATACAATATTCTATTAAATAGAATAAACAATAAACTTTTACTTATACCTCCAAGGTGTAAGTAATTTCCATTATATAACTATTATATAAAAGAAATATTCAAATCTCAAACTTTTCAAGATTCAGATTTTCTACTATACATATCATATATGTAACTGTAAAAATTAATGGAACCTAAATTAAAAAGATGAACTAGTATTACTGGAGCGTATCCCCAAGAGTATTGAAACTAATTCGGTAACATTCAATTAATCAAATCATATAAGATTCGACTGCTCCCACTACTCAATTCCATCAAGATGGAATCGTGGAAGAATCATATTGAATATGAATCATATTCACTGAATAACCTTAGAACTAATTGCTTTAAATTCATATGTTTGATTGTATCAAAGATCTTTGAACAGTTCAAAGACTTGTAATGGATTTTAAGGATAAAGTTCTCAAAAACCTTCAGATTGAATATATTTGAATAAGTTAAAAAATGTTCAACCTACGTTTCATCAGAACAGATTGAAAGTTCTTGATCATTTCAAGACGTTCAATATGTGTTCGTCAGAAACACGTAACTAAGTTATGACAATTCATAAACTAAGTTACGAAGTAAAGAAAACTATTAAGCAATTACAATTCATTAAACTACATACATCTAATGTATCAGTTTAATAAATCTGGTGGTCCAATGACAAATCATTGGTTAAACGAGATTTTAATCACCTTCCCGAATACAATATTCATTAAATGGATAAGGATATGTGGTGTGATCTCGTATCAAACCATCCTTTACCATACGGAATAAGCATCCAATGCTCAAGTAATAAAATCTCATAAAGCACCGTTCTAAATTATTTACTTTACCGAATAATTTTTTTTTTAATGTTTATCTCTACGTCAATGACACTACTTGTTATATTTAAAATATATATAACAATTGTTTATAAAGAACAAGTAACTATCCAATAGTCGCAAGTTCCGATATCAAATATCAAAACAATCGTTAACTAATATTTTAAATAACTAGACGGGAGATCTGATATCCAATACCTATAGTTGTAGTATTGTGAAAATCGATATTTTCTACACACAACTATACGCATCTCCTTTATTTAGATTTACTATTTGCATTCAACTATTCACAACAATTACAAATAATTGATTAGCAAATTGTGTCAGACACATTGCCTCTAAAGGTCATTAAAGCTAAGAAATGTCATTACTAGATAAACAAATACCTAATGGGGCTTTCTTAATGCCAGTCAAGAATCTCGAGACATGAACTAATTCAAGTCAATTATTACTGCATAAGAAACTATTCTCTCTAAAGTATTATATCCTAAAATGGATATCTATCTAGATTATCTATCATGACTTAGAAACTAAGTCATTAACCATCTTGATTTTTGAAGAAAATCAGAACAACAGTTCCCGATGGTTTAGACCAATCTAATAATATCATAGTCTAGTAGTATCTAGAACCTATTCTAGAATAACTGCAACCAAGAGTCAAGTCAGATAACATATCAAAATATGTGTGTAGTGAATTAAAAGTTTAATTCTATATAAACAATAGAATAAGGAAACAAACAAGCGGCAATTTCAATAATAATACACACTGCCTAAGTTATGGAATATTTTAAACTTAGCAGTGCCTCCCACTATTTTACGTAATATCGTAATCCCCAACGGAAAAACGAGAATTCAATAATTAAATCGAATTCCATAATGGGAAGAGGACCCCATGAATATATTTCGACTCACAGCAGAGGCACGGTCTCGCCTACGTATATTCACAGGTAGACAACTTATTGTCAATCACTCACTAGTGACTCATTGGTTTCCGGTCCTGGTCGTTTCTCATTGTCGCTGCTAAGGCAGGCCCACAAGGAGACGTACCAAGGTTAAACTCGTCAATAATAAACTCAAGTTACTTGCGTAACCCTGACAGCTAGGGCACGTTCAGGATTCCACTTTCGCTTGAATTTATCTAGTATCTAATATACATCCGGCATAAATAAATCTCTATCGACTACACCCTCACAGTAGAGGCACGGTCTCGGATGTAGTCACGGAAAAATATTTATAAACCGTATTGACAAGGCGAACCAAGAAACAAGTATTCCAAATACCAGTTACTTTAAAACCTTATTAAGCGGGGATATTCCATAAAGTGTCATACACTTTAAATTTAATCAAATTAATGAAAGCATGCATGTATCAAGTAAAGAAAAGAAAAAACATTAGATTTTAAAGGGCTAATCATATCGGGGTGTCCAGAATCAGACTCGCTCTAATACCATTTTGTATGGGTTTTAAGGGGGAATATCGGTAACGCATCGGAATAGTGGAAAATCAAAATTTTGCGATTTCAAAATTTTTTCTTTGATCAATTAAATAAACTTATTTATTTAATTATCCAATTATCAAATTCTGAAAAATTACACAAGAGATCAAATTTCTTGGTAATTACCAAATTGCCCCAAAACTTTGTAAATTGATTATTTTAGCCCAAAAATTATCAAATATAATTTTGGATGATTCTAAATCATTTCTAAAATGTTTTTTAACACATATAATGCATCAAAATCAGATTTCACACAAATCCCCAATTTGTAGTCTTATGCCGTGACTACCCTCAAATTTTCAAGTAATTGTATTTTGGTCCCTTTTGTTCAAAACATGCCAAGATCAAATCCAATCAACCCAAAATTTATATGCATCATATTCATACCATAATACATCACATATATGAAAATACCCAAATTTGGAGAGGGTTATGAACCCTAATTTTTCAATTTCATCAAATTGTCCAATTTCACCAAATTTACAAAATTCAACACTTTAATCCATTCAATACTTCACCAATCTAGCCTCACCACTTTGAAAAAACTCTAGAATAATTCTAGGTCACCAAGGAGTGGCTTACCAACTCTAGAATGGCAACTTGATTTTCTAAAAATCAAAAGTAAAGCTTTGAAACCATTTCAAGCTTACTTACATGCTTCAATCTTTCATCAAAGTTCACAACCAAAATAAACACAATTATAAGAAGAGAGACAATACCAAAGCAACACAAAATGATGCTAAGCATGTTAGAAACAATTTTCATGTTGAAGACTTTGAAAAATAACTTACAAAATCATGATTTTCCAAGCCATCTTCCTTTAGCCTTCAAGCTTTTCTCTCAACTACTTTTGTATTCTATTTTGTGTCTAATGAACTTGTTAAACCCTAAAAATGAAACAAAATAATATATACTTCACAAAAATAGCCCTTGGCCGAAATTGGAAGCAAAATAAATGAAAATATCTAGATATTTTTACTTTGTTTCATTTAAAGCTTTAATTAACTTGCATTTACTTTTTATCATTACACTTTAATGATTCCAACAAGTCAACAATGACAACTAAAAAATTTCCATAAATATCACAACTTTAAGATATTTATATTTTAATTAATTTAATTATTTAATAATTAAATAATTAAATAATTATTTAAATACAGATATTTTAAATATATGTATTATATTTACATTAAATATCCAAATACATATATATTTATGATATATGTCAAATATCAAAATTTGACATTTAATTAATGTGTATTTAACAAAATCTTTCATTAAGTACAAATACACAATAATTAATAAATGACTATTAGGTCCATTCGCATGTATTTTTCGTTTAACCTTTAAACGACTTATAAATAATCAGTATTATTCATAAATATTGCCCTAGTGCTCTACGAGTATATTTCATTAGTGAGACTCTCTAAATTCAGGTATATCTGTCACAAAATCCAATTTCATGTCTATAATTTACCCACCCGTAAATTATGACGACCACAGATATATTAGCTGAATCATACAGGTCGAGGTCATTGCATACGTATAATCCCTCCGTCACAGGTATCCGGATAATCCCAGAGATATAGATGTAAACGTCAAATCTCTATAGGTATTATCTCGTCGACGTATCTATTAGCAATCTCTAAATAACACTCGGAACTTACTACCGAAGGATACTGTGGCCACAGATTTAACAGACTGCTAATCATATATGGACTACATATGCTCTGTACACAGAACTGACGAATTCTATCTTGATACACACAGGATATCCTGAGGATCGGTCCACACCCAACGAACAGGCGGAGGTCTGATCTAAATAGATCGGTGACGTGACTGCCATATAAGTGTGGAGGATGTCTCATACATCCACAGTGGTATCTCAAGTCGAAGGACTACTATGCTACTCAACCCGAGAAGATTCTTATTGACGTTGGTGTACCATCCATTAAGAATCTTCGGTGTGTCGTTCAATGTTTATCCATTATAAACACCTACACGTCTATACGAGTCTCCCTAGACTCATGGTTCATTGGGATAAACCATCGGACCAAGTCTCGATATACGACATGTACTGGTCTCAACAGATTTGACTAACCGACCCGTGTTAGTGAATCTTGACCAGGAAATATATTTGATAATATACATTTAGCAATGACACTTCCCAATGTCAATTACAAACTACCTTTGTAACTGTGTACTGCATTATATATTATCGGGCCTTTGTCTAATATATACATATCACTAAACAATATGTAGTTTCAATCTAATCGTAATCAGATCGAATACGTAAATAAAAATAAGAGGTGCAACCATAAATAAGTAATATTATGGAACATGGGGATGTTCGTATTCATGAATCAGACATAAATATAGTCCGGATTGGCGCTCTGAGCACCAACCCCAACACTCTCAAGTATGGTTTTGTATGATGGAATCAATCTCACTATTAATAGCCTTTTTCCACAAAGGTGCCTCCGATGTAGACATTACTTCTTTATAACTTTGAAGCTCATTTTCTAACAAGTATTTTTGAAAATCGGGTCCAAATAACTTAGACGTTCTAACTCTTTTGCTACGTCTAGGTTCAATTTCCTCAATATTTTCATGTTGATCTGATTCTTAGTTAACTTGATCACTATATTTAGCAGTATCAATAGTTCTTTTGAAAGACTCTGTTCATTGTCTTTCCTTACAAAGAAATGTCTCTTCAAAGAATGTCGCATTCCTTAACTCAATTATCATATTTGGATTGATGTCAGGAATTTCCGACTTATGTACCATAATCGATACGTACTACTGTTGTGAGCATATCCAATGAATATATAATCAACAGTCTTGGATCATATTCTAACCTTCTTTGGTTTAGGAACCATCACTTTGGCGAGACACCCCCACACTTTCAGATATTTGTAGGAAGGTACGTGACCTTTCCAAAATTCATATGGTGTCTTGTCCAATATTCTGTGAGATAGCTTGTTCAGAACGTAGTTGGCGGAAAGCAAGGCTTCCCCCAACAAGTTCTGGAGTAAATCAGAGTTTGTCAACATAGTGTTCATCATTTCCTTCAACGTTCAGTTTTTGCGCTCAGCAATCCCATTTTGTTGAGGCGAATAAGGAGCAGTAGTTTCGTGAATAATTTCATGATTGGAACAATTTTCACCAAATGGTGACACATATTCACCTCCTCTATCACTCCTGATTCTTTTGATTTTCTTGCCAATTTGATTTTCAACTTCGTTCTTATAGTGTATAAAGCTCTCAATAGCTTCATATTTGCTCCTCAACAAATACACATAACAACATCTTGTGCTATCATTGATAAAAGTGACAAATTACTTTTTACCGCCTCTTGTTTTCATAATATTCATATCACACACATCGGAGTGTACAAGTTACAAGGGTTCAGAACTTCGTTCTATGGAATGAAATGATGCTCTATGCATTTTTACTTCAACACATGCCTCACATTTATGTTGGTTATCAATTAAAAATTTAGGTATAAGGTCCATGTTAATTAATTTACGAATTGTATAATAATTAACATATTCTAACCTCTCATGCCATACATTTTGTGACTCAATAATATAAGCGGAAGATGTAGCTTTATTATTAGCACTGTGTCGATTGACAGTCATTACATTGAACTTGAAAAGGCCCTCAGTGAGGTATCATTTTCCTACATAGACATCATTATTGGTCAATACAAATTTATCAGAAACAAATACAAGATTGAAACCATTCTTGCTAAGGAGTGAACCCGAAACCAAGTTCTTCGAATATCAGGAACATGCAAGATATTCTTCAATGTAAGCTCTTTCACAGATGTCATCTTCAGAACCACCGTGCCTTGTCCAACTATTCTAGAGGTAGAAGAGTTTCCCATTGTCAGATGATCGCCACCATTGACCTTCTGATATGAGGAAAACATCTTGCTATCAACACAAATATGACGAGTAGCCCCGGTGTCTACCCACAATTCTCTCGGATTTCCAACCAAGTTGGCTTATGTTACAACTGCTGAGAGGTTCATCTCTGAGATCTCATCTGTTAGTTGCTCATCCTCAGTGACATAGACCTCATTTTTCTTTTTCTTGCCTTTATCTTGAGACTTCTTATTTCTGCAGTCTTTTGCCATGTGACCAATTTTTCCACAAATGTAGCACTTCCCCTTGAACTTCTTGTTTGCTTGGGAAGAATCATCTCCACTGTTCTTTCTATTTTTGCTACTATTTCCACCCTCGACGATGTTGGCCTTAGAATCCATAGTATTGTAGCTGGCCTTCTCGGACTTCGTGTTATCCTCTTCGATCCTCAATCTAACTCCAAGATCTTCAAGACTCATCTACTTCTTTTTATGTTTCAGATAACTCCTGAAGTCCTTCCATGATGGAGGCAACTTTTCAATGATTGTGGCAACTTGAAACGTCTCGCAGAGTTTCATTCCCTCATCCATTATTTCATGAATGATTAATTGAAATTCACCCAACTGAGACATCACTGTCATTGAATCTACCATCTTGTAGTCCAAGAACCTACCCATGAAAAATTTCTTTTGTTCGGCATCCATAATTTTGTACTTCTCGAGAGATTCCCAGAGAATCTCACAAAAGTCATGCCTTGATACACATTGTACATGGTATTATCAAGTCCTCCCAAGAGGTAATTCTTGCACAAGAAGTCGTCTGACGATCATGTCTCTTCTCGAAATTGCTTGATTGTTTCTGTTTCTCCCTCCACATGACCCGGAAGATCTTTGAGGTACTTAGCCAACTGCAGTGTTGTCAGGGAGAACAACATTTTGCTATGCCATTGTTTAAGGTTGCTCCACCAGACTTTTCCGGTTTTTCTATATGAGCGACCGGTACAGCGATTTATCCGCTAGCCATGTGTAATTGGAAAATCCAAACAACAATCAATAAGTCTACAAAAGATAAATTGCACAACGATCAAACGTATGATCTTGTTTAAGTGATATGCTAAGAATCCACTCATTGTTATATTGTACAATAGTACCAAATAATACAAGTTCTTGAATTTACTACTAAGGTTTCTTATGATAAATGAATAAAGAATATTCCAGAGGACGTGGGGGTCCGGAGTAACCACTTAAATCTCTGACCATTTAGGCTCTTATCGTCTTTTTGACAAAATATCCTTTAAACACTTTCAATAGAATATCTCATACATTCAAACTTAGTATTACACTTCAATTCACAATACAATAATTAATATATGTAAATGTGTATATGTTTAAGTTAATCAAGTTTGGATGGAATTACTTGTGTAAAGTTACACTTTTAATTCTCAACCAAGTATACAACGTATGATTAATTTTCAACTTTATCACTATGTGTATGCTTGTGATGATTGAACACCCTAATATTAACTTAAACCTATACTTCCAAGTTTATAATAAGACAGTATATGATTTACTAAGTTAATATTATGTCATACATGGTAATGTAAATTAATCTATGTCTATGTTATTATTTTTGAATCTAAAATAATTTCAGGATTAAATTCGTTAGTGTCACGTTCGTTAATTCGTTCGAATGAAAATTTCCAGTGAGTTCACGTTCATGTAGCGTTCGTAAACGCGTTCAAACGAAGTGTTCCAGAGAGTTCACGTTCGTGTTGCGTTCGTAAACACATTCGAACGTTCTTTGGCATAAGACTAACGTTCGAGTTGCATTTGAAGACGCGTCCGAACGTCCATGCGTATTTTTCATGTACAAAACATATTTTCCAGAAAATTGACAATTAAAACATGTAAAATTTCATCTAACAACACTTAAAATGTAATGAGTTCTTAATATTGTTGGAATATATGTGTCATTAAACGAAATTAACATGCATCAATCAATTTACAAACTAAAAATCAGAACTTAAATCAAGAAATTTAAAATAACCTGGAAAGTTGAATATGATAAAAAACAGAATCCAAGACGAGTTCCTTCTGTCCTTAAAAACTTATTAGCCCCGCCTCGGTGCTCTACGGATGGTTTTGTGGCTAACGTTCTCCTAAGATTACTTGGATGCTTCTTGTAGAAGGGGCACTCCTTTAACAAGAACTTGAACAAAGAAATGGAGGAAACTCTATTTGAAGATGACTCTCTAAAATAATGGAAGACTTGTATGCATTTCTATATGTTAAGACTGAACCCAAAGCCTCTTTATATAGGCATGAAAGGGTGCATTTGAAGGTACCCTTTGGTTTGGGGTGTAACCCTCCTGTTGATGGTGTTTTCAGGCACTGTGTTATTTAAACAGCATGACAGGGGTAAAATGGGTAATTCCCATCTTGGTCGAAATCATTAAATGCCGACCCGACCACATGAGTAAGAGATCGAGCACTAGACGATAGGCGACCGACCACTTGAGATCGGGTGACAGCATTCTCAGATAAGAAGTGTTGGAAATCTAATAACCATGTCCCAAGATCAAAAACAAGCAAAATATATATAAGAATGAACTACATTGAAGTAATGGCGGAAACAATACTCACAAAAACGGAATGTGGATGCAATGGATGAAACAAATGTTGCTCCTTTGTGCAGTGGAGGATTCGGCCAAGATGAAAAGAAATGCTCCAAGCAAAGTTTGATCCTTCCAAGCTCTAAGATGAGTTTCCCATAACACCTTGTATGATCCCTTGATGTTGCTAGCCAAAGTTGTGTGTTAGAGTTCCAAACAAGCACACTTTCTTCTTGTCTTGCCACAAAACAAATGAAGAATTGGAGAGAGCTTTGAGAGCTCACTGTTTCGGTAATTAGAGAGGGAGAGGAGGATTTGATTTTTGTCTCAAAAATCAATTTATATTTATGTCATAATTATATTAAATAATAATATACTTATGACACAAACCATGCAAAGACTTAGAGTGTCTAACACTCAATTTCCATGCAATACCCTTGAGTGCTTTGTACACTATCTTCATGCAATACATCTTGATTAAATAATGCAAATAATGACAAGTGTCATGTGGGCCCCACACGTTTCCAAATGAAAGTGGGCCCACGTGCACTCACGCGTTCGGGTTCGATATTTCCGAAATACCGAGCTTACGTCGCGACGTTAATTAAATCGAATTTAAATAAATAATTGCGCCTAGCGAAATTATTATTTACATCGCTAACGAATTAATTCTAAATTAACTCGTTTGCCCGAATTAAAATCTAATTTCAATTTCGCGTCGAAATCGAATTCCGATTATTATATCGAATATAATAATTTTACGATTAATTCTAAATTAATCGTTCTCTCTCTTTATATAGTACTTTATCCAAGATAAAGTCTCTCCGTAATTAATCCAAGATTAATCGAGTTTGAATCATACGTCATTGGTGAATCTTCGGGAAGCGACCCAAGAGACCTCTAGATATGTTGGCAGTAAATCCGGTTGTCGAACTATTCGAACACGTACGTACCAAGTACTACGTTTTTACCGATTTACAAGACAAGGTTAGTGTAGACACTGCATTTTTGCATATCATGCCCAATGATGAGCCTCGTAAGGAGGCACTACCTTTTCATGTCGTGAAGTCACGGGAAACGGACGTTGGAAGGGTAAAGTTGGAAATCGGAATTATTGTCGGATTTAACTTGGTTATCTAGCTTCGATTTGCTCGTTGGATCTCTGCTTACACTCGGCCAAGAATCCATAAGCCAAGCCCAAATACCCAAGCCCACCAAAAAGAACCAAACCCATGCCCAACACAAACCCACGCCCAAAGCCTCCCCTAAATGACAAAACAAATACACACCATGCCCCACATCATCTTTTCCTTCTATCCTTCACGTGCCCTACAAACCAAAGAGCCAAATCCCTCACATGCCAAGCTAATCCCCCATTAAACAAATCAAACAACAATACCCCACACTCCACTAGCTTTCTTCCTTACACACCCATGCCATCCTCCATTATCTCCCTCACTCATTGCAAACAAACAATGAAACTCATATCATATACCAACCCCCCCCCCCCCCCACTTGAATGACAAAACAAGTACAAAGCATCAAGATCCACCTAAGCCACATTCACACCCATCACTCTTTGCAAGCCATTCACGCCCAAGGCCACCCAAAAATGACAAAGCAAGCACAAGCCAACTCACTTCCCATTAAACACTCTCCACCAATTCTCCACTAAGAGGAATCTCCTTAATTCAAGCATGTGGTGAGCCACCCAAGACTCTCCACCTTTGCCTATAAAAGAAGCCTAAAACCAACCAAAAGGGGCTGGCATCAATATAGCACAAAAGAAGAGATATCTAGGAGATTGACGACACATTGAGCAAACACTACACAACCCCTAAACACACCAATCACCTCACCGTAGGACAGCCCTACACAGCAGCCCATATTCCCCGTAGGACAGCCCTATACAGCAGCCCATAACCATTGGAAAACACCTCCTAAACAGCAGCCCAAAATATCACGAAGCAGTAGCCGAAGCAACCAGAACAGTGGCCTGAAACACAGCAGCAAAGCGGAGGAAAACAGCGAGCAAATCAGCAGGATAACCAAGGAAAAGGGGAACCAGTGAACCAGAAAAGTTGCAGAGCATCAACCCTTCCGACGGACGTGAAACGTGCTTCCGAAAGACGACACAAAAAGGTTAGACCTGAGGGCATATGATACTTATCCTCTTCGCATGAATTGATAATTTAGAAAGCATGATTAATTATGATGTTTAAGTATGCATGATTTGGAAAGCATGTTAATTGTGTGATGTGATTCTGGATGGACGGAATATGTGTTATTTCTTGTGATATATCGGATGGAAACTCGGACATAAATTCCGTAGCCGAATCCGAATGGACGGTAATGCGGTTTGTACTCGGGATACAATGCCACGTACCACTTGAAAGACACACGTATTCCGTGTCATCCAAATTTGTGTTTGAGCATGATTTAGATTAGTATGTGCTTTGTTTTCTTATGCATGATTAGGATGTTTATAACATGTTATAGCTTTGAGTATGATTAGTTGGTTGTGTTTGAGCATGATTTAATTGTTTGGTATGTTAAACCTTATGCATGATTTGAGGATCCATGTGATTAGATATGTCGTTGTGATGATCTTGTTTGAATGACGCATCCAAAAATGTATGAATGTATGTAATCTGCCAGTTCCCGTTCGAACGCGTCATCGAACGCATCACGAACGGGGACCTTCTGTCTCTACCGTTCGAACGCGTTATCAAACGCTACTCGAACGCGCGCACTTCTGTAGCATCAGGTCTCATTCTGTTCGAACGCGTTTTCGGACGCCCTACGAACGAGAACCTACTGTCTCATTTTTGTTCGAACGCGTCTCGGACGCCACACGAACGAGAGCATTATGTCTTCACCGTTCGAACGCGTTTACGAACGCAACGCGAACGGTCACGGTCTTACTGTATCACATCAGGACATGTCTATCTTAACATATGATTATCTCCTTGAACTTTATGCATTTGTATTACTTCTTTAGTCATTTATGTCTGTTATGCACTCGAATACATTCTCTTAGTATACATGTTTGAAAAATAAATGTTCTTTATGCTTTTGTGAAGTTGTATGCTTTTGGTATGTTAATTTGTCTTCATTGCTTGAATTTGGATATAGATTATATATGAATAGGTTGCATGCAAATATGAAAAATATGTTAAATGTAAACTTATACATGGAATTTGTATATGGAAATTTAAGTGTAAGTTTTTTATTGATATGCATGTGAATTTAGAAGCATGATACCCCTTGGAACTGAGTGTTACTCAAGCATGATTAAGTTATCACATAAATCCTCTCATTACAAGTGACATAAGTAAGGGACCATTCCGAACCCAACGGTTTGAGGTCTTCCCTTGCGAGGGGTGAGTGCGGCCTTAAATCTTATTTTCCCGGTTCACACCGGGTGGCGACTCCATCATTCTCCGGTTTAGTCCCCGTGGCTACTCCGTACTCCCAACTAGTGCCGCGAGCCTAGAACAGCATGCGTCGTCCAGTTTCTGTTGTCTACAGTTAGCTTCTAGCAAAACGCCATGCCTACCCAATTCTCTAGAAATATTCTTACTGGAATATTAGATCTATAACAGGCGTAGTATACCGTAGTATAGTGTATATCGAACCAGTATCGGATGATCACATGTAAGGCCTGGGGCTGGATATGTGTCTGCCCCGTACGATACACATATCGGACATCAAGCAACCAGTCTCTTTGAATCGGATAATCCTGACCTAGTCATATTATCCCGATGGTTGCAACCATTATAGAGTACTAGTTCTGTATCCCTCGCGATCATCATCTCCATATGTCTGAAGTGATACTTCCATCTTGACATCACACCCAGTACACTACGATTCTCGATAAACCCAGAAGAGGTATACACAGAACTCGTTAAAGCCCTGGACCACCAAACCTAAATTTTACCGATTGTCGTAAGTACTAGCGATGCAAATCTCAGGTTAAGATTGACCGGCGTAAACACACACGTATAACGCAAGCGCACGTATCGTTCAAGTAGTATAAAAATATCGATCCCACGAGGACTTAATTCCTACTATTGTTATTAATTATTGAATCTATTTAATTACAAATATCTAATTAAAGGGAGAATGGAATTGATTGCTTGATTGATTTGGTTGATTGAAGATTTGCTAAATAAATAAATAAAAAGATAAAAGAAAATACTAAGGAAAATAACAGATAAAAAGATAAAAGGTTGTGATTTCCTTTAATATCATTTAAAAGATGAAGTGATTATTTTATGTTTGTGTAATAAATCAGTTTACTAACCTGGAACACTAAATTATGTAAAAGCCTCTTCCGATGGTCAACTACAAATACCCAGTATAACCCAATTGAACCATATTCCTATGTCAACCACATTACCTGGATTCATTAAGTCTAAGTTCCAATTATGGCTACCCCCGCCCTACAGGTATATTCCTATCCTGTAAGGAAATCTATTAAAGGGTTATCTATCCTCAAGGAAGATCGTGGGCTATTAAGTCTAAGGCTGAAACCTAAAATCCCTATGTCTAGTTCATTTTAGATTTACCATTTCAATCTTATTGGTAATCAGACAATAAGAAGCATTAAGCTTAAGACTTAATAAGTAAACTTATTAATTACCCAAACTATAAAATAATCCCTTATAAACTATTGATATCAAAAGTTATCACAACCCCTAGATAACTAACACATAACTAGGACTAGTAAAAACATAAAATAAAAGACATAAAATAAAAATACTGAAAAGTAAAATAAAATAAAATGTTAAGGTAAAAGGAATTAATCCTACTACTACTTATTTAGATATCTCCCATTAAAATAATATAAAAACTTGTGATTAATATCAACCAGCCATAAAGGCGGAACCAAAATAACCAGCCATAAAGGCGGAACCAAAATAACCAGCCATAAAGGCGGAATATATGTTTTATTATTCACCGACCAATCTGGCGGTATCCTGATTAAGTCCAATTTAAATAGTAAATATATTATTTTAAGGGAGATTAATCTAAATAGTAATAGTAAAAGAAATTACCTTTCACCCGAACATAAAGAAATTACCGCATCACGGTAAATAGTAAAAACTGTAAAAAGTAAATAGTAATAGTAAAAACTGTAAAAGAAAGTAAAAAGTAAAAATTAAATTACTATTATTACAAAAAGTAATTAAAAATTATTTACAAAAGTAAAGAATAAAAACTAAAGACTTTTAGAGAGAGAAACTCTCTCTTTAGGAAGATTTGAAGAGAGAGGACTGGACTACCAATTTCTGAAATCGGTGCTGAATTTATAGGCGCGGATGGGGTGCGGCGTCGCGCGCCGCGCGCCAGCGTCGCGCGCGCGCTACAGTGACACGTGTCACTTGCTGGTTCGTTGACTCAAATCTGATCCGCTGACGTGGCACTGTTCATGACGTCATCGCTTACGTCATGCTGACGTGTCAACTGTTCATGACGTCATTGCTTGCGTCATGGTGATGAGGTGGAAGGTGACGTGGCGACACGTGGGGCGGCGGCCGTCCGACGAATGAGATGTTGACACGTGGCGCGCTGTGATTGGCTGATGATGACGTGGCACGTTGACTCGGTTGACTTGCTGACGTGGCTGCTGATGTGGACGATGATGTGGCGACACGTGGCATGACACGTGAGGCGGTGGCCGACCAAGCAATGAGATCTTGACACGTGGCACGGCGCACGTTAGCATCTCCGTTGTGATGGTGACACGTGGCAGGCGCATGTTAGCAAAGTCAAACTTTTCAACTTGTTGACCCGTTGACCACGGCGCATTTTAGCATCTCTGGTGCACGCTGGGCGTCGCGACGCCAAGGCATTGCGCGGCGCGACGCGCAGAAGATGGAATTTTTCCAGTTGACGCATTTTTGACCAGTTTTGTCCCAAATTGCTTCCAATGCTGTCCAAACTTTATTTATCTGCAAAATAACAACAAAACACATCAAAACGTTCATAAAACTCGAGAAACAATACAAAACATTAGGTCAAATGAGTGGGAAATAGTGATATAAATACCACTCATCACACCCCCAAACCTAACATTTTGCTAGTCCTCGAGCAAAACAGAAAATAAAATAACATAATAAAATTTAACTAAGCCATTTTCGTAGGGATCACGGTTGCATTTAGCGTATGCAACAAGCCTTTAAACCCCTAGGTGTCCCTAGTGGACGAGTGTAGTCTCGTGAGGGCTTACAGCAATGATACCCACAAACATTTTACAAAAGTAAAAAGTTAGTAAAACTAATGCACACAAAAGCAAAAAGACAAGAGAAAAGAGAATAAAGAAAGTTAGTGACTAATAGGTGAAAATTCTACTCCAAGTTACTAGTTGTTTTGTTTCTTTCTAAATTACCGAATAAGTAAATTCTCCGATTATTTTTACCATTCTTCATATACACAGCTAACAAAATATTAATCAACTCATTTTTGCCCACAACAGTCATAAGTGCAGTTGATAAGAGAGTAATATTTTTGTCCTAAAGTTCTTTCAGATTTCACACTTTTTGTAGCAATGGAATAATTTTCTGATTTTTCTGATTTTTTTTTTTTTTTTTTTCTTTTCTCTATTTTTTATTTATATACAATACCTTCCGTCTATGTAGCGAGCTTTGGGTCGGTGGCTCCCAAACCAGTTGGCTTTAGGGCACCAGGTGTTAAGACACCCCTACGAACTTAATTACTCAGACTTCAGATATTATATATTTTTGCAGCATCTTCGATCCATGTAACGAGCTTTGGGCCAGTGACTCCCAAACCAGTTGGTTTTAGGGCACTAGGTGTTAAAACACCCTTACAGACTTAATAACTCGGATCTCGGACGTTTTTTTTTTTTTTTTTTTTTTTTTTTTTTTTTTTTTTTTACTCCATCACTATTTAGAGATGCTTCCTCCAATTAAACTATAGCACGGAATATTACAAACTTTTCAATTTTATCTCATGACTGTATGTTCCATGTAAGTTCATAATACCTGTCAACTGAACATATGAAGATTCATTTTAGTCAAATTTATGGAGAATTCACAAATTAAATAATTCAAAGGAAATAAACAAAAATTAACTTGTTTTGAAATAAATGGTTTGAGATACGTATCAGGAGTGAAAACTCCTTACTCAGCTACCTCTCACCAATTTCACTTTTTTAGTCAAAATAAAAAATACGAAAATGCAAAATATTTTTGTAATTTTTGAAAATTTTTCAATTTTTTTGTATTTTTCGAAAAATTTTGGACTAAAAATAAAAACAACATACAAACTAAAAACAAGGTACTAATCAACTAAATCCCTCCCCCAAACCTAAATGAGACATTGTCCCCAATGTCTTAAACAGTAAAAGGAGAGTTAGAAGGTTGTACCTGGTTAGCTGAAATCTACAGAAATTAAAGGTTAAGATCCAGATTAATTCGACGTCTCTTACCACGATCGTCCTCAGACCAATTTATCTTTGATAGGATAGGGTCAATTTGTGGTTCATAGGCTATGAGTTGGTCTATCAGATCCGGAGCAAGTCTGGCAGTGAAGAGGAGTTCTTTCATCGGTTTTGACACGAACCCATTTCTCCGAGCATCATCAAGAAACACACAAAGAAAATCATAAAATCCATCAACGTTGAGCAAACCAATTGGTTTCTGGTGTATGTTCAGGTTCGCCCAAGATAGAACTATAAAAATTTCCTCCAATGTTCCCAAGCCACCTGGCAAAGCAATAAAAGCATCAGCACGGTTAATCATTTCTACCAGGCGTTCAGACATACCTGATACGATCAGTTCCTCTCCGTTTGATGAGCCAATAAGATTTGCCTCTGCCAAGGGTTTTGGGACGATTCCCAAAACGTGACTGCCTCCTTCTTGTACGGCTTTTGAAACGATCCCCATAAGTCCGAGATTTCCTCCGCCATATATCAAATGCATATTCCTTGCGGCTAAGACTCGACCCAATTCCCGTGCTGCTTCTATGTATTGTGGTTTAGTACCAACAGTACTACCACAAAACACACAAATGTTTTCAACTCGTCTTCTTGAAGTGGCTTCCATTTTTTATGTATTTCTTTTTCAAATCAGGATGCCTTCAAAAGTGCAATGACGGGCTGAATTTATAGTACCTGAAAAAGGGTGAGTAATAATAGCAGAAGTATCTTCCAGAGGACGTTTGTTAGCTAAACAACAAAAGAAATCGTGAAAGGTCAAAAAGTCTGGATCCTGTCTACGAAAATAAAGATAATTACAACAGAAAAGCGAATCAAAGCAATAATTAAGGCAACGGAATTGTGTACGCAATACGCCACTCGCTTAGTATAAATTCATTAGAATGAGTCTCAAGATTTCATTCTTTATTCAGCCATTGCTAATGAATTTTTTCTCATCTTTGATTCCAAACACAATTCCTTCTGTCTTAAAATGCTTCGTTTGTGCCTTTCCCTACAAAAATAACACACAAAATTAAAAAGTTCACAAAATAAATTTACAACAAATTGCATGGGTTGCCTCCCTGCTAGCGCTGAATTTTTCGTCTTCAGCCAGACGTGACTGAAATCTATTGTTAAGGAGGTTTCAATGTCGTTTTGGATGTCCGATTAAAGACAATCCCGTGAGCGTTGCTTTTGAAGGGTCTCTTCCAACGGTAAAGTGGCAAAAAGAATTTTGTCTTTTTCAGTGCTCGTGCCACCTTTTTAATCTTTGTTGCTCCAGTAGAACCTGAAAAGAAAGAAAGAAAATCAGGAGGTCTCGAATGGTGCTTGACTTGAAATGGAAGTTCCATTCTGTCAAGCTTCTGGGTGATATCTTTGATTTGCACTCCCCAAACAGCGATGTTTTTCCTGAATGCTCTAGATCTTTATTATGGTCAGACATTTGCTCCTCCATTTGCTCTTCTTTTTGCTCCACCTTTTCTTCACAGATGTATTTTAAAATTTCTGTATTTAGTTCTTCATCTGTCATCTGTGAAATACATGTTCAAAATTGTCAACCTGAGATGAAAAGAAATGTTAGATTTTAGGTCTTCATCCTCTGATATGACTGAATTGATTGATTCAGGAAGATCTTCTTCAAACATTTGTGCAAAGCATTCTCCAAGATCTTCATTTTGAGGCTTGAAAGTTTGATCCTCCGTTGTTGGTGCAGTTGGAATAAATGGATCAGCTTCCTCCTCATCAGAGTCAGAATAATAAAAATCAAATCGAGACTTTGCCGGTTCGGGTTCCTGAACTGATACCTCTGGTTGTTGATACTGCTCAGCCTCCTCCTCTGTTGAAATGTCATTGTGAAATGATTGGTACTTGAAGGCTTCATCAGTGTCATCTGGAACTGGTTCTTGAGGTATGTAGTTCTGGTTTTCTGTTAATTGTCTGATCTGATCTGTCATTCTCTGTATGGATTCTTGTTACTCTGAATTTGTGCATCAAATTGAGCTGCTTGTTCCTTGAACATGTGAATCAATGATCTTCCTCAAATGGTTCTGGTTGTTGATGAAGATCAAGGTAGATGGTGGATAAGATGGAAAATGTGGCTCTGTGAAATGTGATGGCTCTTCATTACATGATTGCCTCCAGAAATTCTCCCATTCTGATTGATATATACATTGATCGCTCGGGTGATTACTGTCACAAATCACACATCTCCCCATTTCGTTCTGATAAACAAATGTAGCATTGCTTGATTCTGGCATCCAGTGATAATCATTGGGCTCGACAACAGGCCTCAGAAAACCGGACTGTTGTTCCCAGATTTGGGGTGTATCTTCTTGTAAAGCACGTAATCTTTCAATCTCCCAGTATGTTCCATTTGTAAGTCACCTGAAATCAAAAGAAAGAAATAAAAATTACAGATAAAATAAAGAAAATTAGATACAAGTAAATTAGATAGCTTCAAAATTAACAACTCAAGAAATATAAGTCCCCGGCAACGGCGCCAAAAACTTGACCGGCGTAAACACACACGTATAACGCAAGCGCACGTATCGTTCAAGTAGTATAAAAATATCGATCCCACGAGGACTTAATTCCTACTGTTGTTATTAATTATTGAATCTATTTAATTACAAATATCTAATTAAAGGGAGAATGGAATTGATTGCTTGATTGATTTGGTTGATTGAAGATTTGCTAAATAAATAAATAAAAAGATAAAAGAAAATACTAAGGAAAATAACAGATAAAAGATATAAAGGTTGTGATTTCCTTTAATATCATTTAAAAGATGAAGTGATTATTTTATGTTTGTGTAATAAATCAGTTTACTAACCTGGAACACTAAATTATGTAAAAGCCTCTTCCGATGGTCAACTACAAATACCCAGTATAACCCAATTGAACCATATTCCTATGTCAACCACATTACCTGGATTCATTAAGTCTAAGTTCCAATTATGGCTACCCCCGCCCTACAGGTATATTCCTATCCTGTAAGGAAATCTATTAAAGGGTTATCTATCCTCAAGGAAGATCGTGGGCTATTAAGTCTAAGGCTGAAACCTAAAATCCCTATGTCTAGTTCATTTTAGATTTACCATTTCAATCTTATTGGTGATCAGACAATAAGAAGCATTAAGCTTAAGACTTAATAAGTAAACTTATTAATTACCCAAACTATAAAATAATCCCTTATAAACTATTGATATCAAAAGTTATCACAACCCCTAGATAACTAACACATAACTAGGACTAGTAAAAACATAAAATAAAAGACATAAAATAAAAATACTGAAAAGTAAAATAAAATAAAATGTTAAGGTAAAAGGAATTAATCCTACTACTACTTATTTAGATATCTCCCATTAAAATAATATAAAAACTTGTGATTAATATCAACCAGCCATAAAGGCGGAACCAAAATAACCAGCCATAAAGGCGGAACCAAAATAACCAGCCATAAAGGCGGAATATATGTTTTATTATTCACCGACCAATCTGGCGGTATCCTGATTAAGTCCAATTTAAATAGTAAATATATTATTTTAAGGGAGATTAATCTAAATAGTAATAGTAAAAGAAATTACCTTTCACCCGAACATAAAGAAATTACCGCATCACGGTAAATAGTAAAAACTGTAAAAAGTAAATAGTAAATAGTAAAAACTGTAAAAGTAAAGAAAGTAAAAAGTAAAATTAATTACTATTATTACAAAGTAATTAAAAATTATTTACAAAAGTAAAGAAATAAAAACTTAAAGACTTTTAGAGAGAGAAACTCTCTCTTTAGGAAGATTTGAAGAGAGAGGACTGGACTACCAATTTCTGAAATCGGGTTCTGAATTATAGGCGCGGATGGGGTGCGGGCGTCGCGCCGCGCGACCAGCGTCGCGACGCGCGCTACAGTGACACGTGTCACTTGCTGGTTCGTTGACTCAAATCTGATCCGCTGACGTGGCACTGTTCATGACGTCATCGCTTACGTCATGCTGACGTGTCAACTGTTCATGACGTCATTGCTTGCGTCATGGTGATGAGGTGGAAGGTGACGTGGCGACACGTGGGGCGGCGGCCGTCCGACGAATGAGATGTTGACACGTGGCGCGCCTGTGATTGGCTGATGATGACGTGGCACGTTGACTCGGTTGACTTGCTGACGTGGCTGCTGATGTGGACGATGATGTGGCGACACGTGGCATGACACGTGAGGCGGTGGCCGACCAAGCAATGAGATCTTGACACGTGGCACGGCGCACGTTAGCATCTCCGTTGTGATGGTGACACGTGGCAGGCGCATGTTAGCAAAGTCAAACTTTTCAACTTGTTGACCCGTTGACCACGGGCGCATTTTAGCATCTCTGGTGCACGCTGGGCGTCGCGACGCCAAGGCATTGCGCGGCGCGACGCGCGCAGAAGATGGAATTTTTCCAGTTGACGCATTTTTGACCAGTTTTGTCCCAAATTGCTTCCAATGCTGTCCAAACTTTATTTATCTGCAAAATAACAACAAAACACATCAAAACGTTCATAAAACTCGAGAAACAATACAAAACATTAGGTCAAATGAGTGGGAAATAGTGATATAAATACCACTCATCAAAGATCATATGCACCTACCCTGAAGCGGACTCCCATAGACACGCAGACATACTACCAAGGGACTCCGCGGGGTCTATCCAGAGCGAAGCTGTTTTCCGTACCATCGGTAAAAACACAACCTCCTACCGCACTTGCATAAGTATCCAATACTTAAATATATGAGAACTATGCCGTTGTGCCCTCACAACATGCACAAGTGCAGTAGTATAGTCTATTCCGCATTATCGATGTCCAATCTCGATAATACTACGACTAGGGTATTTAATGATTAAACCTTTATGGATTGATACTGTCTCATATCATCACAATCCGGACTAATCATAGGGACTTTTCCATTTATATATCAAAGTAAATAAATTACAAAACGGTAAAAGGCAATTTCATTACTACATAGTTAATTTTGTACAATAATACAATATCATTTACAAAATAGTGACGCTATGGTCATTACTGTCTAACAATCTCCCACTTGGCCTATAGCCAGTCACTCAAGCATCTAATACCTGAACTATGTACATGTCGCTCAAACTTTTCCCGAGGAATAGCCTTCGTCAGCGGATCTGCAATATTATCCTCTGATGCGATCTTCTCGATCTTCACATCGCCACGATGTATGATCTCTCGAATCAGATGGAATCGTCGAAGAACATGTTTGGATCGTTGATGAGACCTTGGTTCCTTAGCCTGTGCTATAGCCCCGCTATTGTCACAATACAATGGAACGGGCTCAGCTGCTAACGGAACTACTCCTAATCCAATTAGGAATTTTCGGATCCAAACTGCCTCTTTTGCTGCTTCAGCTGCTGCAATGTACTCCGCTTCAGTTGCTGAATCGGCAACAGTATCTTGCTTGGAAGATTTCCAGCTCACTGCTCCGTTATTCAAGCAAAATATGTACCCGGTTTGCGACTTGAAGTCGTCTCTGTCGGTTTGGAAACTTGCATCGGTATACCCAGATACCTCAAGTTCTCCATCTCCATAGATTAAGAAAACATCCTTAGTTCTTTTAAGATACCTAAGGATATTCTTAACTGCCATCCAGTGATCCTGTCCTGGATCGGCCTGATATCGACTGCACATGCTCAAAGCATAGGACACATCAGGTCGTGTACATATCATGGCATACATGATCGATCCGACTGCCGAGGCGAACGGAGTCCGACTCATGTTGTCTCTCTCATCTTGTGTTTTAGGACACATGTCCCTAGATAGAAAGACGCCATGTGATGTTGGCAACAGTCCCTTCTTGGACTGATCCATGTTGAATCTCTTCAACACTTTATCAATATATGTACTCTGGGAGAGTCCAAGTAGCTTTCTAGATCTATCCCGGTAGATCTTTATTCCTAGAATAAAAGCTGCTTCTCCCAGATCTTTCATGGAGAATTTCAATGAAAGCCAAGCTTTCACCGACGTTAACATGGGAATGTCATTGCCTATAAGCAATACATCGTCGACATAAAGGACAATAAAAGTCAGTGCACTCCCACTAACCTTCTTATATACACAAGGATCATCTACGTTTTGAATGAAATCATATTCTTTTATGACCTCATCAAAACGTTGGTTCCATGACCACGATGCTTGCTTCAGTCCATAAATGGACCGATTTAACTTACAAACCTTGTTTGCAAGTCTTGGTGCGATAAAACCGTCAGGTTGTTGCATATAAACATCCTCCAACAGGTTTCCGTTAAGGAAAGCGGTTTTAACGTCCATCTGCCATATTTCGTAATCGTAATATGCAGCTATTGCAAGCATTATCTGAATGGATTTAATCATGGCAACGGGTGAGAAAGTTTCGTCATAATCAACTCCAAGTTGTTGACGATACCCCTTCGCTACGAGCCTAGCTTTGTACGTTTGTACGTTGCCATCCATGTCTGTCTTCTTCTTGAAGACCCATTTGCATCCAATAGGCTTTACGCCTTCTGGTGCATCAACCA